>JAGWCC010000155.1:0-600000 GCA_022651775.1 Drusus annulatus | reverse complement strand
CTATGTTTGGAAAAGGCGGCCCATTAGATTTTTTCCCTTCAATCAACTTCGCCTGTCTTGTTGTATTTTCCTTATTTTAGAACTTGATACAAGTATATTTACTACTGTAAATGTCTTAAGAATTTGTTGGGGTTTATCTTTTACCCAATATTTTTTTAACGTTGTTCAAGTTTTTTGAACATTGACTTCTTGTTTTCGTTAAGTCACTAATAAGTGCGAAACTGTTTCTAAAAAAAAACTGGTTTTCCACCAATATAAAGGTTGGTGTGTGATGTGATGAAGTGCAGACTAGTAAGCATGTTGTCGACGAATGCCCGCTTTGCGTATTCTACAACATAATTGATAAGGTCAACAGAGCAATGCCTAAGGCTTTAGATTGGCTCAGGAATATTGATATATATTTTTAACCCCAACCATATGACAGGATAATTAATATCCGGTAGGTCCTAAAGACTATGATGGGCTGGACCAGTACAAAAAATCCAGAAAAAGGACACCGGAAATCATGACCAATGGTGCCCCGATGGAAGTGACTCAGAGACAGAACGAGGAAGAGGTAGATTGACTGCATGGAAGAAGATTGGAGCAGGATAAGAAGGCTTGAATATTAAAGGCAAATGGCGTGCAATCGGATCTGGTGCCAGAACATTTGTAGAGGAGGTGTATTCAAGTTTGAATGCTGTGGAAATGAGATCCTTAAGGCGTATGTGCGGTAAAACCATGTATGACCGTGTTCAAAATAATGAAAGGCTGAAGTAAGCGTAATGAATAGGATTAAGAAAGGGACGCTCAGATGTTTTGGGCATGTAGAGAGAATGAACGAGGATAGAAACTGAAAAAAAATTATGATGAAAAAATGAATAGAAGAAAAAATCGGAGACGCCCGAGAAAGACATGGCCCGATCAAGTGAATCAAATATTTGAATTTGGACATGTGAAGAGTCAGAATAACAGAAGAGTATATATGAATGTGAATGAAGCAAGGAGTGTGTGCCAAGACAGAGTTGTTTGGCGGTCCGTCCTCTCTGCCTACTCCCGCGGAGAAACGGTGTGATAGTTAGTTATTTAGCTAGCCAAATCCCACACTGGAGTGTAGCGCATGATGATGATCATATGATAGAAGAGGTACAATAACACGGGCATATCAGAGATTGTTGAATAAAAAAGTTGAGAAACAATGTTAAATTATTTGAAGCAATAGAGTCAGAATAGTGTTTGGGAATACCCCCTTCTCAAATTGCGCTCTAATGTCCGGAATAAATTAGGGGAGTCCTATTCATTTCTCGCGAATGCATCTGGAGGCATGCCAGAAGGTGTTCCGCGGCGTTTGTCGCCATTTTGGATTTATTGTTTATGGTGCTCGTGATTTATGAGAGAATAATAAGCTACATTTCCTCGGTGCCGCCAGCCCTTCTACCCGGTACCTGCCTGACCTGTTAATTAGTTACAATGCGCCCCCGTCAATCACTAAGATGGAACGCCCCGAGGGACTCGCTGGAACTTTGGGAATGTCTGTGATTCATAACTAGTTATGGATTCATTATTGTAAGTATGAAACGCAAAACACAAATCAACGTGCGGAAAACCTCACCTTAACAGAATTGTATAGATTGTTTCGTGTTTTTTTTTTTGTAGAACTCAAAATAATAATAATAACAGTAAATTTATGTATGTATTCAGTTTTGTGATAGTTCACCTCAAGTGCGTTTCATACTTAATTATCTAACCTAATATAACAAGGAGAAAATTAAATTTTAAATTTATACTAATTAAAACTATCTAAAATCATGATCATTAGTATAAATAATGAGGTTCAGATTTGGGTATAACAGTGCATGTGTACATCAACAGATTGAAAAAACAATTTACTTGAAACTAAGGGTGTAAAAATTAAAAATTAAAAAATCCAGATGAAAAGTATGTATTAACAAATTTGTTAAAGCAAAGAAAAAGAAATAATATTGAGGACAGTGAACGTGTTAGTACTTAAAAACATCAATTTTAAGTATTATAAGTTAACAATCCTAAAAATGCAAGCAGTATGCATATAACAAGTGACAAAAGAACAAGAAAATATGTTACGACGATAAGTAAAGGGTTTTCATTAGACAGTAAGGACATTGATTTACAAGGATATACGTTAGCATAAAACCTAGAAAATGAAGGACGTTTAAAAGAAATGTGTCTTTAAATTTTATTTCTACGTCCATGAAGTTATGTTTTAAAAAACCGAAGTTAGACAGCTTTTTAGCTTTCTAAGGGTATTTTTATACTGTATTGAAAAAAATGGTTTTTCACTGTTAATAATAACCATAAATAAATTTCATAATAATAGTAAATAAAAATACCAGCTATAAATGATGACGCGTCGAATGGGTCAAAAGCAATATTGAAAAGGGGAAATTGATACTTACGATATGTGCATTGGAGTGTCATCAAATTTAGTTAAACAGTCAATACTGAATCTTATGAAATTTGAAGGAGGTCTTTGTCCAAGAATAATAAAAAACGACTATAAATAATACTGATATGTTATCCCCCATAATGCAACACCTGTTTTTTCACTACCCTTTCCACTGATATTTTAATGAAATTGAAAAAAACATAAACAATTAATATTTCCAATTTTAATATTTATTATTGACTTTGGAAGAAGTCAAAAAATCTTTCGTATTTTGAAAAAAAAATATAAATGCAAGACACCATCTAGATATTAAAATATATGTTCAGGTAGAACTTTGAATATCACCAAAAGATGGCAGCCTAAATCGGTATAAAATTCAAATCTTAATAATTTTCAATATAAGTATGAGATCGTTTAAAAATGCCACTTTCTAATGAGGTATTGATGGTTTAATTGTTACTCCCGGATAGAGTAGAGGTTCCGATCTCGAGTCTCGGTCATAACCATGGTTCTTTTTAGTTTCTGGCTTTTATCTGTTTAATATTTGTGTTTTGGATTATTAACATTATATTAAATATTTAATACTTAATAAGCATTAATACTTCAAAGTTAATTCCAATTTTAAAATATTTTATTTTATTATTCGACATAGTGTACAGATCCAATGAAGAAAAATCCAATGGTGGTAAAAACACGACATGTAATTTTTTAACATGTTTTTGTCTTGAATTATATCGAAATATAGTTTGCTCGTCTAACTCTTAAACAACCTACCATTGATATGCTAAAAAAAACGCCGTTTTTCCACTCATATTCTTCGACGGTTTTTGTTGTTTAATTTCAGATTTCCGATACAACAAAAATACGTATCAGTATAAACACCCCTCGCCGTCTAATATTTATATCGCTGTTTTCCATACTTTTGTGAAAATGGTAAAACATGGTAAATAAAGACATTTCCCCAACAAAGACGTCTCGTATCATTGAACGCCGCGATCTTAGCTGGCCCGGCTGCTCTTTCATGCAGTATTTTCTCCTTCAAAATACCAATAAACCAACGGAGTAAAAACGCCAGCCGTACGTTCAGCGCGTGCATTTTAATACATTAAGTCATATTGTATATTGATATTCTACTACCAATAAGGCTTTTATTGAAATAAATAAACCGCTTGATCTAAAATTGGTTGGAACCATTTTAGTTCACTGATATCTTAAAATATCGTGAAATGCCATTGATTTATATTCTGAATGTTGAATTAGTACTAACAACTACACTACACATCCTGGCGGAAATTGGATAATTTGTCCCTGATAATTTCACGCGAGGCCGCCAACACAGGCTTCTTTCTTCCCAGGTGTAGAGCTAACTTACCAATGGTGATGCCCTTGATGCACTTACTAGGTTAGTTAACTGCCTCACAGGAAATGTGGATATTTTTCATATGACTTTTAACAAGTGTAAGCACGAACTAGTTATTAAGTTCTAACTATATTATGTACTTCTTAAAACCTTTTTTTTGTTTTCAAACCTTTACCTTTATTTTTGTAAAATTTTGATTATCATTTTTTTGTGTTCTTTTGGCATTTATTGGTGTAAAACTGTTTTGGTAAAATAAAATTAACTAAAAAAGTGTATTAAAATGATATAATTTTTTGAGGATATGAAGAACTGAGGAGACATATTAAGAAATTATAAATTATTTTTATTTAGGAAAAAAAATAAATACAATTAATAATAGCATAAAATAGTGCAAAAAAACGTATAAAACATACACAACGTATCAACAGTTATTAAACCCCTTAACCCCTTGATACCTGTCCAATCTACATTCTTATGTTGACCGTAGTTTACTATGTACACCAGCTGATTAAACTGCAATCTCCTTCCTAGCACGTGTTCCAAGCCCTAACATATCAGTGTCCCCTGACGAATCAGCACCGGGACAGGAGTGCTCCTAGCTGGGAGTGGTAGATTAGGTATTGCGATTCGGTCGGTTAAGATGTTCATCATAACGTATTAAGCGAATATAAATAAGACATTAGAAAATGTAAATCGATAGGAAAATGTATTTGGGAGCCGAGCTGCATTTTCTATTTGTAGTTTGAATCTCGGATAGAATCATTGATTTCGCAATACTTTTCGGTGACTTTGGTTGTTAGTGTGGAGGGCCGTTACAAACCTTTAGGAGAAACGAGGTGGGAATGTGTAAATATATTATAAACCCAATTTCTATTAGTGCGGTCTATTGAGCTAGTACATCGTATATTTGGCGCTGGTTGACTGCTGAAAGTAGTAAGCAGTAGGGTGGACCATCAAAGCTTTTTTTCGAATTTCGATTCGTCATGAGACTCGAAATAAATTCATTCGAATAATCAACCATGTAAAAACATTAAAAAATATTTTCGTGGAAAGTAATCACTTTGTGGTTTTACATATTAAATGAAAAATACATAGTGTTTGGTTATACATACTTAATTATTGTTTACTTTAATTTTGTACCCTGATGATTCTTAGGCTAAGCGAAACCAGTCGGTCATAAAAATTGAAATTAAATCTGTGGTCTTATACAAAGTTATTATTAAACTTTCATTAAAAAATATATTCCATACTACTTTTTACGTCTACAAGCGGTCAAAGTTTTGGTTTATTGACTTTTTTTTATTAAAAAAAACACTTAAATAGTCGACAAATTTCGTTACTTGTACTTAAAGAAAACAAATCTAACTTCAAACAATAGCTTTAGCTTTTTATCATATAGTAAACGAAAGATTTTTTTTTTTTGTTAAACTCGTTCATTCATTATTTACGGACTAAATTACTATTTATGTCATAATATATAAAATCCTCTACAACCACCATATACCAAAGTTTTTTATATTTTTTTTAATAGAGGATACTTACTTGTTACTTTATTAGTACTTTTATTAACGATTAAATATTTTGAGCGGAATCGTGGAAAATATGTTGAAAACCTTACATTTATTTTCCACCGTCGCGTCGTGAAAATGTTTGGATATAAGTATTTGTAAAAAAACATGCAGTTTTTTTTTAAATGAGGTTACAGTAAAAAAGGTCTCAGGTTGTATGTATCATATGTTGTATCGATGAATAATAATAATATTTGGATGATTTGTATAGCGTCGTTTTTGGGAAAAATCACCTCAAGGGCGCTGAACAGATCTTATTTTCCATTATTACATATTAATTCCTAACTTAAATAAGAAAATATACAAAAACATACTTACCTGGTAGGTCCCATCAGATAGACACACTTATGAACTTAAAATTATAAATTTATTTCATTTTTTAAATTTTTTTTCCGATTTTGGGCATGGGAGCGAATAAAAAAAACGAACTTTCTAAATTTGTCGTACAGTACAGGATGTGGTTGAAACTTGAATATCTAAAGGTGATTCGTTGAGAGACAGATTATGTTGAGATTCTTTTAATAAATTTAAGGATATGAGAGTCTGAAAAGGTAAGTTTTCAGTTTGGACCGAAATTCTGTTGGGCTCGTTATACATCTTAGTTCCGGAGGGTGTTTATTCCAAGCCTTCGGCCCCGAAACTCCGAAAGCGGGATATCTAAACTTAGTATTTGGATGGTGACATATAATGCACACATAGGGCCTTAATGACTGAATTGTATGAAAACGGACAAATACACACCATAGAACACATCATAAATAAATGTCTTCTTCAACAGTTTCCCGAAGCACATCTATGTTGAATCAAAAGACTTCCAATACTATCAACTGACTGAATAAACTCAGCTTTACGCCTTATCTTCAACTCTCCTCCACCATATAAAGAAGAAGATGATATAAATATTCGTTCGCAACTTTTGAGACCTCTAAAAGAGTGATTTAAAAAGTTCTCCGCAAACTGACGGTCCACCCTTGAGAGCAGTCTGTGTAAGCCGCACCCTCCGCAATTGCAAAGCCAAGTGCACATTAAGAATGCAGCTTTATTGCTATCACCGCAGTTCAATAATTCTCTCTGAATCCGGGACTTGTAACTAGTAACTTGTAACTTGCGACGAATGAAAAGCTTCCTTAATGTGTTTGGTGAATAAATCTAAATAATTTTGCTATTCCGTGACAGAAAACTCATATTTTCAAAAAGTAAATTGTTATCGAAAGAGCACATATAATTGCTCTCACTGCAGAGAATGTCATATTAAAATTAAGCGTGTATTTTGACGGCTTCCGTGGTCGAGTGGTAAGACGCTCGACTACAAATCCAAAGGTCACGGGTTCAAACCCGGCTGCGCAAATAACTTTTATTGAATAATATGTGTTATAACACATTTAATTCATGTAAAATAATATAAAGTATATTTGCGGCACGTTCCAGAGTAGTCGATACTCTAATCGCCCTGGTGAAACACCACCATTCAGAATCAAACGCTGCTTAAAAATGCCATCAGCCGTGTTTCGTGACCAGATTTGAAGAGCCAGGTACTTCTCAATCTTCCTCTTTACCAACTCCTTCCTCTACCCTCTACCTTCAGCCTTTACAACATACCCCGAATGGGGATGCCTTAGTCTCACTGGCTCTAGACGGTTGGGAGCAGTTGAGACTCTTGTGTGGTATTCACCATAAAAATAAAATAAAATAATTATTTACTTTACAAGACTGACAAACATTTTCAGGTTACGAATAACTTGGCAATATTTAAATTCCTAATATTATTAATAAAGGCGGAATATATTTTTTGCGTAATGACAGAAGACCCAACCACTCAGCCACTTACCGATTAAATATGAATTTGTGATTATTAAAATCTGCCGAGGATGCAAATCAACAATGACCCAGACGAGACGAAAAATTTCACCTAACTGCAATTAAATTCACCATAATACTAACTGAAATATCCGTTCACGCGTAACGTTTAAAATATGTAAGCATCGGGTATCCATGCCGTTATCTGTATCAATCGCATTAGCTATTGTATTATAATGCCTCATTTCCACGTGTCTGGCACATCTGTTCACACTATACGCAGAATTATCGTAGTTGTGATCAGGCGCATATTTCCCAAGAATGGGCCGATTTCACAAAATTCAAGAAAACTTCAGAAAACTCCGAGACATTCCAGACGTTCTGGTGTTGCGACTGGCTATTAGCACATTGGAAAACGCTTCACTTATCTGTGTGACTCGGTTCCAGCGAGGACGCCATCGCCATTCGTACCACATGCAAAATGCAAAATACCCTCATTCTACTTACACCCTATCGGCTCACTCAAGTGGCGCACTCTACGAAGTGATAAGTGGAAGATTTTTTTGCGTTTTTTCACACGTGTGAAATGTGTTATACTTTTCGAAACACGTGTGAAGTGTTGAATCTGGAATACTGCGAAGACAGATAAGAGTTTTATCACTCGCTTGAACTAGTTCAAAAGATAAATGGCCAATTTCCGACATACCTACGCGAGAGTTTTGGAGACCGACAAAGGGTGTCGCAAGCGCTATTTCACAGATTTTCAGATCGTATCAGCTAGGAAGAAACTTATTATTTGTTTACGGCAGATAGGTCTGAGAACTGCAAGAATGAATACTGAAAAAATCTTTTTAAATACCACTTTTAACCCAAGAACTTTCTAAGTCGCCATATTCTGCGGTACTAAAAAATGAAGGGTTATCCATCCGGTCTAATTCCTCGAATTCCTCAGCTATGAAAATCATCATACTCTCAATACACATTTATCTTTACGCTTTTCTTTCACATTAAGCTAAAAGAGACGTTATTTTCCATTGTTCGTGATGTAGCGAAGGTGCTTTGATTTTTTTTTTTTTAGATTAAATGAATTTGATAAATTAAACATATGTTATGATTCCACCTGAAACACAAACAGCTGTCGTATTTTAATACTTAATATTTTGATTTCTTCATTTCTAAGTATTGGAGTAGGTAAGGTAGATAAACATGGTGGGGTAGGAGGTAATAGGGTGATAGGAGGTGGTAGGGCTGATAGCATGGGGGCGTGGTAATGAGAAGATAGTTGAAGAAAGAAGGAGGCTCGAGGGTTGCAAAATCATAATAAATAATAATATGGGAAGTGGTTTAGCATTAGCTCTAGCTTTATGCCTTTTGGCGTTTTATGCTGTCATCTGGCTCGCAGTGAAATAATGCGGCTTTATAGAACGTAAAATCTCTCTTGCCAGTAAGAACATTGGAATATTAAATCAGGCTGTTTACAATAATACACTTGTTTTCCAGTATGGTATTCAGAAGAAATGAAATGCAATACAGTTCAATAAAAAGAGAAAAAAAACAAGGCGAAAAAACTGAAACAAGAATGTGTATTTTATTAATTAAATGTATGGAGAATATTTTATTATTTTCTATTTCCCGAGAGTCGTGAAAAACAACTTCATCCAGAAAACCATGGCATTAATAATCTAAGGTCATAGAATTCTTCACAGGTTCACTCCTTATTTTCCTCAAAAAGACCTCCACATAGCAGCTCTGAAGATGACATAAGCCTTGAGGGAAATTATTTCCCTCAGGGCCTCTTGTGTTGAGTGAATGTAAAAACAATAATAATCAGGTGCTCATGTGATCGATGAGAAGTGCTCTATTTAATACACTAATTATATTTTGAGAAATGAATACTTGTTAAAAATATTAACTTTATTATAACTGTAAATCATCCAAATAAACACTTTTATCCGTTGTTAGATTATTGTACAGTTTTTTTCAAATGACAACACACAAAAAATCAGCAAACAATGAAAACCATTTTACAAAAGTGGAACATATGTGTTTTCAAAAACCACATGAAAATGTATTTATGATTAATTTTGTCTTTTTGTAGTGATATGAAAAAAACAATATTTTGGTTTCCGGCCGGCCCGCAGAAAAGCAATTCCGGCCGGAAGAGTCCTCGGAAAGAGAACGGCTTGACAATAATAATAATTCTCCGCATTCAAACTGTTCCACTTCATCGGCGCGGAACGACATGATGGAATAAAACACATAGCTTCACTCCATCGAATCGGTTTGCCAAGTGCAATAAAAGTTTCTATAACTTAATTTCTCCCCTATTTGTGACGTCACCCC
Organism: Drusus annulatus; assembly: GCA_022651775.1. Classification (NCBI taxonomy): domain Eukaryota; kingdom Metazoa; phylum Arthropoda; class Insecta; order Trichoptera; family Limnephilidae; genus Drusus; species Drusus annulatus. Next base: position 590,528 of record JAGWCC010000155.1, on the reverse strand, counting down.
GCGACGGTGCGGCACCACCCACGTTCACCCCACCCTTCCCCCGAAAGGCAATAACAGTCACTTGCAAATGTCGTGAAATATGATTTGTACACATTTTAATGATGTCAAGCTTCTGGAATCTGGCGATCGTGGGTTCCTTTCCTTTCCCTGCTGCCGCCCCGTGCCCTGCGCCCGCGCCCTGCGCCCTGTCCGGTCGAGTAATAATAATTGCTTTTTGAAAGCGGGGACATTTTATTATTAAAATTCTGCGCCGTTTGAAGATTGACTGGCTGGCACTTAAAGGGTTATCCTTTTATAATTGCCGGCGCTGGAATAAAATATTTTTTGACAATGTTTTCAAACCTAAAACGTTTCGTGAGGAATCTTAAGGGCTGCTGTTGAGGGGCTTTAATTGATGTTGCTCTTTGTTTTAAGGCGGAGGAAATGGAAGCAAAACATTGCTAATACACAGACATTGTTGTTTCGCTGCCACTGCCCCCTGCCTCTTGCTCTCTGCCCCTCTTTTTGATCTTTCCTGTTTCTTAACATTAAATGTTTTACGATAATGTTTTATTTAGCACGAAATCGGGGTTTTATTAATAACGCTAAAAGCAAGCGCAATGTTATTAAAACTAAAATACCAGTAGTCAAATCTTCAGCTACAAATCCGGAGTTCACGGGTTCAAATCTCAGCGTGCACATGTAAACTATATTTTATTAAATTGTGTTATTTCACATTTTATATAAACAATACAAAGTATATCTAAAGTTTGAAATACTATCCGTATCACCCTGGCAAAACCCGCCATACAGAATCAAAACGTCGCTTGAAATAGCTTTGGCCGTGTTTAGTAACCAGATTTGATTAGCCAGGTACTTTACTTTTCCCCATCTCTTTTTCCTCCCCACTTCTTTCAGCTCCTAATTTACCCCAAATAAGGATGCCATAGTACAACCAGCTTTCGATAGTTGGGCGCAGTTCGGACTTTTGTGCGGTAAATGTTAATGTTTTGAAAACCTCCTCTCCATCTCCCTGATATATATGGATTACAATCCTAAGTTTTCAATTTCTTGAAATTCTTGATTAATATATTAATAGCATAGCATTTTAGGGCAAAAACTCAACTACTTACTTTGTTACACGCGTTTCTGCCTCACGAGGCAAATAATACGTTTTGTTTTCATACCGATAAAATTATTTACGCAAAACTCATTACCCGTGATTGAGCAGTTTTCTTTGAACAAAAAGCCGCCACACTCTCCAAATTAGTTAATGTATTACCTAACTCGGGCTTTATTTCTCATCTTAAGTACGTGAGAGCCAAGTTGATGGCGAAGCAATATTACTTAGTGAAATATTAAACTCAATAATCAAACTTTAGAAACTGTAACGCGGCTCCTTTGTTTGTATTCGTGAACATCTGTTCGAATGAATTAAAATCCATTCGAAATCGATTGATTTATTAATTAAAATTTTCCAAACTTCAAATATCTTTCATGTTATGAAAATTAATGCGTCGAGGAAATTAATTCCAACACTCACAAAGTGTGAAGAATTTTCAAAGTGCGTAGGAATTTTAAGGGGAAGGTTCCGAAGTTGTGCAATAATACGAGATCCTCGACTAAATAACGAACTGAGAAATATACTAGAAATTATTATTACGCTAACAAAGGACCGCCGGAATACAATTTTGATAATTTCGATGTTAAAACTGATTACATAATAAATGATTATTATATTAGAAAACACGTTCGGGGTAGGCTGCTAACTTTAAATACATTATTCAGGTAATTTACTTAATAATCCATTTCTTTGAGCTTCAATCGCGGCTTTTACTGTTTGCAGTAACCTCGCTAAAGCTAAGTGTACTGGGGTTAAAACTTCTAAGGCAAACCAATAACTTGTTTACTTAAGGCGATTTATACTTAACATGGAACTAATTAGAACAAGCAAAAATATTTTTTTCTAACATTGCATTAGTTGAATAAAGTAACGACTTAACGTGGTAAAATGATTGTAAGAGTTGCAAAAAAAGCTGGCGGTGGAATGAAATCTTGCATTTCATTTATTTTTTTGTGGTACAATATTTTTATTTATATAACATAATAATAATAATAATATTTGAATGATTTGTATAGCGCTGTTTTTGTGAAAAATCACCTTAAAGGCGCTGTACAGATCTTATTTTCTATTATTACATATTAATTCCTAGTTTAAATAAAAAAAATGAACAGGAATATACTTACCTGGCAGGTCCTATCAGAGAGACACACTTATTAACTTATAATTATGATTTTTATTTATTTATAAGTCAGTATTACATCAGTCTCAGCCACTTTCACGAAGCAATGCTAAGCGAACAGTGTATTATAATTCCTCAATTACATTTTATACCTAACCAGTATGTGTGCCGCTGTGCAGAAAATTTGTATATCTAATCGAAAAATCTTAATTCAAAACTTAGTTGTTAGATTTTTTTATATGCAACCTGTGGTTGGAATTTTTTTTTTCGGAAAGTGTGAATTGAAAATATCTTTTTCTCAACGAATTACAGACACGCCATGCAAAATATGTTTTCATATATATTTTATAGAACGAAAAATATTTACAGCTTATAAATAACCTGACAATATCTGAATTTTTCCTACTCGCATAATTTATTTATTTATGCCCGTTGAAGGCTTTTTACATGATAAACTTGTATTTTTTTAAATATATACTCATGAGCAGTTAGAACATATTGTATAAAAAAATAATATTGAACAGGAGGTACATCCAGAGTTAAAGGCTTTCATCAAATAAATAAGCTCTACTAGACAAAAAAACTTTACTTGAAATACGCTTATATTGTGATATTGATGTACTAAATATATCAACAACATCGGAGTATTTGTTTCCCAGATGTTGAATTCGTCGCATAGGAGCGTAATATTGTTAGTCCTGCTAGGTACATAAAACGTAATTAAAAATAAAAGTTCAGGGGTTCAGGGGTAAACATTGAATTAATAATTTTAAACAAGTACGTTAAATCGCAAATAATTCTACGTTCTTTTTTTTTAATATGAATACCGCACAAGAGTCTCAACTGCTCCCAACCGTCTAGAGCCAGTGAGACTATGGCATCCCCAAGTAGGGTATGTTGTGAGACTGAAGGTACTGGGGAGGGGAAGGAGATTGGGAAGAGGAAGGTTGGGAAGTACTTGGCTATTCAGATCTGGTCACCAAACACGGCTATAGCCATTTCAAGCAACGTTTCGATTCTGAATGGTGGTCTTTCACCAGGGCGATACTTAAAGTATCTACCACTCTGGAACGTGCCGCAAATATACTTTTTTATTATTTTTATATGAATTAAATGTGTTATGACACATATTAATTAAATAAAAGTTATTGGCGCACGCCGGGTTTGAACCCGCGACCTTTGGATTCGTAGTCGAGCGTCTTACCACTCGACTATGGAGGCCGTCAGACAATATTCATAAATTTAATGAATACAGTAAGTAATCGTAATCTAGGCATTCTATAGGATTAAAAGAGGAAAATATTGCTTGATTATGAAAATATGAACGATGGAAGATTCACCTCCCAGGGTATTAAACCCATGAGACCTGGGTGTCAACACTGGGTTTAAACCACTCGACCGCTAAGCCGACAAGGTTCTCCTGAAAATTTTCAAACTAGTATAAAATCAACGTCTTTTTTTAACTATTTCTACTATTTTTGTTTTTTTTTTTTTAATACATATTTAATATTATACAACTTAATATTATTTTGCTCAATTATTATTTTATTTGGTATTTATGTTTTTTTAATTAAACGCTTATTTTCATTGTTTTAAAATTAGTTTGTGTTGTAAGCCACAACAATGTTGAATTTATTTTTGTAAATGTTAGTATCCATAAAATAATCTTATCGTATCTGATTCACCTTCAACACAATATAATACACCTGAGCGATAAATCATCAATAAATTATTTTGTTTTCTTTTCATTCATAGTGTGTACCATCCTTATTAACCCTTTAGGCTCTATTCCTTTTGGTATTTCAGTATTTACGTACGTGCGTATGAAACCGGCCTAGCTTTATTTATTAGGGACAGTTTTGTGTGGTAGCCACGTACAACGACTAAAAACGTACCGCTAATAGCTCCGCTGTAACTTCTCCCTCTTTCTCATGAACGACTCATTGTCAGAAAGAGAGGTTACAACGGAGCTCTTTAGCGGTAATATCATAGAGTCGGCGATAACCCATTACAGCTTGACAGCTTGGAATCGTCATAAACGTCCCACTTTAAAATTACTTATAATAATAATACTTTTATAATTTATAGAGCACCAATTTTGTGAAATATCATCGTAAGGGTGCTTAAAGTTTTACTTATTGTTTTACTTTGATTTACTGGCACCATGTGGTGTTCGAGTTTCACTTAATATTCCAGGAAAAAGTCTTTTAAGTCTAATTTTAATTTATTTTCGATTTGCAACCATGGTATTTCGTTGGTTTACAGTTTGGAGAAACCAGATTTAAAATTTGTATCAAGGCTTGCTCTTAGTGAATCACTAACAGAACCTGAAAATATACAATAAAAATAATTGGCTCTGGCAAAGAAAATCAGCTCAAGAGCGCTTAAAGTTTTTTGTGGTAAAAAAATTAACGGCCCTCAACAATAACAACCAAGTTGCCGTAAAATTATTGCTTAATTTATGATTTAGTCAATGATTTAGCTATATTCGTTTTCCCAATTACACAACGTTACCTCTTGTCCAATCTGAGATAATTTCTCAATTACATATTTTTCGTATCAAAATCATGACATTCTAGTGATGGTCAATATCAGAATCGGGTGTACCTGCGGTTTCAGTTACCGGTGACCGGCGAAGAACCGGTTATTTATCCAGTTCTTTTTGGAACCGGTTCCTGGTGCCAGAAAATTTCCACGAAGGAGATTTTTATATTCAATTCGAAAACTACTAGCAAATCGACAAAAGTTCCTCCCGAAAAAGTACTAGTCGGTAAAGATTTGAAATGGAAAAGTACTAACCAATCGACAAAAAATCATCCCCCAAAAAGATACTATCAAATCAACAAAAAAAAATCGTTTCCTCGGCCGAATGATATCGATTTTTATTTTCCAAAAAAAGGAACCGGTTTCTCAGAGAAATAATATCGACGGTTCCAGTGACCGGCTTGGAACCATTTCATGTTAATTTTGACCGGGACAGGAATATCGACTATCTCTCATCTCATTCCTCTCTTTATCCGAAGCACTTGTCCAAACCATTCGTGAAATAATCTTGCTTTCAATTGACTAAAACTGTTTTTCTTTGTGAGTACGTACGCACGAGTGTTATTTTTTCAAATTTGGAACTGAAGGTAATTTAAAATCATCAAATTTAAAAATGATATTTTCAAACTCCTAATAAATTACTTACCCTTAACGTAATTTAGCAGTCATTATTTTTTATAGTGAATACACAAGAGTCCCAACTGCTCCGAACCGTCTAAATCTAGTGAGACTCTAAGGTAGTGGAGAGGGAAAAGAGATGGAGAAGAGGAAGGTTGGTAAAGTATCTTGGCTATTCAGATCTGGTCACAAAACACAGCTAAAGCCATTTCAAGCTACGTTTCGATTCTGAATGGTGGTCTTTCACCAGGGCGATACTTTTAGTATCTACCACTCTGAAACGTGCCGCAAATATGCCATATATTATTTATATGAATTTAATGTGTTCTGACACATAAATTAAATGTTTTCCTATTATTTTCTAATTTATTTATCTTAAGTTAGATAACATCATTGTGTGTTCCAATATAAAAGATTTAATGGATATACAGACATGATTTTTTTCTGATGACATTTTAAAACTTAAAATTTCAAAAACATATTTTTATACGAGTATATATTAGGTTACAACATAATGAACATACAATTTACCAACATTAATGGTTATGGAAAACAATTTTTCTCAATTCTTTTATTGACAAATATTGTCTTTTGTAGTGATTTCTGATGGAATTGTATTATATAGTTGGACGGCCCGGTACATGAGAGATTTCTGTGTGTTTGATTTTTTCCTTGTTGGCAATGTAATTGATTTTGCATTTCTCGTCCCATGTCCGTATATCTCATAATTATAATGTATCCTACCTTTAAATTCCTTAGACGTCATCCCTATAATAATTTTATGTATGAAAATATAAACATTAAAATATATTGTTTGCTTCACCGTCATAAAATTAAGCTCTTTTAACATATCTTTAATCCGTGTGTAAAATTAAAATAAAAAATAATTTTGTTTTTTTTAACATATCACTTTAATCCAATTCAACTGGAATTGTATGTGTATATATTTTTTGTTCTCCCCTCATGTGTATATGTGCTTCCTCACACTTTATGTTTTTTACCCGTGTATGTAACCGCACACTTTGTATATTTTTTTTGTTCGTTTAGTTTATTTTTGTATCCTGATAATGCTTAGGCTAAGCGAAACCTGTCGGTAATAAAAATTTAAATAAAATCCGCGTTCTTATACAAACTTATTTTTTAATTTCTTTAAATATGTCAAACTACAAAGTGAGTGCTTTCTGGTATTCTATATTTGAAATGAGGGCAACTCAATTTTTTTCTTGTCTAGTCAAGTTACATCTCGGGTAGCAAGTAGTTATTATCAAAATGTTCAATGGTTAATTTTAATGCCCCTTGGGTGTTATTAAATAGTTTTCATAAAATTTGAAGGACTTACTGGTGGTGAAATATCCTAAGTGGGCCAAGGAATCCTACAAAATGAACTCCTCACCAAGTAGCAATAGGAATTACACATACAATTGGTTGTAACAAAAGCTACGTTATTATTATTTAACCTTTCCGAACAAGAAATAGAGTGAAGGAAAGCCGTTTTGGGTATCGTAAAGAAATATATTTGATATTTTACGCGTTTCTATCAGAAAGACAGATGGTGCCTTAACGGCGTGATATATCTCTAAGTTCAGACCTTTTTTATAAATCAAATCTAAATGGGCAATCTAAATTTCTACCCGATAAAAAGAACGATCATAAAACTTTTATCGACCGCCCGAGTAACTACCGAAATACACTGGTACAAATTTTATTTTAACACATTGAGGTATACCTCAATGTTTTAACACATATTCCAATGGAGATGGATGGCTATTTCGGATTTGAATTTTAGCTCTCATTGAACATGTTTAATCAAAAACAAAATTTTTAAAATTGGATTGCCTGGAAATATTATGTGTGTTTAAAATAAAGGCTTAATAAAATAAAAGGGTTTTTTGCTAGTCTTTTTAAAAGCCTAGAAAAATAATGGTTCAAGCCTTGGAGTAAGAATATATTCGAGTATGTAGAGAGAGCTAAATATTTTTACCTAGCCTACATTTAGGGTAAATCACTTTCTCCGGGTTTTCACGTCGCAAACCGTGAGAGAGAAATATACAAGACAAGTTGTCACATAATATCGCACCACTTTTAGGTATGTAAGCATGTTTTCTGTCTTTCGCATCTCCAGTGACTTCGCCCGCTACATTTTGTTATGCGACATAACTCAACGGTTTTTTAACGTTATATCCTATATTTTTGTTGATAACAATACTGTGAAAAAATGGTGATACAACTAAACAAACCATTATGTCAGTATGTGCGATGAATAGATATTAAAAAGGGGTGTCCACGAAAACCCTAGCCACGCTCGAGTCAGGAAAAAATTAACAATCTTAACTACACGGTTTCGCTAAGCTATCCCTCCTGGCACATTATTTCTCAGAGGTTCAAGACTACAAAAATAATTTTAAATGATTTGATTCTTCTTCTTACAAACCTTTTTTATTTGCTTTTATCGTATAATGTGGCAAATTAAAATTTTTTGACAGACCGAAAAACATTTTCATATTTGTGCCTGAGCTTAACAAAATTAAATGAAGTTCAAGTTATTTTTTGCATAAATCGAAACAGGCTGCCAACGTCGAGTTGAAAATTCAACCTTATCGCCACCAGCGTAAAGAACCCGTGATTTTGTTCGAATTTGTTCAATCGAATCGTCTTACATGTACATTATTTTAAAAAAACTCGGAATCGCCTAACATTTGAATCTAAAAAAATATCAAATATTGTAACGACGTGTTTTAAGAGAGTTTGGTGGATATTCAAAATCTCCATAACTCTTTTTTTATTATATGCATGGAAGTAACTTTCGGACTGAAACTGTTGTTACCTAAAAATACCAGAAAAAAAAGTTATGCTACTTTTATGACGTCAGTGCACCAGGTCAGGTCTGAAAAGCCGGGTTGGTACCATCAATCTTCCTCTACCCATTTTACTCCCACTCTTCTACTTTATTTACATTCACAATATCCTTCCCCTAGTAGGTAGAAGAAAGTATAAATTATCAATAATAAATAACAAAAATAATGCAAATGAAATAATAACTTTGTATAAGACCATAGATTTTTTTTTGTGACCAAACCGGTTTCTTTTGTCATAATTTAAAGTTCTTCATGTTCTCTTATTTTATTTTATATTATGTTCTCCCTCTGTATGTACATATACTCGTACATACAGCAACCACACACTGTGTATTTTTTGTTTAGTTTAATTTTATACCCTGATGATGCTTGGCTAAGCTAAACCGGTCGGTCATAAAAAATAATAAATAAATCTGTAGTCTTATACAAAGTTTTTTTATTTCATTTTCATTAAATACGTCAAACCACGAAAATATAATAATATAAATGAAAAAATGCATAAATAAATTTTCAGATTGTTGACTTTTAAAAGGTAGGTTCTGTGTCGATGACTTAGCAACGATCACTGTGGGAACATTTAATTCAAGTCGCTTTAAAAAAATCGATATTCTTGGTAGTTCGCAAAACTGGTCAATAAAAATAATCAAAATGAAGTAGGCAAGCTTTTTCATTTTTATGACATGTTCGTCATGTTTTTTTAAATAAAAAACATGATAAACACCATAAATCCTCAAGCAATCTACTTAAACTATCTCATTTTTTTAAGTGACAACCCACTATTTTTGAAAATACTTGCAGGCCAAGGCCCCTACATCCAAATTGTTATGTGACGTTTTCACAAATGGCCCAGGTCTTGAATTATTTAATCTTTGTTAACGGCGCTATAAATTATTACGTAGCCAAAAGTGCCGAAATATAATATATTGCATCGTTAATATTTAATTTACTGCCTCATGAACAGGTAGTTTTGCCCAAAACCGCATTCATTTTACACGAACAAAAAACGAAAATCAAAATTGCGAAACGATGTTTAAACTGAATTTCGAAAGCGCGGTAAAAATATCTATTCAGTCAGATATTGATATGGTCGATGTTATTTTACAGTGTTATTGTCATTCTTGTTTGAAACTGTTATTTTTATGTTTAAACGCACAAATTACTTTGTTCGCTGGTTAAGTTAGTCAAAGTCAATATTATTTTATGTTTGTGCATTGACTTTTATGCACACCAATGCTCCCAATCAAAATGATTGCCATCTGAAATTCAAATCTGACATAAAAATTCACTTTATACTTTTATATGTCCCACTACAAAATCACGAACGGAATACATTGATGTTTTATATTTTTTTTCTTTTATTTTTACTGGTCGTTCTTTGACGAATTTGTACTCAACTGAAATATTTTAAGCTCGTAATAACATTTCAAATTAAAGACAGTTATATAAATTGGCTTATTGTGTAACGATTTTTAAAATAGTTACTGTTTTCTTTAATCCTCTTTCCTCTATTTTCTGGAAATAATTATTTTTAATGAATTTTTATTAAGGACGGGCTCAGTGTGATTTAAATTGGTTCTCTCGTCAGTCAATTTCGTGTTGTAATATCGCAAGTCGAACATTCGAAACTTCCCGTGTGTGTCGGCAGATGAAAATAGTTTTAGAAAAACGCATCGTTCGGAAAACCGTTCACCTTTCTGAAAGTAGGTATTTGTTGTTGACAAAAGTATGCGCAACCTATCGTCTACAGTGCATATATTCACTTTATATAACGCAAGTGGGCTTTTTCATATAAACGTAGGGCAGAGCAACCGGATAAAAACAAAATGCGGGCCAAATTGAAAGGAGATAGCAAAGAGGAAGGTTGAGTAGCATCTTGCTTTTTAGATCTTGGTAAGAATCACAACCAACGCCATTTACAGCAAATTATCATTATGAAGTATTTTTACTAATTTGTCCATAAATTAATTTTCCGCTAGTTTTTCTTTTCATATTCTTCGAATTAGTTCATTGATTTTATTACGCAGTACAATGTTTGCTCACATGCCAAATTTCAGCTAGCTTCGTCATGTCTTCAATCATGCTTTAGCTAGCTGAAAACTCATCACCAACTAAGTTGGTACATACAAATAATTTTTAAAATATTAAATATAATATATTCACAAAATTCAATAATTTTTAAAAACAAATATTCGAAAAGTTTATCATAGCTCTATCAAATTTCAGGAAGTATTTAGCACAAAATTGGTCGATTTTTTAGGGTGGTTTCGTAATTTCGGCCAATTAGTGCGTATCCTCTAACCTTTTCTGTACAACTTAGCACAACAATGCCTGGAAGCTAGTTAGAAGTTTCGCAAGGAGTTATTGGCTTGCGGACAATACCTAAATAATTTGATGCTAGATTATGTTCCTGAATTATGGAATAGTTTGTAATCACATGTAACACATGTTGTTGTGAATGGGAAAGATTGTGTATGATTTAAACTTGCATTGTCCGGTAGGTGGTCCGTCACAAACATTTTATTTTCGAATTAGATGCGTTCGAAATCACTGATAACCTAAAAAATCTTCCATACCATTTGTTTTTCTCTATAGAACCTCAAAACTCAAGAAAAAAATTCTACTGCCCCAAGTTCAATAATTATATACGAATAAAACTAAATTTATATCCACCATATCATAGTCAATAACCATCACATAACTAAAAGGTATTTTTTTTTTTTTTTCAACACATATTAAAACGAAATTTTCTCCGGAAATTTCATCAACAGCAGCCGGCGATTAGAAATTTTGAGTAGAACCGTGAAAAATATGTTTAAAAATACCTGTTATTTGTGACACTCTAGTTATCAGGCTCCTGAAACGTGAATATTACTAAAATCTGAAAAACTATAATTGTCTCATAATATTCAAGCCTCTGTAGGGGACCAAAAGATCTATTGAATCGGAAAAATAAAAAAACAAGCAATGATCTTAACAATACATGCAAAACAAGATAGTTTGAAAATAACTATTAAAAAATACCCACCCAATAAGTGCGCTTACTAAAATACATAATATACTGCATTTGCCGTTGAAAGCGAAATCAATATAACTATATGTAATATATGGTTAAATTGATTGTATAACTAGCAGCGATTTTAAAATGTATTTGTTAAAAGACATGCAAAAAAATATATAAATAAATATTTAGTATAACACGGGTTCTCTTACTTATTCCATCAACCTTTCAACATATTTCAATATTGATGGATGGAAAGCTTTTAAAACTAACTTAACCTACACAGCCTTATATTTTTTACCACTTTCTCTACAAAAATTAATCAAGCCGCTGGAAATATTTTAAATGTAATTTTGAAGTTAATTTATGTTAAATACTCTAGAATCGCTGATTCCTTAAATGTATACCTTGAAGATCGTAATCTCAACCGTTTTAAGGTACTTGAAGAAATTTGAATGTATAATCATTTTTATTCATGGCAGGAGGACATTTTATGGCGATCCCTGTGGAGTTAGTATGACCGGAACGTCTTGGATACCTACTTCTCCCACCCGGTTCCTTCTACCAATCTACATAGTTATTGTCAATAAAACAATTTCTATGTTATTTACTGGTAAAAGGCTGATTTATTGCAGGAAGTATCTGCTTAACCCTTTGTGTTTTAGAACAATGTTCATGTTACTTTTTTATAACACGAATTTATTGTTTTATGGAAAATATCGGGTGAAGTGTTTTATTTATTACTTATTTTATCAATGCTTTCTTGGGTGGATTTCTTTAACGTTGCTATCATTTTTATAAATTATTTTTTGGAACGTATTTTAGTAATTAAACTACCGCATAGGAACCTTCCATATCGACTGTGCCTTAGAAAGGGGCATTATTTAATCCACACTCTTTACAGCAACTTGTGAATGCAAACGACCGTACGAGCGCGACATTTCAAATTTAGAGCTGATGATTTTTGAAATTATCAAAGTTATATTTTAAAATCTCTACCTACCATAATGTATTTTAGCAGCAATTAGTCTACATTTGAAGTGGGTGGATTACAACCATTAATATTGTTTCTTGGCAAGTCAAGGTTATGAGTACATCCCGTGATTTTTCACGGGTAACAAATAGTTTAATACATTATATAATAAATAAACGTTCATATTATTTGTACTTTTTAAATTGGAAACTATTGAAGAATTAGTATTTCTGAGAAGTAAGTGTCCCAATCATAATTTTCATTATACTGGGCGAGCGACCCATATTCTTGAATATCTTTTTCAATTTTTTGTTTTTTTTTAAATATCATTTTCGGCTACAACAATGGTATATGTTTTAATTTTCACTCTAGCATGCACTCTAGCACCCTCAAAAGTCAAGACGTTCTTCAAAGTAGGATACATATATTATGCATAAAAGAAAAAAATACTAATTCCTAAAAAAGTAGCTTTATAAAACGATTCCTCTTTGGCGAATGTTTTTGTTAATGCGTAGTAAATACCTAATAAGAAACTACACAGCTGTAAAAAAGTTTTAACACAATGCTAGTTTGTTAAACAATATATTGCGCTAGCACCTTCCATATCTCTTTCTAGTTGTCCACTTTTATTTAAATCCCCTTTCATCTTGTCGAAATATTTGGGAAATGAACCTCGCGTTTTTTTAGGCCTTTGATTTATCGAAGCAGGTGTATTTTAAATGTATTGGAATTGCCTTAAGCGGCACAATATTGTCTATGCCTAAGCTCTTGCTCGGTTGGGTCAAACAATTATCGTCTACGGCTTATTTTAATAACCCTAGCATGAAGTGATTTATGCCCTTCGAAAGTAGGTACTTGTCCGTCTAAATACTTTTATTAACCCTTCTAAATTTGATGAATACCTATTTTAAATTAGTAAATTATTTCAATGTGGATCTTATGGTAAAATATGTTATTTCTTACACGTGATCTTTTTTATACATGTATATTACGACCGCCCAGCTTTTGCCCTGGGTTTCAGAAATCTATTCTTTACTTGACTTTGAAATCTTCATATAAAATAACATCAAACCATACATTAAAACGTGTATCTCCTCTAAATCAGCATTAAAATACCCTGTGCACAGCATCTACAAAGACTTTCTCATGAAATTGAATTGACGTAGATATATAAATAAAGCACTTTCAATACTATTCAGCGTCAAGCAACGAGCGATAGTTAGGTATTTTTTTTTTTTTTTTCACAAAGCAGAATTTTGTTTTTAGAAAACTATTTGACGATTTTGAATGATGTTTCATCTCTTTTAAACTGTATTTTTTAATATCTGCATTTAAGGTGTTTTAATGAAATGATGAATAATTCATCATGGAATAAAGGATCATATGGCAAAAACTACATTTTTAAAGAATCAAACGTAAGGGCTTTTTTGTAAAAAGAAACCCAGAATTTTTTTAATCAAAATCACAAAAAAGCATTTAAAAAGCATTCTTCCTAGAAATGTTTTTTAATCAATAATGCATGTGTTATCTTCTTGTCTAAAATTTGCACCTTTTTGTCTGGAGATACTGCAGGTAGCAAAATTGGTGCAATAAAGGGCGGCGTGTGCACCTGAAATATTAGTAGAGCTATTTCTACACAGATCACTAAATTTGATAGCACTAATTAGCTTATACCGCCTGCTGCTTTGTGAGTAGAATCTATACCAACCTCTTAGTTCTCAGCTTTTAGGGATCGCCAAATTATTTTTCGAAACAAATGTATTCTCAAAATAATTAGGTTTGTTTTACTGCCTCTTTCTTGCTTTCAAATTGTTTTGAAGATAATGGCAACTTTTGTGAAATATAATTTCTGAGGCACATACAAAGCTATGAAATAAGCTTCAAACTACTTTAATCAACTTTCGAAGCTACTCGCTTATAGATTTAAAGTTTTTTATTACTGCTAAAGAGTCACACTTCTTGGAGGGAATATTTATGTGAGTAATTGGGAGAGAAAGGATAAAAAGCTTGAAAATTTAATAATAATAATTGGTTGATTTTTATGGCGCCCTTTTCGCGAAAGAAAATCACCTCAATGGCTTGATTTATAAACCTTACAACTTATCTCTAAGACTAATAACTGAGCTTATAAATTACTAATAATATTTTTTGACTAAATTATATGGCGCCATTTTCGTGAAACATTACCTCAAGGGCGCTTTACAAAACATGAAAACTGTGGCTAAAATTACCATAAAATTATTGAAATACCTAAACCGATGACGTTGCCGATCTAAGGGTTGACTGTCGCGAATTGGAATCATTAGGAATACACAGTTCCAATAAATAAACCGGAGCCATTCCGTTAATTAACTTTAATACTATCCAGCAAAGCTTGAACTGGATTATTTCGGGACATTTAAGCCTGTGAAAATTTTCGAGGTGCTCTGAAATATGGGAATATTTTGATACGACGGTGATAAGTCTTACCGCGGCGTTGGAAACTAATTGTAATTTGTTAATTTTATAATTAAGACTTACGGTTAGTAACTTACAATTCAGAATTATAACTTGTGCCCTTCAACTTAAACTTATAACTGGTTATTTACAGCTAACATATTTAAATTTACTAAATATATTTAGTGACTAAACATACTTAGATTAAGCCATTTCAAACAACGTTTCGATTCTCAATGGTGTTACTGAAAGTTTCTTTCACTCCTGGATGAAACTTTAAAAATTACAAAAAAATCAATCAAAATTTGACAATTATAGTATAATTTGTCAAATTATAATCGGGTTTTGACATTACGACAAGGAAATTGCAAAGTTCGTGGTATGATCGGTTGAACTTTCACTATTTCCTAACATTTAATTTAATATTTCTATTACGCCACCGTGATTGTACTTAAGCCTGTATTTTTGCATGTTCTAAAATCAGTTATAACTAATTTAGAATTTTGTAAAACCGTTTCACCAAACTCTAATGCCTTTTTAAAAAAAAATGTTATCTAGCAAAATATTAATTTATTTAACCCTCACATGAATTTGAACGATGTTCACAGGCCGCTGGTTATTAATCTATTCAAAACATCATGGCGCAGTCAATAAAGGAAGGCCCCACCGGGTTAAATTGGGGTAATAAATGCCTCTTGGTGATAAACGATAAACGCCAACAATAAAAACCACGTCAGTATTGATCTGTTCAGTAATAAAAACGTGTTCTTAATCGATTCCTATACCAAAGGTGTACCGGTGGGTACAGGTGCAAATTCTAGACCGCCACAGACAGGCAACAGGTTGTTCTATACCTGTTCATTGAAATGAAAAAATCATCGAAGGTATTTAGAGATAATACGAATATGGAAATGCTTTTTTTAAACCACTAAAAAGGGAGTGTACATCAATGCAATAATTTATTAACAGTGAAAAATATAACATATGCAGTGGTCTCAAAATTCTACCTATAAAAGCGCGATTTAAATTCGTAAGAAGCGTTTGTTTTATGCTCAGAGCAATAATATACAGGAGAGATAGCTTTGCGAAACAGTGTACTCAGGATTGTTGATTTTTTTCTGAATCAGGCTTGGCTAGGGTTTTCACGGACACACCTTTTTTTTACATCCATTCATAGGACATGTCGACATAATGTTCTGTTTATTTGGGTAACCACTTTTTCACAGTATTGTTATTAACAAAAATATAGGATATAACCTCAAAAACCGATGAGTTATGTCGCATGACAAAACGTAATGGGTGGGGTCGTTGGAGACGCGGGAGACGGGAAACGTGCTTATATACCTAAAAGTGGTGCGATATTGTGTGACAACTTGTCTTGTTTCTTTCTCTGTCACAGTTTACGACGTGAAAACCTCAGGAAAGTGTTTTATCGTAAATTTGTATAGGTTGGGTAAAAATATTTAACCTTCTCTCCATATTTATTCGTACTGCAAGGTTTTATGCATTCCTGGATCTGAATTAAACCTCTGTCTACAATAAGTTAAGTACTTACCTATGTTAGTGGAAAAATTTGTTAAACGAAACGAAGGTTAGAATATGAATATATTTATATAATCGTAGAAAGCTATCACTCTGTGGTTTGACATATTTTAAAATAAATTTAAAAAAAACCTTTATATAAGACTACGAATATTATTTTAATTTTTTATGGCCGACCGGTTTCGCTTTGCCTAAGCATCATCAGGATACACAAATCAACTTAACAAAAAATACAAAGTGTGCGGTTATACATTATTGTTATCTCTCTGTATATACATACAGATAGATAAAAAATTATAAAATAAAATAACAAAACAATGAGAAAACAATAAAAATACATTTGAACTATATCAAAGGAACACAGAGAGAGTGACAGATAATATGAATTGAAAAAGACAAAACGTCAACTGAGAAGGTGATTAAGGAATAATGATAAATTTTACGAGTTTACAGGAAATACACCTAATATTGGATTACTGGACAAATTTACCTGATTATTAAGAATATGACTGTGAATTTTAATGGCTTTCTTTATTTCTAGTGTTTCAAGTTATTTAATTGTTTTCTCATTGTTTGGTAATTTTATTTTATTTTTTGTTCTCACTCTATATGTATATATAATTACACACTATGTATGTTTTGTTTAGTTTAATTTTGTACCCTGATGATACTTAGACTTAGCGAAACTGGTCGGTCATAAAAATAATATTCGTGGTCGTACACAAGTTATTTTTTCATTTCTTTAAATGTGCCAAACCACAAAGTGATTTTTTCTGCGACAACATTTCATTTCTAATATTTTTTTAAGTTAAGGTAGTTTCTTAGCCTAGTAAAGAGCAGCAAATCCTTGGAATAACATACGCCGGCCAGTGGCGCCCCGCCACGCCACACATCTCCACGGGCACTCAGTGGCGGCCCACAGAGAACGCAGCACATAAATCGACGAACCCTACGTGAAGTAGTTTATCAGTAAATCTGTTACCTTACAGGAGCCAACTTTAGAGTTCTTCCGTGTTCTTTTTCATTGCTTTAATATTCAAGGCGAGTACAGCATATTCTCAAATGATTGTTACATATTTTTTTTAACAAATATTCACAAAAACTTCGCAAATGTTTAAAAGTTATAGTTTTGAAGATAACTTGCTTTTCTGAAGACGAAAAATAATTACTACATACGTATTATTTTGATACTATATTACAAATTGGAAACATCTTTGATAAAAGATGTTTCCAATTTGTGAGATCGATTTTAGTTGGGTGGCGAAAAGTATAAAATTATGAAATTTATTTTACTAATTTTTTTAGCGCGTTTGTAATGAATGTAACGAAAAAAAGCTGAAAAAGATGGTTACGACATAATTTTTTTTTAAACAAAACGTAATTTAAGGTTAGGTGGATTTTTGTTTGAAAGTTTGTCGGTACAATGTTTGGGAACCCGTGTAGTAGACGGCCTACGTGGCCGAGTGGTAAGACGCTTAACTTCGAATCCCGAGGTCGTGGGCTCAAACCCGGCGTGCACAAATAACTTTTATTTAATTATGATGTTTCATAACACATTTCATTCATAGTATATTTGCGTCACGTTCCAGAGTGGTAGATACTATAAGTAAGTATCGCCCTGGTAAAGGACCACCATTCAAAATCTAAAAATTGCTTAAAACGGCTTTAGCCGTGTTTGGTAACTAAATTTTAATAGCCAGGTACTTCCGAACCTGCCCTTTCCCCATCTCCTTCCCCTACCCTCTACCTTCGGCCTCACAACATACCCCAATTGGGTGTGCCATAGTCCCACTAGCTCCGGACGGTTGGAACACTTATGCGTATTCATTACTTAAAAAAATAAATACATGATCCGTTATCTCGAACATTCGTGGCGCAACGTTTATTGTTTTCGGCGTGAACTCAGAGTTTGCGGGTTAAATCCCGGCGAAACGCATTGAAAATAATTAACAACCAGAAAGTATTGACATAAATACATAAGCCAAAGCTTTTTCCTTCTTTTCAATCGACGTAAAAAAGCTTATTCAATCGACCGTAAAAAACGTATAATTTTCTTTTCGCCCCAAAAATATGTCCAATCTGGGTTGTGACTACCCCACTACCTTAAAGTAGCAGATTTTTTTTTTTTTATCACGATATCACTTCAATTTTTTTTTTATAAATTTCATACGAACTCATTAAAAAAGCAATCACGTTCTGATGTTTCAAACAATGAATAAATAAAACATAGCGTATCTCATACACACTTTTTTTTTATTTCCTCGAACTTTTCTAAGCAAATTATACGAGGAAATAAATGCGCAAATTAAGCCAAACATAATACGCTTTCCGTGCTATGTGCAGAAAAGGCTTTCTTGAAATGCAGCAAACATTTTAAAATTCCTGATTAAATTGTCGTACTACTTCGCCAGTTGACACTGCGTTTTCGTGAACTTTTTCCGACCGCGGAAAAATGAGAGGCGAATCGCGAGTTTCTTTGCGACAAGTTTTCATTGCATCATCAACCGCAAATGAGAATGAGCTGAAACTAATGACGGAAGAAGATAACGGGTCGTGTTACTTTTTTACTGGAAATATGGAGGCTTCGCCGTCCTTTTTCGGAGAAAGCAAATAGTACTCTGGGCAGAACGCGTAACTAACGAGGAAATAAAACCGGCTAATAGCCGAGGGCTTCAAATCGTCGAGTTCCTACCCAGGCGTCGAGGGTCCAATCCTTTGCCAGCCAAGTGTTTCATCATTGGGCGAGGTACATTTTCCGCTCAAAAGGATGGGAATGCGAGAAGCTTAAAAATTGACAGGTTATTTGTAACCAGGGGATGTTTGTCTTCATTTTGTAAAATTGTCACTTTGTATGCATCACAAAAATGTATTCTTTTCATAGTAAAGAATAAAAGAAAAATGACAAATTGATATTAATAACTATAGCTCATCTTACATAGTGGATAAGGAGCAAGTCTAAGGTGGCTGACAAGTGCGCTTTGAAAAAACTTAAAAACTATAATAATTACAATAATAATATTTGGATGATTTGTATAGGGCCGTTTTTGTGAAAAATCACCTCTTTGCTGTACAGATCTTATTTTCTATTATTATATATTAGTTTCTAGTTTAAATGAAAAAATATGCGGGAACATACTTACCTGGCAAGTCCCATCAGATAGACACACTTATTAACTTAAAATTATAGTTATGTTTTTTTTGGTTTTCCGATTTAGGGCATGAGAGCGAAATTAAAAAATGAACTTACTGAATTTGTCGTAAAGTACAGGATTTGGTTAAAATTTGTATATCTAAAGGTGATTCGTCGAGAGACAGATTATTTTAATGAATTTAAGGATATGAGAGTCTGAAGAGTTAAGTTTTCAGTTACAAACCGAAATTCTGTTGGGCTCGTTATACGAGTACATCCTAGTTCTGGTGGGAGTTTATTCCAAGCCTTCGGCCCCGATACTCCGAAAGCGCGATCTCCAAACTTAGTATTTGGATTGCGTTTGGGTTCTATCAGCTTTCCAGAAGCCGATAACGTTGCTGATCTTAGATTCGACTGCCTTAGAAGAGTGTTACATTAACCATAAAAGTATCGAAATACCTATAACGAAGACACAGGACTCATGAAGAAAAATAATCTTCCGTTACATACACGAGAGAGTCTTCGTAGTAACAATAACATCGTTTATGTGGAAAATCACCCCGAGAGCGTTGTGCAAATTTCCAAAATATTTAAAATATTATAAAATCTTCAAAAATAGTTCCACATTCGTGGGATAATCAGTACAGAATTAAATATTTTAAAGGTGCAATATTTTGAGATAGCTACGTTCTCTAATTCAAGAAGACCTATTTATTTTTAAATTAGCTCTTCATGCGTTTCGTATTCAGAATCTGTTATTTTTTCTAATCACATGTAGTATTAAAAAAATATGATTTATACAAGTGTTGAATACTTTTTCAAGGTAAAACAGTTCTACAGTCTAAAGTTGAAATGTTTAAAATTATTTTTTAAATAAAAGTAACTTTGTTTTGACACTACTTTATTAGATACATATACAAACCGATTTCGGCTCTACCTGAACCTTCTTCAGGGCTGAACAAATATGTATTAAATCAAAACAGAATTATAATTCTTGGGGAAAACACAAAATGGGCACATCAACTTAGGTGGGGGTTAAGTACGGGAGAGGTGGTAGGAGCAGGGGTAGGGGGTGGAAGGGGAACAAATATAAATCGGGCTGCTGGATAAATCTAGTTTTTTTTTATTTTTTTTTTATTTATTAATGAAGAAAATACAGATACAGACAGTAAATTAATAACAAGTATATAAATACATACACTGGAGAATTAGCCTGTATCACAAACATTTCTTACTGATTTACATATTGTAGCTGATAAATGCATCTCTACCGAATATTTGTTTACAAATTTAAAGGGAAATAAAAGTAAATCGATTAATTAAGGGTTACAGAGAGAGAAGAAAAATAAAGAAAAAATACAGAAAATGCAGTGTCTAAGAAAGAATTAAATTAAAAATAATAAGTACACCAAGTTGTTTTTTTTTTTTTTTTTCTAAGTGAACACAGCTTTCAATTTTCTACCAAATGTACCACTTGTATCAAAGAATATGTCGGAATTCATTGAAGTTTGATGTTGATTATATAAATCGCACATTCTTCTAATTGGATCCCTGACACCAGCATTTGTGCGTGCCCGGCTAATGTGAAATAAGTCCTTAAGTCTAGTTGTTCTGGGTGGTATTTTGAGGTTGATTAGGTTTACTAAGGTAGGACAGTCAATTATGTTATTGCAAACTTTAAACAGGGTCGTGAGATCAAGGTGTATTCGCCGGTTATACAGAGTGGAGACGTTATAGTTGGATAGCATATCTATGTATCCCCCGTCTAGGTGCGCTCATTTTGTAATTAAGGAAATATAGAAATTTCCTTTGGATACTTTCTATTTTGTCTTTGTAGACGGCGTAAAGTGGAGTCCATATGGGGGCGCAGTACTCAAGTTGAGAACGGACCAGCGTATAGTAAAGAAGAAGGTAGGTTTCAGGTTTTCGAAATACACGGCTGTTTCTGAAAACAAAACCTAGCATACAGTAGGCTTTGTTCACAATATTCTCAATGTGTGCATCGAAATGAAGTTTGGAATCAAAAAAAGTATGCCTAGGTCCCTTATACTATAAACGCGCTCGAGTGGGTAGTTACCAATGTAATAATTGTGTATTATAGCGTTCTGATTTTTAGTGAAACTTATTTGTTTACATTTGCTGAAACTTAGATACATTTTATTTTCATTGCAAAACGCTTCAAACCTTACTAAATCTCTTTGGATGAGCAGACAATCATTTAAGTTCCTAACAACAGCAAATATTTTTATATCATCAGCGTACAAGAGAAACAAACAGTGCGAAAAACATTTGGTAACGTTATTGATAAAAAGTATAAATAACAGCGGACCCAGAATGGATCCCTGTGGTACGCCAGAGGTAACTGGTTCCCATTTAGAAGTATGTCCTCGTAATGACACAGCTTGCTGTCTTTTTGTTAAGTATGAGACAAACCATCGTAATAAATTTCCCCTAATTCCGTTGTACATAATTTTTTTAATAAGAATAAGATGGTCAACCTTATCAAAAGCTTTTTTAAAGTCGCAGTAAATTGAATCAACCTGGTGGCCTCGATCCATGTTGGTAAATAAAAAGTTTGAATAAATAAGTAAATTACTCGTGGTAGACTTGCCTTTGACAAACCCGTGTTGTTGATCTATAATTTTGGCGGCAAGCTGCGGATATATGTTGTCATGGATAAGTCTAGTTTTCCACATTATGACGCGAGTCACCCTTGTAGACCGGTATGATATAGGCCAATTTCCACCTGGCAGGGAAAACCCCTTCACTCAGACATTTATTAAATAATATAGTAAGAGGCACACACAGTGACGACGCAGCTGATTTAAGGAAAAACGCCGGTATTCCATCGTGACCTGCACCCTTGTTTATATAGTTGTTTATTAAGTAAGTTACATTTACTTATTTTTACCCCCACCTAAGTTGATGTGCCGATTTTATGTTTTCCCAAGCATTATAATTCTGTTTTGATTTAATACATATTTGTTCAGCCCTGAAGAAGGTTCAGGTAGAGCCAAAACCGGTTGGTATATGTATCTAATAAAGTAGTGTCGAAACAAAGTTACTTTTATTTAAAATTTAATTATATCTTTCCACTAAGTGAGTGCTTCATGTCAAAGTTTAAAATTAACAGTGTAGTGAAAGCTTTTGTGGAATTGCGCATCATCAAAGTCTACAGCTTCGAAAGTTAAAATTAGTTAAGAATTGCATATTCAGTTTTTTTTTTCAAAATCAATATAAATTAAGTGACTTAACATTTTTTACATAAGAAATTCACGTTGATTATAGTATAATAAAATTACCTAAATTACAAGTAATGTTTTATTAGTAGAAAACATTATTATTTATTTAAAAAAAAAATCATCAACAAACGTGAATTCATGAGTGGGTACTTCATGTACAGCTTCTCGTCTGTAAGAATCAATACAAAATTGATGGTTTTATGTTTCTGATCATCAAAAGTTATGATGAATTCGCATACAAATATACCAAATGAAACAAAAAACTTGAGCGGAAGAAGTTATACGTAATATTTCCGATAGGTAGAATTTGCTTTAACAACCCTTAAATTATTCACATTATTTTTCTGATTCTTACGCATTTAGTTTTGGCGTCAAGGAATTATGCAAAACCGACATTCGTATCTAGTTTGGTTAGTACATTGCGATTGTGGATTATTATACAATGATGTAGATTACGTACACCGAATTGACCGAGAACGGTAGGTATAAACAAACTATTTGAGTGTTTAGCTTTTTGTTTATTTACTGAATTATTTTTAATTTGTATCATAATTTATACGTCTCGTTTAAACAATGTTATTGGCAAATTTCCCAACATCGATATCTTCTCAAATTCACTCAATTCCTTTAAAAATATGATACAAACAGCTATATCAGATGATTTTTTTACATAAATATAATATGCATAATAAAATTGATTAACTTAAAAAATATATCATAAATAAAAATAATTTTGTGTCATTTGCCTGCAACATTGCTTTGGTCGATTATATTTTATTTGTTTGGCCACCATGTCATTATTGTTGTGTGCATCAGGTGTCAATTACCTAGGCACAATGTTGCTCGTAGTGCAGCCTTTGTGTATTATACTTTGTTGATTACAATATTATAATGTATGCTGTGATCACATTAATTTGAAATATTTACACTCAACTTTTTATTTGATAATACTTTAAACATGTTTCTGTAAATATTTTGTTTGTGTTCCAAATAAAATTAAAATAAAAATAAAAGGTAGCAAGATTTAAAGGTGAAAATAAAATTAAAAAGTAATGAAAAATAATACGATTGATCAATGTTTCACAATGTAAGTCTCAAATAAATTAATCAGTTGTTATAACCCAGTTTTCAAGTTTTTATTTAAAAATTTACAATACTATATATTGTCGCCGGGAAGGCAAAAGGGTTGTAGCGTTATTTTGGGAAGTTTACACCAGAGAAAATTTTGTTTTATTTTACAATCAAATTCACAAGTCTTCAGTACCTGAGTCGATTTTTAGAAAAAAAGTTGACTCAGGTTACTCAATGCTCTCACTGAGTTACTAAAACTGTCAAAAAACTTTAAAAGTCTCAAACTTATATTAATAATAATATTTGGATAACTTGTATAGCGACATTTTTTTATGAAATCACCTCAAGGGAGCTGTACAAATCTTAGATTCTAGTTAATATTAATTTCTAGTTTTTGTCGCTTGAGTCAAGCCTTCTCCCAAATGGTAAACATATTTTTGATGGCTGAAGGGCCACAAAAGTGTTCAGAATCAAACGAGAGTCAGAGCATTCGATGCATAAAAAAAACTGATCAAAACTGCAATTCAAACTCATTTTTGTCCAAAGTGTTGTTTAAGCTCTTTTGCCTATCCAGCGACGATATATTTAAAGTGCAAACTCAAGCATTATACATGTTATAATTTCACTTCATAGAGAACTACTCCGATCTGTAAATGATGGCAATTTAATAAAAGAGTAGAATACTACGGTCCATGAATTTAGTAAAAAAAATCTACCGAATTTCACCTATCATCGCCAGCATTCACAAAACGGTATCCTCCCAGTCGCACAAACGCCGACTCATCGCGCGACACATTATTCCGCGGGAGGTACAGAGCAGTACAGTACATACTCGTACCTGTATTTTAATTGTTGGCAGTTCCACCGCTACCGGTACCGACAGATGCCGTCACGTGCCGTCACGTGCCGAGCACGCCCGTCCGTGCCAATTCAGTTTTCACGTTATTAAACATTCTTATACACACTACAAAATATTTTTTAGTCGGCCTCCACATGGCGCTTTTCATTTTAACCGAGGTTTTAATATTATTTTAAATTGCGGAATCTAATAATGTTTTCGAGCAGAATTGTTTATATCATGCTGAATCACGTTCCGCATGAGTTTCGTAATAAAAAACATTATTTTAGCTAACAAGCTATGGGAATATTACGCTGTTGCGTTTTACTCCTATTACTTTTATATCCCCGATTTTAGTGTTCAGTTTTATTACATCGAAGGAAAACATGTTTTTAAACACTAAAAAGTAATCCTGCAGAAAAAGCTTTAATGAAGACCGAATTTTTAAAGTCTGATAAAATTACGAATAAAATATAAAGGCACAAAACACATTAATTTGTGTTGCGAACTTATCGTTTTAATCTGAGTTATTTTCCTTTGGAATTTAAGCAATCCATTCGAAATGAATTTCTTCGAGCATTAATCCGATTTATCCAATTACAGAACACGTTCCAACTTTTGATTTCGCCCTCAAACTCTCTTTCTCGGTGAGTAACAGATTTCAGTTTGCAAAAGCTCCCTTATTTTTTAAGTCATTCGATCCTTTTCGTTTTAAAGTTTGCAACTGAATGAGCTTAAAACAGATCGAAGCAAAACAGTTGTGAAAAACGATCGTAAGAAATCCGATTAGAGTTCTCCTCAGTTCCAGAGTTCCAGGCTTACGCTCCTCGGCGTCAATCTCTATGAACATTGTTTCGCGAGATACTAATTGTTACCAATACAATGCTGGAAAATCTCTCGAGAGGGAATTAGTTTCGGGAAACGTATTGTCTCTCTGCAAATAGAAGCAAAACGTTTCGGAGCGTCGTCGTTCTGAATTCGGGCGATTAGCGAAATGCTTCACGACAGTGTTTATTGAAAACTCGCTCTGGATCCGCTAAGCATTTTATTGCTAGCAAATTGCGTTGTGAAGTCATGGAAGATCACTCGAACTTCGCCAAGAGTTAATGAAAGTCGTGTCTTGTAAAGTGATGAACTGCTAATTCTTTAAGTCGCTCCGCTCGTAAATACACAATGGTGCGCCGGGCATTTCACGCCCAATATTTTAACAAGAATTGTTCATTCTCTTCAAGGCGATGACTAAATACCAAATATCTAAGGAGCTGGGAATATTAAGCATTCATAGCTCCTTGTACATTATTCATTCTTTACATATTTCTTAAAGTTTAATTATATACGACAGATAGTGGCCATTTGTACATTGTTAATTAAAAATATATACCGATAAATTGTTTTTTTCATGGCAAGTTAAATACATTGTATGTGCAAGATGCATTTTAATATGTGTAATATTCAATACTAATGATAGAAATATTAGTTTTCACTATATAATAAAGTCTTTCACCCGTAGTCTGCTGAAAATACCTAACTAAATTCTATTTTAGAAAGGTTGAGTAAAAATTTCACTTATTTCCACGTTTGTTTCTTGGGTTCTGAAATGTGAGTATTAAATGGTGTATTTTTACAAAGTATTTTCCGCTCTACGTATAATGTGTAAATAATAAAATCCGTACAACCTTATATTCAAGCCAATATAAGTGCTTTCTAAAGATTATTCAAAATTTCTCATAAAAAAATACTACAAAATATTACAGCCAATTTTTCGCAAGCCTACTCGTAACATTTAAAAGCCATATTCGATTACTAAGGCGGCTTGAATGTAAGGTATAAAATATTCACATGCGTTACCACTTGAGAACGCTTCCGTGAAGAATATAGAGTGAAGGAACGGTATATGGAATATAATAACATAGGTACGCAATGTATTCAATATAGGAACGCAATTTCCCAGGAGTGGGGAACGTTCTATTAGCGTCTAAAATATCCATTAGAGATTCCGAAACTTGCGAAATCTCTGCTCGCGTTAATAATGTCGTTAAGTTTCAAACATTCACCTCCTTCAAGTTTCCGATCACTTTATAACATGGCGAATAATCTCGGCAAGCAACGAATTACACTCGCACGAGAACTGGGACTGGGGGATACAAACTTCGCAAAGTGGGGAACTACCGCTTCTTGGGAATTGTGAGTAACATATAAGATGTATCGAACTAGGGATAAAAATATCATACGTCTAGGGGAATAACGTTATTGTTATCAGTCAAACTTAAATAAATGAATTGATAAAATCGAAACTAAAAGTTAAGACAACATATTTTTATATTCGAATACTGAAAAAAATTTCAAAAATCATTGACTGTTCTTTCAGTTTGAGGGTAAATGGCGGTTTGATAGTGAAATGACAGTGTGAAAGTATAAATGACGAGTTGGTGACAGTAGTTTGATAATGTCAAATATAGTGTGATATTATAAATGACGGGTTGATAGTGGAATCACAGTTGTTTGATAATGTCCTCCACATCACAGGTGGTCCTCCACAACTCCTAGCGTGGAGGACAATGCAAATAAAATATTGTAAATAAACATGAAGTTAAGTAAATAAAATAAAAATAAAAAAATCTCAAATATAGTGTGATAATATAAATGACGGGTTGATAGTGGAATCACAGTTGTTTGATAGTGTCAAATATAGTGTGATAATATAAATGACGAGTTGATAGTGGAATCACAGTTGTTTAAAAATGTAAAATACAGTGTGATAGTATAAATGACGGGTTAATAGCGGAATGACCGTAGTTTGATCATGTCAAATGCAGTTTAATAATATAAATGACGGGTTTGTAGCGGAATGACCATAGTCTGATAAAGTCAACTACAGTTTGATAATATGAATGACCGGTTGATAGTGGAATGACAGTAGTTTGATGATGTAATTGACGGTTTGATAGTAAAATGTCGGTGCGATAGCGTAAGTTATGGTTTGATAGTGGGATGATAGTATGATAGGATAAATGACAGTTTTATAGTGGGATGACAGTTTGATAATGCCTTCTAGGGCAAAACAGCTGTCACATACATTACTTGCGAACGAAATACATAATACAAATAACGAAATACTATTATATACACAATAAAATAATACACAACTTATTAAATTAATTACCTACATATCCATATATAAATAAATAGATGCCAAAAATGTATCGTTTTTTAACTAATTGCAAATTAATTACTAGTGGCGTGCCATGTCTTTTCTTCTACGACATTTACAAACGTTATCGATCTGTACTTTTAGAATGGGTTTAACTGGCTAGAAAAAAACGCCGGGCGAGAGATTTTTTGCCCCAAATGTGAACAGAACATCAAAGTGTAGTTGTATAATACTAAAATCTCAATTATATATTATGACAGTTAAAAATAATTTCACGAATTCCATGTTCGTTTCATCCAGCTATATAGTATATTCTCAGAACTAGTTTTAACTGGGTATTAGAAGCGAGCAAGCTCGGAGGGAACCCTATGTTTCATAATTGAACGGTAAGAAATAGTAGCTCCGTAATTTTTCATAATTATCTCTAATCAAAATATCACTGACCCTCTCGCCCGAAACGTAACTATGTTTACCCAGTTATTAATGAATAAAAGCCATAATCATTGTTAGCATGGCGCCATTGCATGCGAGACAATGCTGAACAAACGAGGATTGGTACGCTTTAAAATAATGCCAGTAGAGCTTGACACCAATAACTTTAGAGTCGGTGGCGTCGCTAGGTCATATTTGGTGGGTATAAAAAAATCTACGATTCTTTCGTTCGTTAGTTTCTCCTTCTGTCACCTCAATTATGCTTTACAAGCTGTAGTAAGCTGTTTCAAGTTACCACTACATTGGGTCTGATCCTTTTCACTGAAATTCTTTGGAAGGTGGAATTGGATTGGGATTGGAATTGGATGATAGAAATGGCGTTGACAGCTTAAAAAAATAGTTAGCCGTGACCGAGAAAATCCAGGCAGAAAAAAAAGTACACATTAAAGACACTCGACCTTGCTGTTCGAAAGTTGCCGCTACAAGCACTGTTTCTCCTGTTATGATTTGATTAAACTTATATGCTTATTTTTAAATTTTGCTGTAATTTATATGATCTGAATCTAAAAAAAACTACTTTTTGAAGTTATAGTTTTCGAAAAGATTGTTTCTTAATCTGGGTTCCATGTGTACACGATAGAATGGAGAATTATTCTTCTACCTTATGGTTTAAAGACTTGGCGGTACAGACAAGACACGAACTTGGCATTTGCGTTACCGGGAAATCTTGCGAAACTCGATCCCCAAGTGGTGACATTTATTCAGATAACTGCTTTAAACACTTCTATGTTAAAGTAAAATTGAAACAAAATGTGTCGTAAATTACACAACAATAGAGAATATAAAGTCTACATTGAAATCTGAGTTTTACATTCGAAAACTTTTTGTGTTTTGAGTCAAGTTTTGGTTATCAATCACCGTGTAAGACAGAGGCGTGCACTTCATAAAGGCACATAAACACTGCCTATTTTGCTATACTTGCATAAAAATATGTATAATACTGGATTGAATAATAAGAAATCATTGCAAAAAAAAACTACCCTTTCCAAAATTTTGCTAATCGCATCGCCGCAAGCGCCCCACCGACCTTCCTACTATAAAGTGTCAAAAGAAGTAACTACATATGCTCAAACGCCGCCAATTCCAGAACAGATTATTTTATATTCACTACACTACGCGAAATACGTAAGCTGTGAGCTGTTGCGCGTTTAAATAGCTCGTTTGTGTTAGTATCTGTGTTAGTGTCTAAGGCAGAGCTTTTACAGGAAAAATCCAATAGTCATCACTGTACTCAGTGACATTTGGTACTTAATTGATCACGCCACTGAGGTCAAATGTATAAAGTATTAGTTTTACAAGAAGAAAGTTTTTCTTCGTGGTTTATTTCAAATTTGATAACCTAATAAGATATTCGTTTTTTGATCGTTGATCTATAATCTCTACTTTTAAAATATGATGAGGGGAAAGTAAACACGTCATGATGTTGTGATATGTGCGTTTCTAATCAAACTGTATCAGCATGAGTTTCGTTTGTTTAACTATTCACATCATTCTATGAAATATTATTTAAATTATAATCTCATCGACTTTTTGTGATGAGTTTATGTTTAACAACATTATTAATGGTGTGAAATGCCTACTTTTGACAAAATTCAAAGCAGTAAGCAATAATTATTGTAACTTCTCAGTCAATATATAATTTGATATTTATGTACATTTAAAGCTTTTATTAGATTTTTAATATGATTAATACTTTTTTTAAGTTAATAATAAACATATTAATAGTGCTCATATTCTCCATAAAAATGGTCATAGCAACCAGTTACATAATTTAGAAGCACTAAAAATGAAGAAATCCGTTAAAATTAAAAGTCGTATTCCAAACAATCAGTTAAATTTGTCCAGTAGTCCAATATTAGGTAAATTTCCCGTAAACTCATTAATTTTCTCATTATTCTTTAATCACCTTCACAGTTGAAAATTTGCCTCTTTTATTTCATATTATCTGTCTCTTTCTCTCTGTTCCTTTGTTATAATTTAAATGTTATTGTATTGTTTTCTCACTGATATCTTTGTTTAATATTATATTGTGTTCTTTCTCTGTATGTATATACAATCGCATACTTTTTTTTATTTTTGTTTAGTTTGATTTTGTACCATGATGATGTTTAGCCTAGGTAAGTCATAAAAATTAAAATTAAATCTGTTATCCATCTTTCGATTTTACAACTTTCACGCATCCGCTTTCTGGGCCGTTTCGGGACCTCTTGACCTCCTTCCAAAACAATTTAATGTTTTCTTGGAAGTGATTTGTCATTTTTATTCCCTCTTCTTCTTCCAGGCGTTTCTTTCGTTCTTTCACTCCAACACTTACTCTTTTCTTGCATTCCTTGTATACTTCTTTCGCTCGATCCCTCTCCGCGCTAGAAGCACTGCCAGTCGCTATCAGACATAACCATGCTTTCTTCTTCTCTGAGACCAGTGCTTTAATCTCGTCATCCCACCATGCGTCACCTTTCTTCCTACCTTGCGTGCTTATTCCGCAAACCTCTCTAGCAGATGACAAATGAGGAAGAAATAAAAGAAAGATGGATGAAATATTTCGAAGAGGTTTTTGAAAGCACCCCAAGCGACAGTGTTCCCAGTGTCGAATCAGGTATGAATGATGATGAAGTGAATGTTGTCGAAATCAGCATGGATGAAATAAAAAGATCGATTAAATGCATGAAGAATGGTAAAGCTGTTGGATTCGACAATCTCGCTGCTGAATACTTTAAAGGAGATAGCCGTGTAGTTCTCACATGGCTGTGCAAACTTTTTAACCAGTGTTTAGAGGAGGGTTACACGCCATTAGATTGGAGAAGGGCTGTGATCATGCCTCTGTACAAAGGTAAAGGGTCACGCATGGAATGTGGGAACCATAGGGCTATAAGCTTACTAAGTTCAGTTGGCAAGCTGTATGGTAGAATATTGATTGAAAGGGTAAGAATGAAAACAAAAGACAAAATTTGGGACTTTCAAGGTGCTTTCATGAGTGGAAGGGGGTGCATGGATCAAATTTTCTCATTGCGGATGCTTACAGAGAAGTTTTTGGCAAAAAACCAGAAACTTTTCTGTGCTTTTGTCGATTTGCAAAAGGCGTATGATCGAGTTGATAGGGACAAATTGTGGAAGGTATTATCCATGTATGGAGTTAACACAAATCTTATACAGGCAATCGCGTCCTTGTACGAGGGAAGCGTTGCATGTGTTAGAGTGAACGGTGATTTTACGAAGTGGTTTAACATCACAAAAGGTGTAAAACAAGGCTGTGTAATGTCACCGTGGTTGTTCAATTTGTACATGGATAATTGTATGCAAGAATTGAAAGGTGTGGGCTTGGGCGCGAAAATGAACAGTGTGAAAGTATGTTGCCTATTGTATGCGGATGATGCGGTGCTGATTGCTGACAATATGGAAGATCTACAGTTTCTCGTGTCTAGGATGAACCAAGTATGTATGCAAAATGAGTTGATGATGAATGTAAGTAAGTCCAAAGTGATGGTGTTTGAAAGAGAGTATACGAGAACAGCGTGCAATATAGTTGTGAATGATGAATACTTGGAGCAAGTGGATGAGTTCGTGTATTTAGGGAAGTATGTTTACAAGAGACGGAAAGGCTGATAAGGATATTGAAAAGAAGGGTGAATGCAGGAAACTCCATTAATGGAGGACTGAACGCTGTTGGGGCAAATAAGAAATTGTCCAAAGAAGCGAAGCTAGCAGTCCACAATGGAGTGCTTATACCAACCCCTGATGTATGGCAGTGAGGCATGGAACTGGCAGAGGAAGGATGAAAGTAGACTGAATGCTGTGGAAATGAGATCTTTGAGACGGATGTGCGGTAAAACCATGTATGACCGTATTACAAATGTGGATATCCGGAAAGAATGCAAGGCTGATGTGAGCGTAATGGATAGGATTAAGAAAGGGACGCTCAGATGGTTTGGGCATGTAGAGAGCGAATGAACGAAGAAAGGAGTGTGAAAAGAATATATATGATGCGAAAGTGAATGGAAGAAGAAGTCGAGGACGCCCGAGAAAGACATGGCACGATCAAGTGAATCAAATACTTGAATCGGGTCGTGTGAAGTTAGTTAGTTAAATCTGTTATCCTTTACAAATTTCATATTTTATTTTTATTAATAATAAACAGCCGAAGTGATTGTGTATTTGTGGATTGTTTATTTAATCAACACACTTCAAACAGTGTTAAGTTATTGTTCCTTTTCATATTTCAGTGTTTTTTTTTTTACATGAATACCGCACAAGAATATCAACTGCTCCCAACCGTCTAGAGCTAGTGAGACTATGGCATCCCCAATAGGGGTATGTTGTGAGGCTGAGGGTAGTAGAGAGGGGAAGGAGATGAGCAAGGGCAAGGTAGGAAAGTACCTGGCTATTCAGATCTGGTCACCAAACACGGCTAAAGCCATTTCAAGCAACGTTTCAATTCTGAATGGTGGTCTTTCACCAGGGCGATACTTAGAGTATCTACCACTCTGGACTAAAATACAGCAATCTGATTTTATTTTCTGATTTTATCACGGTGATGCTTATTACTAAACGACGTTGAAAAAAATATTCTTTATTAAGTAATAAATATTGACCAATTAATTTTCTTTGTTAAAAAAAATATTAAGGAAACTCATTGATAACAAAATTTTCTAATTTATTTGCTTCAAATCAGGATGGATTTTTTTTTCTGAAACTTGAGTAATATTCTATTAAATTACATACTTAGAATGAAATAATATAATATCATAATATTTATGGACTAAACTTATGGGCAAAACAACAGTTCTAATAATATTATGAATAATAGGGAAACTTTTGCCTGAATTTTCCTTCCATTTAATCAAAGTTTTACCAAGAGCCATTACTTCTGATCTTTGCAAATAACCATATACCCGTACGGGTAAGAAACCACGATACATTTCCTTAACCACAAATAATTATGCCTGAACAACTGAGCGTAGTACACATTACTTCTTTGGTGAACAATCGGCTTTACTTACGCAGAAACCAACTAGTCCATCTTGAATTCAAATTAGCATCTTGCATGCATTTTTAATAAGCTAAAAAATATTTTTAAGATTTCAAACAAAAATGCTGGTATACGAAAATGCCAAAAAAGTATTTATTTTATTAAAAAGACTGATTTTTTAAAGTAGGGAACGACATTAACGATTTTGAATTGTTTACGTTATTAAGATTAATTGTAAACTAAATATTCATTTTTTGATTTATTTCTACCAACAAGCTTATGATAATTTGTTACATCCATTAAAAAATAAATAATTCTTTAATGATTTAATAAAACAAAAAAACAACTTTATTCCACTTTTTTTTATTTTTTGACTGGACCGGTTTCAGCCTATAACAGCCATCTTCAGACTAGTACAGGTTGTTCTTATTCTATGGCTAATATACTGTCGTTGTGTGTCGCTGTGTTTGCACTTTTTATTATTTCTAATTTCGTAACTGTTAATAGTCTGAAACCGGTCCAGTCAAAAAATAAAAAATGGAATCAAGTTATAAATTTGTTTTATCAAATCATTAAAATGGAATTCCAATATGAATTAACAGTTACAAAATTAGAAATAATAAATAACTCTTTCTTGAATTAAATAAATCAATAACACCTGTGACAACAAAAAACAGCCTACCATGAGCCACGTGCACTATTTTAACATTTATTTAACGTTTCAAACGACAGTAAAGATCACTTCACTGGTTTGTAAAGTTCCATAAAAAACAACTGAAAAGTTTTTTCAATTGCCTTAGAAAACTACAATCGGAAAAAACCATCATGCAAGTGACTCTCTGAGATAATTTGCTCCAAAGTTGTATACTTTTGAACTTTTTAATAAATTTATTCATAAAAGACTGGTTAAAAAAGTAATATTTTATTATTTTACATAAAAATATAAGATCACCATACTGAAGTTATTTTTCGTTTTTGTGGACTGGTTCTTATCTGCGTAATTTCGGCCAATTACAATAATTAGTTAATCAAACGGTCCAAACACCGCTATTTTAAATATTCTAATTACTAATAAATTTACACGTAATTATGGAAACGAAGTTTAATTAATAATTGTTCACTATCAATTAACATGAAAATAAAATTATTTCCATTATTTCACGTTCGTTAAAACAACGTTGGGGTCGAAATCATTATACGAAATTTACAGTTTGTTTGGGTAATAATTATATTTTGTTTCAGTACGAATAGAATTACATTTAAATTATACACAAATTCGCCTAATTTTCCCAATCCTCATTCCGCGTTATATATTTAAATGACGCTAAACAAACAGTTTTTTTTTACTAAGTTGTTTTGTATAACTGCTATTCAAGCGCTCTTTGGGTGAAATTTTCACCTAAATATCGCTGTATAAATTATTAAAGTAATATCATATTCTTTTGTAAAAAGAAATACAAACATTCCCGGGTTACCAATAACCTGACAATATTTGAAAAACTTCTACTGCCATCATAATAAGCGGAAATGTAGCTTGTGCAATGATGGAGGACTTAGCTAGCAGTGGAATTGAACCCACGACGCGCGAGTGGGAATCCGACGCGCTTTTCCACTCAGTTACTAACCGGTCAAATCATTATTAAATTACCTGTATTTCCAAACTGTGTATCTGGGTAGGATCTAGCCGTTACGCGTTAAAATATATGCATATTGGTACCTACCCAATAAAACGAAATGACATAAATAATGATTTAAGTGATAAAATCCAAAACTTGCTGAAATATTTTACAATTAAATTAATACAATTATTAATATTCAATTAACGATATATAAAACATGAAAAACCTATGAAACCTATTTAGTCAATGTCAAACTGAAAGAAAAAGCAGTATTTTTTCTGTCTGTCCCTTTGTTATAATATAAATGCTATTCTTTTGTTTTCTTACTGTTCTCTTAATTTATTATTTTATATGTACGAGTATGTCTAACCACACACTGTATTTTGTGTTTAGTTTAATTTTGTACCCTAATGATTCTTATGCTAAGCGAAATCAGTCGGTCGTAAAAATTAAAATAAAATCTGTGGTCTTATACAAAGTTTTTATTTCATTTTCAGAAAACTAAATATTTATCTTCTTTTTTTTTTCGTAAGAAGCAATCACATGGTGGTTGGACATTATATTAAATAAAAGAATACTTTGTTTTAAAACCACAGAATTTATTATGATGAAGGCCAACCGGTTTCGCTTGGATCAAGCTTCGTCAGGGCACATATAATAACTAAAATCCTAAAAATACAGAGTTAACAGGTATATATAGGTACAACAATTAATGATAGAGTGAGACAGTATATAGTACAAAGAAGTAAGAGAGAGAGCATATATTAGAGGGAGGGAACAATTGAAAGTGCTTAATATATCACTCTATCATTAATTGTTGTACCTATATAAACCTGTTAACTGTGTATTTTTTCTTTAGTTATTATATGTGCCCTGACGAAGCTTGATCCAAGCGAAACCGATTGGCCTTCATCATAATAAATTCTGTGGTTTTAAAACAAAGTATTCTTTTATTTATTAATAAGTATTTATCATTACTATCATTTACTACAGAACGCAAAAAATATTACAAGAGCTTACTAATATACTGTTGAAGGGGTAAAAAAACGGCTATCATTGCCACTATTGACTACAAAATACCATGTTCCGATAATGTCTTACCCATATTATTAGATGGGGCCCCAATGACGCGTTAAATGCTGGCGTATCAAACTTCCAAAGGCCGCATTAGAGGAGGCTATGTTTCCCTGTAAAACCCTCCTCAAACCTTCGGAAATCCTGCTTTAATCTTCGATCTTTGTTATAACAATATGTGGAAAGGTAACCCGGAGATA
The DNA here is from genome assembly GCA_022651775.1 of Drusus annulatus. Taxonomy (NCBI): domain Eukaryota; kingdom Metazoa; phylum Arthropoda; class Insecta; order Trichoptera; family Limnephilidae; genus Drusus; species Drusus annulatus. Next base: position 554,557 of record JAGWCC010000155.1, on the reverse strand, counting down.
CGATTGTGCCCCACTCTTGTTGGTTACACGGATAATAAACTACGACCCTTGGCAATCCGGTGAAAGCACCGAAGAAATAAACCGGTAGAAGTGTACTGTGGGCAGAGGCGTGCACTCCAGAAAGGTACTTAAACACTGTCTACCCTGCCGTACTATCATAAAAATATGTTTAATTTTGACTAAAATAATTTTAAATTTTTGCATAAAATATATATACTTTTTTTAAATAGGTAAATTCAGTTAATCGCACCGCCGCAAGCGCCCCACCGACATCCTACTATAACATGACAAAAGCAGTAACTATATATGCCCAAACTTTGCCAATGTCAGAGCAGATTCTTATAATATGTTCACTAAGACTAGACTACACAAAATATGTATGCTGTAAGCTGTGCGCACATTCAAGTGGCTTATTTGTGTTAGGCCAGGCACGTACGGGTGACTTTTGTCACGGTAACAGTTTCGTCACCATCTCCAAATCTATTTGAGTGTATGGAGGTCCGAGCACACTGCGATGTGCCTTTTTAGTTCCACTGGCCGGCGATTTTTGAGTGACGAAACTATCACCGTGTCTGTAGAGAGTACTTTTGTGTTGGCGCACTCGTGACAAAATGCCGTTCGGTGACTCATTTGCCTGTTCAAAATTCATTACCGGAATGAAAAGCTGATGGGTGACAGTCGCTCACCGTGTGCGTTCTCGATTGGAAGACAGTGACGAAACTGTTGCCGTGACAAAATTCGCCCGTGCGCGCCTGACCTCAGTATCTTTGTTCTAGGCACTGCTTTTACAGAACAAATCCAATAGCAATCAGTGCCATCTGTCGGTACCTATCTCTATTATCAATTAATCCGCTATTTTCCAACTGCTTACCAGGATCAAAAATTCTGTTCGCGCCACTGATTGTGGGCGTGTCCGTGTGGCCAAAGTAGGCTTAATTTTTCATGACTTCTGCTGAAAGTAATTGAAAAATTTAAAATATCTTCTCGAGCAGACAAAATTATTTAAAATAAAATAATACCTAGTATACCTATTTGCGGCACGTTCCAGTATCGGTATCGCCCTGGCGAAAGACCACCGTTCGTTGTTGCTTGAAATGGCTGTAGCCGAGTTTAGTAACCAGATTTGAATGGCCAAGGTACTTCCCAAACTTTCTCTTTCCCATTTATTTTCTCTCCTCACTCCTTTTAGTCTCACAACATACCTCAATAGAGGGTGATATAGTTATACTGGCTCAGTACAGTTGAAGGTAATATTGTTCGGTATTCAGGTGGAAAAAAACTACTTAACTAACCATCACGCCGTTTTCCGCAGGGGTAGGCAGATAGCAGACCGCCATACAACTCTGGCTTGGCACACACTCCTTGCTTCGTTCATATTCATGCATCACCTCATATATACTATTCTGTTATTCTGACTCTTCACATGGACCGATTCAAGTATTTGATTCACTTGATTGTGCCATGTCTTCTTCGGGCGTTTCCGACTTCTTCTTCCATTCACTTTCGCATCATATATTCTTTTCACACTCCTTTCTAAAGAATAATAAAAAATATATTAAAAATTCATTGTCTTGGTTGGAGTCTAAGATTCAAGAGGTATTTTGTAAATTGACAATTTTCTTTCGATTCGGCATAGATCACGTTTCTGGGAATTGGCTGCTCAGTGGTTGAATGGGAGAAAATAATATTAACCGAGTGGTGATGGCTTGCAGAAATCTGTTTCAGTGTTTTCCAGGAGCTATAAAGTTTGATGGGTGTATCGTCAGGTATTCCTAGCAACGTTATTGCCAAATATTAATGTAGATTCAGAATGTGTTTCCGATTATTAAACCTTTAAGATGGTCGACGCTGAGATTCTGAACAGTGTAGCGTATCTTCTATTATTATCAGTCTATTCACAGAGAATTAACTGGCTTCAAATGACTTCTGTTCAAGGATTGTTATATTATTAATTCTGAACATTAAAAAAACAACAACATCAAAATGAAGAAATTGAAAGGTTTTAAGGTCGTTTTCTTTTATTTTTCGGAAAAAAAGAATAGGCGAAAATTAAATAATTAGCCGGGTTATACCAAAAAGATGAGGATTTTTCTATAATAGGAGTATGTAAAGGACATTGTGTGAATGTAAATGAAAAAAAGAGTGTGTACAAAGACGGTCTGTGTGGTTTTATCTCAAATCTACCTACTCTCGATCTGATTAAAATGCCGGAAGATGTACAAAAGCCATTTCAAGCAATATTTCGATTCTGAATGATAGCTTTTCTTCGGGGAAAATCTGAAAGGATCTACCCTTCTAAAAATATGGCGAAATATACCACATGTTCTTTCGTATTATTTTTTTGTGAAATAACACAGATTATTTCTATTAAATTTATTTCCTCACACCGGGATTAAAACCCGCGAATTTTTGATTCAGAGCCAAGGATCTTGACTGCTCGGTTTTTATGATAAAAGTAGTTTTAAACTCTACCTCGTCAAGTTAATTACACGTGTGCTATCTTAACTTTACCAAAGTACGCAGCTGGAAATTCTCTCGCATTCTAAATCTTCCTTAAACTATTTTCCCTCGTGATTTTTTGTAAACTGGTTGCTGGTGTGTCGCATAATATAATATTACAGTGATATTACACTATGTTCTTTCGTTTCTTGGTAAAAGCTTAACAATTTCCTGAGTGTGTACAATATTTTTTTATAACGACTCCGCTTTCCCCCTTTCGGTAAAGGGTAGAGTACCGAAAGTTGGGTATTTTTCGTATCCTGCACGTGCGAGTGTCGGTATTTTTAAATGTATCATTTCATCCTAAATCTCTGGGGGTTTATTATCTGCGAGTAAACACGTGTCGAAGGTATTATCTAAAGTTGTCGTATCACATCATCCGTTACATAAAAAAATTGGAGCTTAACTTTTTCCACATGCTAGACATCGTCAATGCTGGATTCCCTTCGGATTTCATGACAATTTCAAACGTTCGATTTACATGTAAAATGTGTAGATACGAAATCATTTTTGTACAGATTCGTTTATATTCACATTTAGAATATATTATTAACATGTTGTAAAAATATAGAAATCTTGCATTATATAATATGATTAGCGCTATTTTAAGATATTTATCTTTACGTGTTGTTTATACTTAATACCCTGAACCTTATAATTGATTTTTATAATGATGATTTATATTTAAAATATATATATTGAAACAACATATAACAGAATTTTTTTTATTTAATGAACCGTATTTATAGTATAAATAATATTTTAAATATTACAAAAAAAAAAATTTAAAATTTAAATTAAGTTCTACAAAATAAAATTTCAAACAATAAACAAACTTAAGCTTTTATAATAATTTAAGTACATTATGTGCGCAAGAAAGAACGGAATGAGTCAATAAATGCAGAGGGGAGAGAGAGGAGAAAGCCAGAACAAAATTTAGGAATTTTGTTATCTGTATGTGATCGTGTAATTTGTCATATTTAAAAAAAAATAAAAGCACTTTATTTCATTTTCTGACTCATCTCATTTGGACGTACTTATGCAGAAAGGGTCCAACCCCAAAATGGTGAACCTGAGAAAAGGGCATTTGAAAATATGATGATACAAATTTTGTAAAGTGAATATTAATTTTTTTCTTTATGATAATTATTATAAATAGGTAATTTATAGTTTATCAATGTATTCATTAAAAAAATGTTGTATTTCCTATGTTATCCTACATTTCAATGTTTTTAAACTCCAATTTAAGTCAAATATTTGCAATGTGGGTCAGTAAGAAAATGAATTACCAAAAATCTGTTGCATTTGGAGCTTGAATGTTTTCAACAGATATAAATTTCGTATTTATCTATGGGAAAACGTGTAAAACTCGATTTTGGCAAATTGTGGGTTGGATGCTTCTGCATAACTGCGTCCATTTTCCTTACTATATATGCATCTAAAGAACAATTCTGCGTACTTAACTCAAAACTTGGTTCTTCCTTTCGCACACAGATGTACTCACTTTGTACATCTTTTAATGGGCACTGTTTTTACAATAAATTCCACCCACGGGAGTGTTTATGTAGTTTATGCTGCCTTCAGCAAATATTATTGGCATTAATATTAGTACAACCGTGAAATATATAATATTTCAAATGTCATTTATTAAGCTTAATACAATTAAACGCTTTGTCAGAGGAAAACCTTCCAAATTAAAGAAGAGTATGTTCATTTATTTTATTGTATACGCCCAAGAGGGCTTTTACGTTAAAGATTTACAATTGACAGTGAAAAAATGAAAAGTATATGCACAAACAAAATAAGTAATAGTTGTAGAGTTGTAACAATAGTGTTTAAATACATCAAAATATTATTGATTAAAGATATATGACGTCAGCCTTCTTGTATCTACATTCCGTGCAGTTAAATACATCAACCACCTCTGCGTATGTATTAACAACTACAAGCAATCTAGGTACAAGTGAGTATCTGAAAAAGTCAGTCGTGATGTTATTTTTGAACTATAATATTACAGGTTTTTCCCATAAGCTCGAAGAAAACGAAATAAAATTTCCTTTTTTTTTTTTTAATAATTTAATTTTTCGTATAAAAATACCAGTAAACTTTTGTTACATAATCTCGTTTGACAAGAGTTCTCGGGATGGATTTTATCAAAGAGATTTGCTTAATTTCAGCTTGGCACCGACCTTGCTTAGGGTTTTGAATACGATATTTGTTTTCGGCAAACTATTTAGAAATTTGTAAGCGAACTCAATTAAAACGAGTATTTTATATTTAATCAGCGATAATTCATACACTTGGCTTTAAGTTGTCTGAATTCTTTGAAGAAAGTAAGAAAGCCTATCTGGATTTAAAGTTGGGGAAACTTGAACCATCTTCATCAAGGCTTATCCATACTTTGGACTTTTGTTTTTACACTGGCGAAGCGGTACGGAACTTTCCAGCCGCTCCAGTACTCAATATTCATAACACAACCCCCATTATGCTGAACTTACTGACAGAAAGAAATTCTTAGACCAGGGTGGATAAACGCAGGCGATAGGGGCCCTGGAGTTTCAAATAGTCCCACAACAGGAATAGAACGCATAATGTGAAGGTTTATCAAAAAAAAAAATAATAATAATCAAATTGGAGTTTAAAAAATTCTATGAATAAATACTCGTATTTTTTTATAAATGCAGTTTTTTAGTTTCAGTGAGAATAATTTTTAAACATTGATTTGCTTTCTACGATAAATAACTGTTATTTTTGCTATCGGGGTACTACTAATGCAAAATCGATTGCCCTTTTGTCGTGGCATCAAATATTATTTTATGTTTAGGCTATTGTTGGGATATTCAGCAATCTTCACCTTGCAGCGGGCAATTAGTCAGATCTCTAGTTTCCAAGATATAAGAGTTTTTTTTGATTTTTTTTTTTTTTTTAGTTTATATATAAACTACTCTTTTACACTAGATGTCATTTTATAAGAAGCTTCTGCAGAGATCAACCTATCTGTCCCTTTTACAACTGCCTGGGTTATTTCATATTCAAAATTCAAAAACTTCTGTCTTTAATGACCTCAGAGTCATCATTAAGTAAATTAATATTAATCCACCTCTGTCTACAACGCCGAAATTACATCATTAATTATATCAAGAACGATAAAAAAATTGATGCAACCGTGCAATAAAAGCTCATGCTCGGGGATCTGTTACAAAAGAAACAGGGGGAAGAGGAGGTTAAAAAGAAATGAGAAAAATAAAATTGTATGAAACTAATCATTGAAAAGTTTTCTTCAAGACGTAGAAATATGGCACACGATTCCTTACAAATAAATAAATGCTTTTTTCCTCAGTTGTTCCATTGGTATATTAGAAGAATTTTCATATTGCTATTGTTTTAAATTAACGTAGGAGACAGTGACGCTGGGTCAATAAGTCCAGATTGTAACTAAAAATCTGAAATTAATAATGAAATGGACAAGTACCAAAATAAAATAAAATTTACGAACATTAACCAATGCAATGAATTATTGTCTCACAAATACGATGAAATGAAAAAAACTAACCGAGGTCATAAATTTAAATAGTATTTTTATTAATATTCTCTAAAAATACAACAAAGCTCCATTATATAGCATACAAAAACTTTAAATTATTTGGTGTAGAAATAAAGCACGAAGAAATTGAAGTATTGAAAACTTCAAACAAATTATTTTGATTTTATTTTTCTCATTTCAGTAATTATTATTTTTATATCAATTATTTTTACTTTAGTGCTAACAAAACATCAAAGAAACTTTCAGAAACTTTCGTGTTATGGGTATAACACAAATCGCAAACTTTTTTTTTTCAAAATCATGATAATCGAAAAGAAGTAATTCCCCTTGATTTTATTCTTGACTCTTAAACATTTTTTTCTCTGATTTGGAATACATTGAAGGTGTGTAGATATATGACGCATTTTTAAAAAAACATGCGTGCTATTTCATCCTAATCGTTTTATTTTTATTGACATTTTTACTTAGATTTTTTTATAATTAAATTGTGAACTGATATTTCTAAGGTTCCATCGAGATCGAAGCACTAAAACGCAATAAAAAACCAAAATGCTTTGCAACTTTTACTCTGAAAGGTTTTTGTACGATTTTCAAGCATAAAATTCTAATTTATACTCGCTATTTCATTTTCATTAAGACCTTACATACCAATTTTACACGTTAAAGCGCCACAATACATTGATTAAAGTTATATCTGATTAAGAAACGTATGTAGTACCTAATTAATGTAATATTATACTCTCCACACTTCTGCCAGCTCTTGTGTTTCCAACTCCGTCCACGTAATAAGTAACTTCATAATAACATACTAAAGAAACGCCCTACAAACATTTAAAAAATATTTTTAACGCGCTACGATTTCACGAAAGTAACCAGTGCCAAAATACACTCTCCATACATATTTAAAGTTTGTATGGCAGTTGGCGGGGAAAATGAACTGCATGTGTGTACAGAAGTCTGGCGAGAGTGGGTTCTCTACACTCTGCACAATGACGAAAAAGCTACAGAGACTGTTCATAACGGTGATATGTATGTTTGAAAAATGATGAATATAACGTGTATGTTGTTTTTAATAAGTTTTCAATAGTAGTTTACAAGTAATTGAAGGATGGTGTGAAACTAAGCATGATCGTCTTGAATATCAAGCTCTTTTAGTATCTGCATTTTTTAACGGTAAATTCTTTTTAACATATAATAATTAATTCTAATATATACTTGCATTTCGAGTGACTAAAAAATAAATCACATACTTTTTTTTTTACGTGAATACCGCATAAGAGTCTCAACAATCTCAGTTTTCAACCGTCTAGAGCCAGTGAGACTATGGCATCCCCAATTGGGGTATTTTGTGAGGCTGAAGGTAGTGGGGAGGGGAAGAAAATGAGGAAGGGAAAGGTTGGGTAGTACCTGGCTATTCAGATCTGATCACCAACATGGTTAAAGCCATTTTAAGCAACGTTTCGATTCTGAATGGTGGTCTTTCACCAGGGCGATACTTAGAGTATCTACCACTCTGTAAAGTGCCGCAAATATACTTTTTTATTATTTTTATATGAATTAAATGTGTTATGACATATATTAATGAAATAAAATAACCCGCGATCTCTGGATTCGTAGTCAAGCAACTTACAACTTGACCATGCAGGCCGTCAAGAACTAAAAAAAACTACCTTAAATTTCATCGTAGAAGTTGTGAAGGGTTCAGCGAAAGCTTTCAATGGATGCAGAAAGTCGAAAACTATTGAAAGTAATGTAGTAAAGAATCATTAAACACAATGAAGATTAAATTAGTAACAAATACATATTTTAATGGCCCTTCCTAGTAGCGACCAAATTCACGTGGATTTAATTGTAATATTTTTGCTAGCATGAAAACCCGTTAAAAAATTGACAAAAAAATACAATTTGATAGACAACATCAATACAAAAAGATGAGTTCAGAAACAAATCGTGAAATTCAACTCGTTATGATTATATAGAAACGTCGGTAACTTGAGGCATGTCAAATTTGGATTCCTTCTTTGAGCTCATCATCAATTTTATTGATGGCTTTTTGGTTATTGTAGAAGTTTGTTTTAATTCTGATACCTTTAAAAAGTTTTGGTCATTTCTTTAGCCTTTGTAAAATAGCTTTTCTTCGATCAACAATGCAAAGTTCTTTAGAAAAAATATAACACGAGAATTTCAACTGCCCAGAGCCAAAGGGATTTGATCCCGATTTTGGGTATGTTGTGAAGCTGAGTGGGGAGAGAAAGGAAAAGAAGAATAAAAAGGTTTGGAAGTACCATATTATTCAGAACTAGTTACTTAACACAACTCAAACTATTTCAAGTTACAACGTTTCTGATCTCAATAGCGGACTTTCACTAGGATGGAAAAGTGATAATCTTTTATATTGGCTGTTTACCAATGTGTGGAGTTAATATATTTTTTAATTGTTTGTTATTTGATGCCTTTGCTATCACTTTAAAATTTTGAGCGTTTTAAAAGCATTTCAGTTTAACGAAATGTCTTTTCATCATTCAATAACAACTAATACACAGCAAAACTGCAACAACAAATCAGCAGTTTTCGTGTAAAACGAAATAAAAACAATATGTTCCGAGCTTTCGTGTGATGTTTTTGCCCTAACGCGGAATTCTGGAAATATTATAGGTTTCATTCCTTCTAACAAACGGATTGCACCCTTTAAAGCACATACGTTAGGTGGGAATTCTGTTCTTATTCTAACGGGATTTCAATGAAAGATTCCTCGAGGAACTTGCGTCATTGATTCCTTCGGCACTGGTGCATAGTCGGAAAATTTTCCCAACACGCGCTCAATATTTGTACACGGTTGATATTCAATACATGAGGACGGATCGCTTCTACGACTCGTTATTGTGTTCAACAGCTCGGCTGTGGAACTATTTGCCGGCCTCTGTGTTTCCTCCCTCCTACAACATCGGCCTCTTAAAGGGCCAGGTTCACTCCTTCCTATCCCCAATAAAACCCTTCACACAGCATCCCCAAATATGACATAGGTCCTGTGGGAAATCATTTCCTTCAATGCCTCCTGTGTGGAGTGTTAATGTACTTTATTTTTAAATTAGGTGTACAACTTTGCTTCCGCCGTTTTTTTTTCGAAATTCTAGTCTTTATTGTAAAAGAACTAATTATTTATTTATGATTCGAAGTATTGTCCATCGCTCGCCAGTACTTTTTTTCATCTTTCGGGAAGAGTATGAATCTTGCGTTGAAAAAACTGGTAACCTTTCGAAGCGATTCACGAATCGATCCATTTTTTTTATTTCTTCATAAGACCAAAAGTGCTGGTCAGCCAGGTCGTGTGCCATTGATCGAAATTAGTGATAGTCAGAGAGAGCAACGTCTGGAGAATACGGCGGGTGAGGTAGGACTTCGCATCTCAACGGTTCCAAGTATGTTTTGACCACTTTCGCAACATGGGGTCGAGCATTGTAATGCTGCACCTGCCGCAAATGACGAGAATTTGGCTTGAAAACTGATATTTTCAATCGAGACGAACTTTATGATGCAGACATAAATCGATTAATGTTTGTGTGAGGTCATGTTGACAGGTGCCTAAGTTTATTGCATGACGTCTATCATCTATTTATTTCGATCACTACTTAAAAAGCCATCTATAGGAAAACAGGTCATTTGAAAAAAATCCTTACATTACAGTTTCACAATCCTAACCTCTACTACACATACTGTAGGCTGTAGCCTATGGGGTGTAGGCTACAGGGTAGGTATAGGGGTGTAGGCATTTGCAACATATACATTCCCGTACATAACTAACCGTGGAAACAGCACTGCCTTCAACTACCCCCTATTACTCTCCCTTCAGTATTTCGCTTCCGACACAAGTTACCCTGAGTTTCACATTACGTGTGTACCGTGTCAGGGGACGTCTTGGCTAATTTATTCTACTTTGGGAGCGACCCGGAGCTCATTCTGGGGGTCGACATCATATATCAGTTTTAGACACGCAAACTGCTTTCTGGAGGCTTTTAATGATTTTAACAGTGCTAACTAATATTTAAATATATATTTTGTCACATTTTACTCCATTAAAGTCAATCAAAAATTAATTACAACCGTGTTCTTTGATTTTTGCATATATTTTCTCTTTAGTCATTCAAACTGATGATATTTCTTTGATAGGTAGGCACTTAATAATGCGAGCTGCTTTTTGAAGGGTTTTATTGTTTTTTTTTGACAACCTCCAATAGGAAAAAGCACCAAAAGAATCGTAGCTTTCTAGTTGCTTACGAAAAAAATTACAACTTTTTTTATTATTAACCACACTTTTCATTTACTTGAAAAATTTTAATTGGTATTACTTTTGCATCTAATTCATTCACCGTAAATTTTTACAATCTCATACTATTAACATTCTTATTTCAATATAATTTCTTCCGATATTTGACATCTATCTATTATAATAATATTTGGATAATTTGTACAGCGCCGTTTTTGTGAAAAATCACCTCAAAGGCGCTGTACAAATCTTAATTTCTACTTAATATTAATTCTTAGTTTATATAAATATACAGCAACATACTTACCTGGCAGGTCACTTCTGGCAGGACACAATCACCATATCATGGTAACTTAAAATTTAGCTGATTCTTACATATGTTTTTTATTCAAAGTTCTATCCGAACACAATTACACACATAGATGGCGTCGTGGATAGAGTTTTTCATTTTTACTATACGGAGGATCTTCGATTTTTTGCAAAATTGAAAGTATATTTTTAAATTATTGTTAACCAATTAATGCCAAAGTATAAGCCTTATTAATAATAATTCATATTTTTTCAATAATCAAAGTTACAGTAAAGTTGGAAAATGTTGATAAGTTAATAATATCAAAGATAAGTAAATAAATAATATTCTTGTACTGAACCAGGTTTCAGGAAGTCTAAAATGCCTATTTACCAAATAAAATTTTAAAACAAATTTCATGAAAATACAATTGTTTACATCAATATGATAAAAAATAGGACAAAGGCGAAATGTGATGAATGTTACTCACCCGAAGATAATTTAGCACGAGGCACGCTGCTGTCGATCTTCCTAGAAAAAAGAGTATAATATAGGGAAGTACATTACTTGAGTAAATACTAAATCATAACAAAAGGAATAAATAATTGAATTAATCAGCAAAACTCCACATTGGCTGAATAAATCTAGTTTCGCAGTCGCTTATTTGTGAAGATAAATTTTATTCCAACTTGACGGCAATTGCCCAAAACTCGTACCCACAGCCTTATAATGAACTCATTACTTGAACTCATGTCGTGGGCAAAGCAAAGCAGAATTTTACTTACTAAAGGGACAAGAAGTTAGGCAAGGTGCAGCCAAGTTTCTGTAACTTGGATCTTTGTGATAAATGTACATTATTTAATGTGTGTACATTAATGTGGGTTGTTGCATTTATTGTGGGAAAGAAAACGGGCGTAATTCTCTTAATAACTTTTACGAGTTTAGGTAAGTGGTTAAACCTTTTTCTTGCATCTCCAAGTAAAATATCGTTTTGGATTTCAAAGTGGTAATTTGTTAGGTTCTTACCTTCATATTTTTAACTCAAGTCCCTACCTACTCCACATTTTTTTCGTATCGAATTTCGTATTCAATAAAACCGTGTTTGAAACAATTAAATTTCGAAGAGAAGAGTTTTAGTGTGAAAAGAGTTGGTGAGAAGAAGAGTTTGGGTTGCTCGTTCCTTTCGCTACTTCGTTGGTCTGACGTTTTTATCTTCTAAAAATATGAAATAAATTTCGTGTGTCGTGAATTAGAAGACTAAATTAAGTGTGGTGTTTTTTGTGAATCATTTCGTTTATACAACTGTGTAAGAAGAATCAAGAACTTCAATTTCATCGGTGAGTGAATGGTTTCCCATTTTCCCTTTTTTCCATTATTCTTTCCATAAGCTATAATTAGACATTTCCATCAAGTAGTATAATTTATCGTTTATAATACACTATTTTTCAAATTTATCCGAAGCTGGAAACACATTCGGTGTTTCATAGCAGCTTCGGATTCAACACATCAAATTAGTACAAAATACACCTATAAAAAAATCAATGGGACTATGGCATCCCCAAATTCGGTATGTTGTGAGGCTGAAGAGAGTGTGGAGGAGAAGGACAAGGAAAAGGCCATAAAACTTTGGGAAGGACCTGGCTATTCAGATCTTGTCGACGAAAGCTTTCTAATCAAACCATCCTTTTTTTAATTCTCACCCATTTTCCGATCCCTTTCTACTTGTTTCCTTTATCTAGGGCAGGAAAAATCGGATAGTCTACAGGCCCCTTAAGTTTTTGGCCGTAGCACTTTATTGGTTGAGCGACCGAATCGGAAGTAAAGTATAGAGTGTTCTTAAAGTTGATGGACACTATAATTTAAGTTATCGTGAAAAAGCTTGTAGGTGTGTTGCTTTTCAATATTGGTACTATATGTTTTACTTGAATACGAGAATGATTTTTTATGGTGATCACAGAATATATTATATTGAAAACTCATTCGTTAATATACTTCGATCAATATTGATTATTTCATTATTCCTTCAAGAAAAAGCCGTTTGAATGTTTTTAATGCTTTGAATTAAAAAATATATTTAATTAAGGTTTAAGTACCCATCACAACAATAATGTAAAAATATTTTACGGTAAGAATCATATGTTTAGTAACCACTGAATAGATACTCCTTAGATGTGTGATCTATAGTGATTTAACTTAAAACTGATAAACATGTCGACTCCTGTACCCCAGACAAGCTAATGAAATTGCTTATTGTCCAAGTAATAATTTTGAAATTTGAAAATGTTTGATCAATTTCAGCAGAAGTAGGGAAAAATTGGACTTACTTTGAGTAAACGAACACGGCCACAACACACTTATATCGATGTATCGCTTAAGCCTAAAATTTTATATTAAATTGCCATAAAATTAATTAAAATATGTTTTGAATGAGGTTAACACGAACCACCCTTTACCCCTAAATCATGTATTATACGTAAACAAATTATATGTTTAGATAGGTAGGTACTTAAAAGACATAAAAAGTGCCTTTAAAGTATTAACGTCCATAATATATATATTTTTTTTAATTTGGCAATCTAATTCAATTGGTAGGTACTTTTCAAAATATTTATTTATTTTTCAATAACTAAACTTAACAAGAAGCAATATAATATAAACATAGAGATTTAGCCGGTGTATTTATTTACGTACATATAAATTATAATTATTATTTTTATTACTATTATCATAAATTATTATTTTACTAAAAACCAAATTGTTTAATAATCCTACATACAAAACGTAACTTATTAATTTTTTATAAATTTAAAAACGTCCCTAATGTGCTTTGTTTCAGTTTTCTCCTTACTTCTATAATTACAACTTAATATCCTTACTATCTACTGAAAACCATATAGTCATTGTCATAAAATATTTATTGTTCTTTTTTTACTTGTTATATTTACACTGTTTGCATTTTTAGAATCGTTTACTTATAGTGTTATAATACTTGAATATTAAGGTTTTAAGTATCAACATATTAACTGTCCTCAATCAAATTTCTTTTTTTTATTTACCAAATATGTTATTGTGAATTCATACGTTTCATCTGGATTTTTATACCTTTAGCTTTTAAAAACATGTTTTTTTATCTGTTGATGTACACATGCACTGTTATACCCTTGAAGTAACAATATATGGAAAGAGAGCTAATTCTTTTTACCCAACTTATACATGTTTGGGATAAATCATTTTCTCCGGGTTTTTACGTCGTACATCATGAGAAAGAAAGAGACAACAAAATCTCCCGAATTATCACACCGCTTTAAAGTATTGTTAGAATGTTCTTCGTGTCCTGCGTCTCTGTTGACTCCACCCACACGTTTTGATACGCGAAATAAGTTAACATAACTCAACGGTTTATTAGCATTATGTATTTTTTTTATAACAACATTGTGAAAAAGTGGTTATACGAATAAACAAAAAAAATTATGTCGACATGTGCTTAGAATGGATGTATAAATACCATAGCCCTAGTCCTAGCCACGCCCAGGTCTAGCCGAGCCCGGAAAAACTCATCAAAACTGACTACAGCAGCACTACCCTTGAAGGAACAATATATGGAGGGATAGCTAATTTGTTTTACCCAACCCATCCGAAATTGTAATAAATCACTGTTTCCGTGTTTTTACATCGTACACCATGAGAGAGAAAGAGACAACAAATTTCTTGGACGGCTTCTATATACTGTCGTAATGTTCTTAAGCTGGTTATTTTCGCTGGTTAACGGCAGGACTCCGCCCACATTTTATATTTTTCCACTAAACTTGACACAACTAAACGGTTTTTTAGGTTAGATGCTATATTTTTGTTGATAAAAATACTGTGATAAAGTGGCTATACGAATACACAAAAACATTATGTCGATATGTGATATGAATGGATGTATAAATACCGTAGCCTTGGTCTTAGCCACGCTCATTTGCGCCGAGTCATGTTAAAATCATCAAAAACAAGTCCAATACTGACTTCACTGGCTTTGGCTTGGGCTACCTCTTGTATACTCTAAGGCACTACCTCTTGTATATGTTCTGAGCTTATACCCATATCTGAACCTTTTTCTCTCATAATTTATGATAACGATCATGATTTTAGATAGTTTTAATCTGTATACATATTATATATTATTTTCTCCTTGTTAGTTAGTATTATTAGCATAATTTATTTAGTATGAAGCGCACTTGAGTTGAAATATCACAAAACTGCGCCATATAAGTGCACTGTTATTATTATGATTAAGGGGTCTGTATGGCTAAATTAATATGAATAGTTTCAAAGAATTACAGAAGCTTGAATATTCAATTCAAATAGTTATGTTCGGCAAACTCAATAAATCTGGGCCTCTTATCATAATACTAGAGTATGGAGGTTACTATCGATTGGTGACAAACACAGATTACGGAATTCTAGAAAAACCAGATAACTCATGAAATTTATTCAACTTTTCCGTTAGTTACTTCCCATTTATATATATATATTTTTAATATTGTTTTAATAATTCAAATCATAATAAAGTGTACTAACTAATTGATTTTGTTAAAATTGGAATTGACTTTAAAGCATTAATGCTTTAAAGATGGCAGCCTAAAATCGTAATAAATTGAAATATCAAAAAATTTTCAATAGAAGTATGAGATCGTTTAAAAATGTCGCTTTCTATGAGGTCTTGATATATAAAGTAGAAGTTCCAAGTTCGAGTCTCGGTCATGACCATTGTTATTTTTAGTTTCTGGTTTTTTTTCTGTTTCATATTTGTGTTTTAGATTATTGATATTATTTAATTTGTGAATAAATTCATTTTAATTTATATACATAATACAAGTAAATAATTGTAAACACGTTAATACATTTATGTTTATCATAATTTTTATTTATTTTAGCTTCCAGTTGAAGAGCAATATAAAACCAGACTTGGAAGTTAGTGCTATACCACACATCCCATAAAATATAACACATACATGCATAGAAATATAAATTAAATATGTGTTAAAATAATTATTATTATATTGGATTAGTGCGACAGTGATTTATTTTTTTCTTTTTTCTTTTTAAAGAAAGACAAGCATTCCCGGTTGGCGTATAACCTGATAATATTTTTAAAACTCCTACTATGTTAATTGTGCAATGATGAAGAACTCAGATAGCAGAGGAATTGAACCCAAGACGCCCGGATGGGAATCCGACGCGTTTGTCCACTCAACTACTAATTTTAGCTACGACTACATTTTTTTTTTGTTAACTTGAAATTTTGTAAACTAGATGCTTTATACTGAAGGCCAAGTGATATGATCTGAATATCTAGATACTTCTCAACCTTTATCTTCTCCATCTCCTTAATAATAATAATAATATTTGGATAATTTGTATAGCGCCGTTTTTGTGAAAAATCACCTCAAGGGCGCTGTACAAATCTTAATTTCTACTTTATTAATTATTAGTTTATATAAATATACAGCATCATACTTACCTGGCAGGACACAATCACCATATCATAATAACTTAAAATTTAGAATAACTTAAATTTTTATTTATTTTTTATTTTTGTTTTTTTTTTATTTCCCTTCGGCTACACAACATACCCCAATTGGGGATAAACACGGCTAAAGCCATTTCAAGTATTTTGATTCTGATCAGGGCGATACCAGAAATATCTACCACTATATGAACATTTGAACTTGATACGTTATACTGAAAGCCAAGTGGTATGATTTGAATAGCCAGTTACTTCCCAACCTTCATCTTTTCCATCTCCTTGTCCTCTCCCTTCAGCTTCACAACATACCCCTATTGGGGAAAAACACAACTAGAGCCATTTCAAGCATTTTGATTCAGATTGGTGACATTTCACCAGGGCGATACTGGAAATATCTACAACTATAGTGAAGATTTTGACTTGATACGTTTTACTGAAAGCCAAGTGGTATGATTTAAATAACCAGGTACTTCCCAACCTTCATCTTTTCCATCTCCTTTCCCTTTTGACTCCCTTCTGCTTCACAACGTACCCCAATTAGGGAAAAACACGGCTAAAGCCATTTCAAGCATTTCTATTTTGGGTGATGGTATTTCACCAGGGCGATACTGAAAGTATTTACCACTCTGGTTGTTTCCATGTATACCCCACAAATATAAAATTTCATTACCTACTCATAAATAACAATGTGCCAAAAGTCATAAT
This sequence comes from Drusus annulatus, assembly GCA_022651775.1. Lineage (NCBI taxonomy): Eukaryota > Metazoa > Arthropoda > Insecta > Trichoptera > Limnephilidae > Drusus > Drusus annulatus. Next base: position 537,744 of record JAGWCC010000155.1, on the reverse strand, counting down.
CGATACCTCCTCAAATGTTTATCTATAACATCTAAAAATCATAGTGTTAATATTTTCGTGCGGAAAATTTTCATGCCAGAAACCTCTATATAGTTCTCTGATCCTCGCTTGTTTCCCATTGTGAATTGTGAACATGAGCTATAGGTAATAAACTTCGGCTTGGAATATTATTCATCAAGTCGAGGACCCGCTCCGGGTAGGTAGTGCCCGTTAATATTATCCAAAGTCATTAAGATTCAAGAGCCTTCATGCGTTTGCATACAATTAACTAACTGATTCTCATCTTGCTTCATTAAATGAATCACTCTTAGGAACTATAGATATGGGCTTCTTTCCTACGAAACCCAGAGCTTACTTACAATTTAAGATGGTGAAAACTTTATAGCTATCGATATGTTTTATTTTTGCCGTAGCACAATGAACCTATACGTCAAACGAATATTTCAAATTACAATGTGTGAAAAATTCTACATTTTTTAGAAGACAATTTAAATATGTATACAGTCGAACTTGGTTATAACGATCACGGTAATAGCGAGGCAACGGCTGAAAATGAGCAATTACTTAATGATATGTTGGGTTGGGCTTATTTTCATACAATCGTGTGCGGTTTTAACGAGGTCGCTTCACTGATATAACGTCCAAATAATATTGTCAACTCAATGCGCCCGGGTATGAGAAAAAAACCCAATTCTTGAAACAGCCGAATAATGTCATAAACACGACCTGCACGGTGGCGGACTTTCCGCAAATCACGTTAGATAGGGTTTATAATCCCCGATAGTTGTCGCTCTAAGAAATATTTTTATCCAGTACTGTGCGTACAGTTTTTATTATTAGTGTAATCATAAATTAAATAATTTCGTAGTTAGTTAAGCATGATTTTCGTAAGAAAAAATGTGTTGCTTCATAATATGTAAGCTTTCATACCCTGGTGTAAATATCGATATTAGTAGGTAGGTACGTTTTTACCTACCTACGTTTATAACGAGTAATGGCTATAAGGAGCAAATTTGGTTGGTCCCTTCACGCTCGTTATAACCAAGTTTGACTGTATTTATTTTTTATGGCACAATTATTATGCGATTTATAACCAAAGAAAAGGCAAGATATTTTTTTTTATAAGCTTTAGAGTAATAATTATAAATTTAAAAATGGTTTTGTTACAATGTAAAAACTAAATCTAGTAGTAATCACAGAATGAAGTTAAAGGAAGCAATACTGCACATGATTTTTCTATAAATTCTACACGGACAGTTAGGAAAATGTAGAAGGTTTCCAGTGAATAAATCGTTTTAATTGTAATCTTTTAAATGTTATGAAAAACATACTTAAATGTCAGGTGCAGTTTGGAAACAAGCGCAGCCATTTTCGAACGTGTTGCCTAAAATTCCAGAATGCATTTCATGAATAATTTAAAAGATCACTGTTTAAAATTTGTATTCACTGGAAACCTTGCCTGCATTTGCCTAACTACCCGTATAAAATTAACAGATAAATCATAAATTTGTAGTATTGCTTGTATTAGAAAGCCAAAAAGTGTGTATTTTTTGGGTTCTAACCTAGAGTAACGTTTAGTGTTACTCTAATGTTCTAACCCTTAATATTTTTCGTTAGAACATACAATGATGTTTCTAATTTAAGATGATTAATTTTTTTTTAAATCTTGCCATGTTTCTGTGGTAAACACAAACCGGTTTTAAAAACATGGGTACTGGTATTATTCATATGTTATTTGTCTGGAAATGTCGATAGCATAAAAGTAGATATTTGATGAATCGCTCCAAATTATTTGACTGTTTCTGATTAATACATTGCCGTTTTATGTAATGGCTTTAATTTAAAAATGCAAATAAGATTATTTACTCAATGAGGATTATGGATAAAGACTAATCCATCTTAAATACCCCCATTATGTGGTTAATTACTCTGCCTTGTTGCGTAGTCACATCATGTATTGAAAAGGTCAAAAGAGCGTGGTCGGTTATAATACGTTATTTCTTCAATATAAAACCTATTCCCACAAAGCTTTTCTGTATTAGCATATATTTATTTTTCAATTAAAATCGTAAAAGTCTCGGAGAGATGATTGGTAACTAATTTAAAAGGCATAGCCTCCATTACTTATGCGAGCCAACAGCAAACCGGAACGTCTGTCTGTTTGGGAATAAATTTAAATAGAGTTGACGTATAAGTCTCATTAATCTTGACTCCGAGCGACCGGCGTCCGACAGTCCGACCGTCACGGTTATGGACTGACTTCGACTGACTGACTCGGCTATAATGTGAGTTCTTGCTTATGCTCATTCAGTTGTTAAGAGATTTTTTCGTGGGCAAAAAGAGGGATAATTATTGAAATACGTATTCAAATGCACAAGCACGAATCTTTCGGGATGTTGGTCCTTCGGTTCGTGATCTCATTTCACGTCCCCCGCTGATTTCATTACGACGTGGTGCCGGCACTGCCGCGGGTTGAATAGAGAATAGTACGAAAACATCAACAGATCATCAAATCTACGTTCAATCAACGGCCTTTGCAGAGATACCAATAGTCATGGCGAAGGTACCAATGCCCCGAGATGAGTTGGCAGTATCGCGAAACCCCACTGCGCTCCACACACTAGCTACCGGCTCTGAACTTTTACAGAAGGCCCGCATAGTTGCTCAATTGCTCGCATGTGTTACCGACTGCCAGCCTCGGGACCTGCTCGGGACCTCGGCAGCTAGACAATGTACCCCGAATAATAGATGCTACAGACTAAGTCGGGCCACCCTTGTCTCGGAGACAATTTGGAGCACAAATTATCCCTCGGGTGGGTCTAATTAGGTCATCCGCCTTCTAGGAAGGAAGTTTTTGTGCCACGCTTTTGAACAAAGTCCCCATTCATTAGCACGTGTTGAAACTTGAAACATGGACTGAAGAAGAACTGACACATGTTAGGCGAGAGATCTATATCGTTTCACGGCACATCAACATAATGCAAACTTCCTCTGCGGCGCACAGTTAGTGGATAGTAGACGTAGACACCACCCGCTGACTGACTTCTTACCAGCGTACTGCCTTTGTTCCACTTTCTCGTCTATTCAGTGGCAACTCGCATTGTTACTAATTGAATTTTTGGCCAGAGTCATAAAACAATAAAAGTCTTTACAGAACTGACATTTCGCTCCATCGTAAATCACTCCAAGCGTTTTGTTCTCAAATTCCCGTAAATTCATTATGTTCCCACAATACAACTGACCGACCTAAAAACCTTGTGACCTGATTTTTAAACGGTTTTCGAAAGCGCTGTAATTCGAAACAAAAAACGCATCGATCCCTAAATTTTTCCCCTGTTTTTTCAATGGTATAGATTTTGCGTAAGTCGTTTTAATCCTGGTGACAAGTTAATTACTTTAGGCTAACACCTTATCTTTTTTATGCATCCATACTTGTCAAAAATAAAATATTATTAATTAGTTCACCATCTTGGTGCCGATACTTAATTTTGACAGGAGAGAAGAAGCATTTGTCGGAAATAGCATACTATTTCAGCACTGGTTTAAGCCATACCCAATGTGACAGTGTAATAAAGCTGTCAACGCCTCAAATACATAACAGTAAAATATGTGATGCCGTGGGTATATGAATCGTATTATTATGTAATAAAATATAAGATGCTTCATATTTTTGAACATATAAGTTTTCCTCCTGATTTATATAAACATTCAAGAAACGTACCATTTTATTTGATTGATGAAACGGCACTTTACAAATCATCCAATTATTATTATTATTATTATTTTTGGACGCTATCGGCTTTATCTAATATTGAACTTTTGGGACCTTTCGGTGGTGTTTATTACCTCCTGGAAGACGGATTGCACAGTGATAAGGTAATTATCAACAAAAAAAGATTCAAATATGAAAAAAAAGAGTTTAGTCTGAAATAGAATTTATTTGCTACGTTCGCGTGTACATAGTTAAAGGTTAATTTGAGTTAATTTTAGTTACTTTTAAAAGCGCTCTTCAGGTGACGAGGCTATAAAAACTAACCTTGTGTTATTTTATTTTTTGTCATAGTAATAAGATATAACTGACGAATTGAAAACAATAAAATCCTAAGTCAATTTTGCGTGTAATGAACAGTACACTCTGTAACTGACACCTAGTAAAATAAGTATCGTAAAGATACAACTAAACACTTTATTATCTTCTGCAGGTAACAGTGAGTATCCATCAAACCAGGGCAACATGTGCGGAGGCCTTTGTACACCCATTACATACCGCATTTTGGTTACAAAGCGACTCGCATCTCTTGTGGTGGGTGAGCAAAAAAACAGCCGCCGCGGAAATTAGTACATGTGTCTGGGGTTAAACGAAAACGCGGGCTGTACTTAAAAGTCAAAGGCCACCCTGTAGACGTTTATAAATATTTATTAGCTAATTATTGTCTGCCGAGGTGTAAGCTGGGCTTCCAAGGCGTAAAGGCAGTTTCACAATTGGACGTAAGCTAAATATTACATTCTGGAAAGAATTTATTTTGAGATTGGGTGGAATTCTCGTCTTTGTTCTTTCAGAATGCGCTGTTTGCAAGTACCTACATATTTTTCAATATTACTTTTTGCACTTCCAGTAGTAATATCTTTTTCATGTTCGGCTTTCGGTTATGTACATCTTGCAACTAATTAAACCAACAAAAAATTGTGCATACTTGTGTGAAATTTTTCATAATTAGTTAAGAAAATTATTGAATTACAAAAATAACCTTTTAAATCCAGACATCCGATAAAATACCTACGTATGATATATTTAGTAGGCGATAATTCTGTATCCTATATTTTAATTAATGGGCTTTTGTAGAAATAAAATTGCGTAGTTTTCATCTTTGCAAGTCTAGTTATGATATCCGGTGTTTTTTTGTGAGTAAAAAAATACTAAGCAATAAGATGTTTTAAATTAGAATTACAAAAGCTTTATGATTTATCGTGATAGTAATTACTGAAATAATATAAATAATTTCCAAAAAGAGTATGAAACAGAAGATTCAAGGAAAATAAAAATATTGGGTTGCGACCGAGACTCGAACTCGGAACCTTTATTCTAACCGAGTATAACGCTTCTGCCAGTCGAGCTGCCGAAACCCTTTTCTAAAAGGTCTTACGTCGTCAGGTTTCGGGTTCAAGTCTCGGTTGCAACTTTATATTCTCCTGTTTCAATAATCAATATTTTTTAATAAAATAAACATGCTTTTGGTACCTATCTACCCATTAAACAAAAAAACAAAACAAAAAATTAACTCTAAAAATTGAACACTTATGCCGATAGCTCATCTGTCGAAGTTATGATTTGAGTTCAAAATGTCAAACATATTGGCGTTGCTTTTAAAATGAAATATTATGTTATTTGAAGAATAGTTTCAACAGTTTAATCAAAATTCGTAACGTGGGGCTATTTTTCTTCACAAAATTAAATCCAGATATGTTCTCATGCTCGAGTAATGGCACTGGTAGTAAAAGAGTTAGGTACCTACCTAATTGATAAGATAAAAATAATGAAAGCAGACTAAATGAAGTTAAAATTAAATTTTAAAAAATATAAAGGAAATCGATGTTTTTATGAGGAAATAAAAAAAAAACAAGATATATGAAAGCGTATATAATAAGACGAAAAAGGGGAGGTGCTTAGAAGGTTTCAAAACGAAATACGGGCGATCAAGAGAATATTGTCAAAATAATATTTTACACGCAATGTCAGGGTTTAATGACGTCTTACGGAAAAGTAAGGCCTTGAACGAAACCTACATTTAAGAACAGTTTATTATGGAATGATTGATTGAAACTAAAGGTAGTAGGGAAGGGAAGAAAATGGAAATAGGAAGAGGAATGTCGAAAAGTACCTGGCTATTCAGATCTGCTCACTAAACACGGTTAAAGCCATTTCAATCAACGCTTCGTTCCAGAATGGTGGTCTTCGCAAAGGCGATTTTGAGAGTATTTATCACTCTGTAACGCACGAACACAATATACTAGGTATTTTTTTATTTTGTTTAAATTTGAAAAAAAAAACACAGATAAAGTAAATTTAATTTAAAGAAATTAAAAAATTACTTTGTACGATACCACTCTGACAACTACCACTTTCGTTATTTTATTTTTTATGACCGACTGGTTTTGCTTAGTTTAAGAATCATCAGCAACCTTTGAAATTATTACAAACGAACAGAGAGAAAATAGACAGATAATATGAATTATTTTAATATTGCTTTCTCATTTTTCTTTTGTTTTATTTTTTTTAAAAAATTCTCCCTCTGTATGTATATAAAACGGCACACTTTCCATTTTTTGTTTACTTTAATTTTGTACCCTGATAATGCTTAGGCTAAGCGAAACCGGTCGGTCATGAAAAAATAAGTAATATCTGTGGTCTTTTACAAAGTTATCTTTTCATTTCTTTAAATATTCCAAACCACAAAGTGAATGTTTTCTACGAAGATGTAAATTTTATTTATTTGCACACGCCAAGTTTCGAACCCGTGACCTCGAGATCCAAAGCCAAGGGTCTTAACCGATCACAAATAGCATAACATGATATATATGAATACAAGAAACTATTTAGTTTTCTTCGACAAATGAGCCATAGACAATGTACTAATACCCACTCGGGTCTTAAGTTTCATTTGACTGTTAATCCCGACATTCTGGACATCCATCGCTGTTTAGACATCTTTTGTAACGAAGCGAAATTCTGATGTCCCTCCTGACGACCTTTGCCGAAGCATCGGTTCTCAGTTGTTCAGCTTGTTAGTTCTTTGACTCGCTTTAATGATGCATGCTCATTTTGTGAAGCTTGGGAATGCTATATCGGTAGGTACCTGCTTGTCTTTTGTCTTAAAAAACCATTCAATAAACAAACTAATGATCACTAATGCGAAACAAAACTATTTTTTGTGAGTTACAAACTAATGATAGTGAAATAGGTACCTTCATAAGTTGTCAATTATAGTCAAAAATATGTATTTTTTAAGAATCTCCACGGTTTTTGATTGATATATACTTGTAAGTGGTTTTGGGTTAATTTTAACACGAATGGTTCTATAAATTAACCATAGGTAGGTACTAATTAATATTTTTCGACAGCACGGGCATCAACCATTACATATATTTGTTAATATAAATAAGTGAGTAGTAAGTCACTAGTTATAAGTTTAGGCATAAGTTAATATTAAGTCTTGGTTTTTAAATTTTAAGTCACTAATTTACTTATTTACTTATTTATTTATTTATTTATTTATACTGGGTTTTAACAGATGTTAACACTTACGTGAAAAAATCCAGTTATAAAAAACCAGTTAGTGTACAATCATTGATAAATACAATACAAATAGACAAGATACATTAAATTTAAAAAAAAAATGTTTTTGTACTTATTACTACTAGATACATACAAAATATACTTAGGGAATTACTCTAACAGCCTTTTAAGCAATAACATGACATTCCGTCTGAAACCGTACAGACCATCAACAAAAATGTCTACATCAGCACACTCTATTAGATTATATAGTCGGCACATTTGCGATAGAGGGCTAAAGTAGGCAATATTGTTTCTGAATGTATTCAGGTGGAATGTACTATGGCGTCTTAAACAATGAGCATTGGGTACACCATTCAATAAAGCTAAGACATATTGCAGTGTCGAGATGACCGTGAATTATTTTATGTAGACATATCAACTCAGTTAATTGCCTTCTAGTTTTCAGTGTATCCATGTTAAAGTATTCAAGGCGTGCATCATATGATCTAAGATGGTCATGTAGACCACATTTGAAAGATAACATTCTTAGCATTTTTTTTTAACAGATTCAACAGTGTTTACATACTTGTGGTAATGAGGATTCCAAATAGTGCTACCATATTCCAATTTACTTCTAACCAAGCTGTTGTAAAGGGTTAGAATTGATTGTGGGTCCTTGAATGGTTTACATATTCTGTGAATAAATCCCATCATTTCGAATGATTTACACTTAATGTCGTTAATGTGAACATCAAATATGAATTTAGAATCAAGAGTGATTCCTAGATCTTTTATCGAAGAAACTTTATTAAGGATAGTATTATTAATAACGTAGGAAAAGTTCTTTGTAATTCTATTTCGAGTGAAGTTAATAACTAATCTTAAGTTTTAGCTGTAAGTACATAGTTATGAGTTATAATTTACACGTCACTAGTTTTTAATCGTAGTGATTAAGCTGAAGGTTATGTTAATCAAGTTGTAAAGCGCCCTTGAGGTGATATTTCTGTCACAAAACGGCACTAAATAAATCAGCCAATTATTATTATTAATATTGTATGTAAGCAGCTTGAAGAAGTTTTCGTCCAGCAAAGAATAGTAAATTAATGTTGAATGATATTTTTTTCAATAGTTAATACCACACGAGATTCCTAACTGCTCCCAACCGTCTAGAGCCAATGAGACTATGGCATCCTCGATTGGGGTATGTTGTGAGGTTGAAAATAGCGGGAAGGGGGAGGAAATGAGGAGCAGGAAGGTTGTAAAGTATCTAGTTATTCAGACCTGATCGCCAAACACGGCTAAAGCCATTTCAAGCAACGTTTCGATTCTGAATGGTGGTATTTTTACCAAGGCGATACTTAGAGTATCTACCCCTCTGGAACAGGCCGCAAATATAGTATGCATAGAGTTGGTAGAGTAGTATCTATCCAAGGCAGTGAAGTCAGTTTTGAACTTGTTTTTAATGATTTTAAACTGACTCGGCGCACCTGGGCGTGGCTAAGACTAAGGCTACGGTATTTATACATCCATTCATATCACATATCGACATAATGTTTTTGTGTATTCGTATAGCCACTTTTTCACAGTATTTTTGCCAACAAAAATATAGCATATAACTTAAGAAACCGTTTAGTTGTGTCAAGTTTAGTGGTATAGTAAAATATGTGGGCGGAGTCCCGCCGTGAGCCAGGACCTTAAGATCATCCTTACGATACGTTCAAGTGGTCCAAAAAAATGTTTGTCTCTTTTTCTCTCATGGTGTACGACGTAAAAACTCGGAGAAAGTGATTTATTACAATGTCGGATGGGTTGGGTAAAACAAATTAGCTATCCCTCCATTAGATTCTTACTCCGAGATAGTATGTATTATTTTGTATTGATATATAAATGTGTTGTGACACATATTAATTAAATAAAAACCATTTGCGCACATCGGCTTTGAACCCGCGATCTCTTCAGTCGTAGTGGAGCATCTTACTAGTCGACCACGGAGGACGTCAAATGATGATGTATATAAAAAAACTGATGTTTGGTTATTTGTCGTTTTGAAATTTTCCATTTTTCTTTTCCTTTCAAAAGTTTTTTTTTAATATTTAACTGTAAATGCACCTCTTCCTAAAGTTTACCGTAAATATTTGAAAACATATTTTGTTCGCTACCTATAATAACATTCCCATTCCAAAGTTAGTTTTTAATGTCACCCCGAACGAGAGATTTGTGAGATATCTTAGATAAATAATAATAATAATAAAGTTTTATTCCAGAAGGTATGCAGGAGTAGTGCAATGCAATACTTTCCATAAATATTACCAAAATATTATGAATATACTTTTCTCTAAGATTATTTTGTCATGAAAATGCTAATAAGCAATATTAAATAAAGCAACTACGTCACCCCCCTTCGGATCGTACGTTTGATTTTTACTTTCAGGTATGGGAAGGCTAAGGTAATTAAATATGCCCTTATCATTCCGTCATATAGGGAAAAAGGCAAATTACTTTTTTTTTCAATGGTAGTTCTTCAAATATTTTTAGTGTATTAATTGCACAGAAGACCTTGAGCCCCTTGGAATTATTTTACCTTAAGGCCTATAATATATTTGGGAATGCTTGGTCTGACTAACTGACTAACTAACTAACTAACCATCACGTCGTTTTCCCGCAGGGGTAGGCAGATAGGACGGACTGCCATATAACTCTGTCTCGGCACACACTCCTTGCTTCATTCACATTCATACATACTCTTCTGTTATTCTGACTCTTCACGTGACCCGATTCAAGTATTTGATTTACTTGATCGTGCCATGTCTTTCTCGGGCGTCCTCGACTTCTTCTTCTATTCACTTTCGCATTAAATATTCTTTTCACACTCCTTTCTTTGTTCATTCGCTCTACATGCCCAAACCATCTAAGCGTCCCTTTATTGGTCCTATTCATTACGCTCATATCAGCCTTGCATTCTTTCCGGATATCCACATTTTTAATACGGTCATACATGGTTTTACTGCACATACGTCTCAAGAATCTCATTTCCACAGCATTCAGTCTACTTTCATCCTTCCTCTGCCAGTTCCATGCTTCACTGCCATACGTCAGGGTTGGTATAAGCACTCCATTGTAGACTGCTAGCTTCGCTTTTTTGGACAATTTCTTATCTGCGCCAACAGCATTCAGTCCATTGATGGATGCTTGGTCCTTACACGGAAATATTAATAATATTTTAATCATTTGTATTGCGCTAATTTTGATAAATCAGCGCAATACAAATTATCAAATCGAATTAACAAGGTCGATTTACATTTATTAATTTAGGAAGTAATAAATCTGGGTGGTGAAGAGACCAATGTTGGAGAAGAAGAAAAACACATAAGTCGGCACACCATTCCACAACCGAGGTAGAAACCACATAAAAGAGTCATAAAAACGTACACGGCACTTACTCACTTAAAAACAGCAAATATACTAGGTAAATGTTTTCAATTTTCCCTTCCTTCCCAGTGATCTATGAACATGTGTCCACATTTCCGTAAGACGTAAGAATGCCTACTAATAAATGTACTCGCTCGTACTTTTTTTGCGTAGGAAGTAAATAGAAACTTAAAACCAAATTTCGAAGTAAAGTTTTCTAAATACTGACTGACATAATAATGATTGCAGAGCGGGAAAGGATTTCTTCTCACATTCTTAGTATTCCGAGGTGTTTTTATGAGTCTCATAGACCCTGCAACATGTCGACTGTCTACCGTCTGCCTTCCTTCTACCATTCTACCTCTTCGCCTCGAATTTCTACCAAAACAAATTGCCTGATTTATAACTAACGCCGCTCTCAGGTATTTTAAACCTTTGGTTTTAGTTCGCTGGCTAAATGTAATACTTTATTTTTAATAAATGCAGTTTTATTTACTTGTCTCTGATTATTTAATGAATAAATACATAACCTTAAGCCCCACTTTCAACGCACGAGAAACTATATTCACTAAATAATATGACCATATTTGAAAAAGAGAACTGGCTTGCCAATACAAGAACTATAATGTTTTCAGTGTTGTCATCTTACAAAAGTAAATACATCATTTTCTAATTATCATTTTGACAACTTTAAAAAGAGCTATTAAAATTATCGTATAAACTTTAAACAATTTCCTTTATAAGTACTTACAAGTGTGAACTTTTCAAATTTAGAACTGATTGAAATTATCAAATGTTAAAAAAGAATCTTTTCAAACCCCTACCTACCTAATAAATTACCTACGTATAAAGTATTTGACCAGACATTATTCTATATTTGAAATGGGTGGATCAAAGCAAATAATATTTTTTATTTGCTAGCCAAGTTACATCATCACATTACTAAAAGCTGTGGGAAAGGTGAAAAAATTAAGAAACTCCAATTCGCCTTGTGATGGTTCTTGGATCATCACAACATGTGGTTCTAATGTCCCACTTTGGTAGGAAAAAGCTTTATACTCAGGAAGGTACGTTTAAGAGCCAAGAAAAACCGAATATAGCCGAATACCTAATGGCAACCCAGATGAAGTATATCAGGTACTAACTTACTACCAAAGGAATAAGCTCAATCGAGTACTAAATAATTTATTTTCCTTCTCTTAGTTTATTTTTCTGTCTACGTTTCATCGCATTAAAATAAATACGATTTTTTTTTTAATATTTAACACAACACATTTTAATCTCTTACAGGTAATAAACTAATTATTGAAAATTGCTAATATTGTGTTAATTTTAATGTAATGAAACTTATTTTTTTAGTACTTCATCAAAATTAACTTTCGTAGAGCTAATAAATTACACAATTGAATAAGGTAAACCATAAAAAAATAGCACAATGGGTTTGCCATAGTTTGAATGCTTACGAGAACTATGCACACCATCCTTATCAATGAGAATACGAATACAATAGATATTTATTTAGATCTACATAAAAGAATATTCAATTATCTCGCCACACTTCAAAGAAAGGGTAATTTAAAAATCTTTAGTGAGAAGTTGTAAGGATACAAAGTGAGAAATGTTCCAGAAAAAAACCACAAAGTCATCTTGAAACTAATGGACAAACCAGGTCAAGAAAATCATCATTCCTCCATGAAGCTGTACTCTTTGTTTTGAAGTAGTGGTGAGCTCAGATTTAGAAGCGTAATTTCTAGGAGATCGTATTCCTCAATTCCAAGGAAGATCCTTAATGAGAGAGGCATTTTAATTTCTAAGAAATCCGAATAAATTGGCATGACTATTATTATAAGTGCTTTCTGCGGGTAATTAATTTATTTGTAGTTTCTAACAGGGGTATGCTATGAATACCTCTATAAAATACAATATTAATGATGAATTGTATAATTTATAATTTTGAAATTGATTTTTAGGTATTAAGAAAATAATTTATTGTGATTCTTCCACAGAGTTTTTTTTAAAGCATTTTATCTTTCAACCATAAGAAGAAAAAAATACACACCAACGCCATTTAACGTTGTACTCGTATTACAAATGAAATAATATACGTTGTCGTATAATTTATTTAAACAAAGTAAAAACGAAGGTTGAACTCTAAACGTCCTTTCCTTCAATTGAATCGCATGCCTCACCCAGTACTTGATGTATTTTTGTAAAATGTTTTCCATAAAATTTCTCGTCCACTTACTGTGTTCTTTATACTAAACCCCTGATACACAGAATAATTTTATAGACGTTTCAAACAAAAACCTTAAAAAAGTGCTCTTAATTTTTTTATATATATACTTTTGTTTTATCTAAACATGACAAAAAATGAATCAAAAGAAATGTAGGTAAATATTTATTGTCTCGTAACTAGAAATAATTTATCAAAAAAGGTTTTTTTTAAATAATCAAATCTAGATTATGATATTTGAAAAATTTAATAACTATAAATACCGAAAAATAAACGGTGCAAAGAGCTTTCAAATTCTTAGAATTTAACTTAAAAGAAAAAACAATTTCAAATAGTTCTTTGAAATGGCTGTGAAGAATTGATCAGCAGAATTGAGTATCAGAAGGTTAAATTAATATACGAAATTTAAAGTGCTTTTCTTCAATCACTTTTATTATTTCTTAACCATATATTTTTTTTAATATTGTTTTTATCAATTACTTAGTTCGTGAATTGGCATGACTTTTTAATTAAGGATTCAATTTATGCTTCCCTAACAGCTAGATTAAGAACTCTAATAGATACAGCGCCCTTGAGATGATTTTTGACAAAAACGGCGCTATAGAAATTATCCAAATATTATTATTATTATCATGATTTTATTATTAGGGGATCCTTAAAAATTTAAAACTCAAAAATAGCCATTAAGTTAAAGTACTTAAATATATTTAGTTATGTACATATAGATATACCGTCTTACTTATTAGATTTTTACGCGCCTACGTAGGCGTTGGTTTAGTTACACCTGACGTAGACCATTAAATTAGACAGTTAAACCGTGGTTTTAAGTTAAGTTTATCGCTATTCTGACCTTATAACACGCGTAACATTTACACCTCGTTTTTGAGTAAAGGGGGTGGATTTTCAAAAATAGCATACCTTGAAAGCTGTGAAGCAGGATTAGAATGTTGTAGGAAAAAGTGTCCAGAAAATAAAGCAATTAGACGAAGAGATCTAAATTCACACAACGGTGCATAATGAACATACAGGTTGTGTCTCAAAAGTCATGAAATATACTTTTGCCGCGCCCTTACTGGTCGCAGCGTGTTTTAACAAGTTGGGTCAGGTGAGAGGGATCCTTAGCTTTACAGCGCATTAAAGTTCAGTCCGCTGCAAGCATTAGAAAAGTCAGCATAGCTGACTTATTGCACTCTTGTTTTGAAACCAAGTCACAACGCGCGATGGCGGATATTATTGAACAACGTTGGGCGATCAAATTTTGCTCAAATTTCGGCAAAAAAGCTGCCGGAACTCATGAATTGCTCAAGCAAGCCTTCAGGGAGTCTGCTCTATTATATGTGCAAGTTTTGAGGTGGGTAACGAATTTCAAGAAGAACCAGGAGGAAGTGGACGATGACCTATTATACGGTGATAAAGTTAAATTATTATTGACTAGCTGTGAAATAAGGCTTTTTAACTAAATTATGAATTTATAGATGCGATTTTCTAAAGAGTGAACAAGTTTAATTTCCGGATTTAAGTCTTGGCTTATCTTCTTTTCACGAAAAAATTGATGAACAAATTGATTTTATTGTTTTCATAAAAACATAAGTTACGCAAACAATATTGTCATAATTAATTTCTACTGTGTTGCATTAAGCAGTGAAGTTTCCGATGTATTTATTTTAAAAAAATATAATGTCGAATTTAGTTTGAAATGTTGGCGACCCCTAGCGCAGACAACAACGCAGGAAGATTAAAATAAAACCCCTTTGGCACAAAAATATGTCAAATATAATGAGGTCTGCGTTTTAATGCCCTTGTGTCTAAAATGCACATAAATAACCTGAAACACTACTCGGACCTTTGATCAGGCCACTTCTTTAATGAACTGTGCTCGCCTTCGATGGGTTTCTTCGTCCGATTACTTATTCAGCATTCGTGGAATACTTCCCCGCTAAAGAAACATTAATTATTTTGTTAATGGGTAAAAAACAAGGAGAGTGTCTTTGATTGTTAATGGGTAGGTACCTACCTTGTTCGGTTAGGCGGGGATATGGAACGTAAATAGTTGAGCCTTTTTTGTGTTTTTCTGAACTCGATTTGAATTAAATCACGTTGGTATAATACGTAACACAACTACAACCTTTGTGGTGGAGTGGTAAGATTTTTCGCTGTGGATCCGGAGGTCGCAGGATCAAAACCCAGCGAACTGCAAAAAAAAGTTTTTCCACATCAGGGTTGCGATGTTTGAATCCCCTTCACACTTGACTGACGAGCAAATTGACGATAAACGCCACTGCGATTTTTTGACATTTGGAAGGTTCACGTTAATCACCGATTCTCGGCCCGTTCCAGCTTTTTTATTTAAAATTAGTGGTAGATACTTTCAGTTTCGCCCGGGTAAAATCCTACCATTCAGAATCACAATGTTTTGAAATAGCTTTAGCCATGCTAAGTGACCAGACCTGAATAGCCAGTAACTTTTCAATTTTCAATCTTCCATTTCTTTCATTTCCCTAATATCCTCAGCCTCTCAACTCTGGCATGAGTCCCAACTGACACCGGGTGCGGTATTCGCACATATATATAAATATATATATTTGATATTGTTTTTTAATGAAATGGTCAGGTATTTTTAAACAGTGTAATATTTCAAGTTTAGCTTTCACTGTTATTCCTATTCAACTCAAATTTTAATTAACTTTGTGCAGGCCAGTAAATCTTTTCACACGTTTTACACCAAATAACTAAAAGCATATGATTTCATTAAATGTTTAATTAAGACTCCCTCGTGAGGGGTCCGATCAGTCCATTCAATTTAAAACTTGCATACTTCATTGATCACAAAACATCCCTTCACACTTGGGGGTGGATAATTTACCCCCCCCCCCCTCCCTCGCCGTTAGGGTTGCAATTCAATACACGTGGACATTCACAAAGACCTGGAGGTTTTTCAAACCATTGCACATGTTTTTCATTATAAGATTCGACAATTGGAAAATCAAAATTTGAAAATTTATGAAAGAGAAAATACACGATCTAAATTTGTGATTTAATACAAATAAAATGTTAACTTTTAAAAACTAACTTTTTTAGTTTGACTGATCGGTAGCTGAGTAGACAAACGCGTCGGATTCCCACCCGGGCGTCGTGAGTTCAATTCTTCTAATGGCCAAGTCTCCATCATTGCACAAGCAACATCTTCCGCTTATCATAATGGCAGTAGGAGTGTTTCTAAAATTGACAGGTTATTCTTAACCCGGGAATGTTGCTCTTTTTTTTGTAAATGAAAAAAAGTAAGTGTTTTTCACAGAACAAAAAAAAATATGGTGTATTTGGTGGTGTGTGATTTGGAGTGGATGATTAAAATTACTTTATGTAAATTGGGTTCGGTGTGGTAATGGTAGGGCATCCGCCCGGCAAGTGTGAGATTCCAAGCTCGAGTCTTGGTCGTAATCATTTTTTTTCTAAAAAAACTAACTAACCAACCATCACGCCGTTTCTCCGCAGGGGTAGGCAGAGAGGACGGACCGCCATACAACTCTGTCTTGGCACACACTTCTTGCTTCATTTACATTCATACATCGTCTCATACATACTCTTCTGTTATTCTGACTCTTCACATGACCCGATTCAAGTATTTGATTTACTTGATCGTGCCATGTCTTTCTCGGGCGTCCTCGACTTCTTCTTCCATTCACTTTCGCATCATTTTTTTTCTGAATGTGCATATTTTAAAAACTATTTTTTTTATCTAGCATGTATTGCCGTGTCTTTTTTTATTTGCAAACGCATGCAGGTCATCAGGTCCCTATACCATTCTAAAACTCGATCGGACTGCATCGCTTACATTTTATTGTTTTCCAACTGTAAAGATGTTTACATTCAATTAATTTAAAAGCAAAAAGTTTATACCGTTCTGGTTTTATTCTGGCGCTTGCAACTTGCAGCCCTCTGTGGAAAGAGGATTTAATTAAAACGCATGTGTTTTAACCATTCCATTTGCAGTTAGGAACTTTTGTGTCGCTAACTCGGGAGAGAATAAAGTTGAAGCGAAAATTCATATGTGAGTGTCACCTGAGGCTGTGCTAAGAAATAAAGTAAAAAAACCTTAACGCCGATATCCCACAAGGGTAGGTAGAGAATATGGAACTATAACAGTAAATAAAAGGGATGTTTTTTAAGTTTACCTTAGGCGAAATTTATTTTTTAATGACAACAAAGCGTCCTCTATAAAAAAATTCTGTAACAGGGCTTCATTCAACCGTTTATGCTTACCCTAAAAATTCCTAGGCATCCTAAAAAAAACATGTCCAAAGAACGAACCGTTCTTCTTTCCGCGACCTTTTTGGTGACATTTTGACTGGTAACGGAAAACATTTATTAGATCTAGCGAAATTTAATCCGATCCGAACTAACAATGAACGTCCAATTCTGTCCGTCTCTACCTTTGTGTACGTATTATAGTCTGCTCAACAACACTGTGCCTTTATCACAAATATTTTTTATTTAAACATTTTGCACTTAGCTATTTTATATAACTAATATGTATTTTGTATTTTTTCCCTTTTTGTTTTTCATGCCACTATTTATAATAGGTTTTAAAACTATTATATTTCCACATATCGGTTTTTTCAATGTTTTTTTTTCGTTAATAAAAACTATACAAACGTATAAGTCAATTTGTTAGTCGTGGGATCGTACAGTCGCACCAATATAAATTACTTTAGTTTATTTTATAAATACAAATATTAATTCTAAAGTATGACAGAAAACAACTGTTCTCTGTGAACTGGTCAAGCCTTGCTAAGCGACCAACCGAAGTTATTATAAATTTCGTACTTACATTTATTTCCCAAAAAAAAAACCATTTTTAAAATATTTTCATACTTCTTCAAACACTGGTATTGTATTATCGGGACATCATACACAAAAACGTGATTCCGACATCTGCTTTGGGGAGTTGCCATAACTACCAGAGATAAAAGCAGTTACCGTTAATTAAACTGTTATAATACAAGGTATAATATTGTACCTTCGTATCTTGAAGTTCGAAATAATAAAAATATCATGATTGAAGATTTATTACGTGTGACTAGTTTTGACAAGATTTAAATAAATGTCTAATTTCTACAGCCATAATTTTGGAACATTATGGTCACTTGGAACGCTACAAAAAATCAGATCCCTCCCCTCTGCGCAAAGAATGTTTAGTGTCAGAAACACGAACCAGAGGTGCCTTCATCGCACAAAATATGCATATAATTATAATACATCTATGTTCGCAATACCGAGTTAACAATTCACACTGGAATATTACTACTATAAGAAAATAATTTATTAAAAGTAAAGAAATAATAAAAAAGAACATAGTATATCAATGAAACATTGATATTGTTTCAATAATGAAATTTTCAAAAATTGGTGTATAGTTATTCGGTTTTGTAACCGTACGTTTTCAACGAAAGCATTTTAAGAGTCCAAACAAAGATTAAATGCGTGGTTAAATAAGTTAATGTTTACTTTGCCTTTTAATATTAATTTTGAATGTTTACAGTTTATCCCACAACTGTGAAACTTTCCACAGCCCACATAAACTGGGGATATTTTAATATCAGTGTTTTTTTTAATCAGCTTGAAAATAGTAGTATTTTTATTACTACTATTGTGTCGCTGTGTAAAGTGTCCTTTAACTGATATTTCACAAGAATGGAATTAAATAAAACCTGGACTATTGTTTTATCTAAAGAAATTAATAAATAACTTTGTATTTGACCACGAATATTATTTTAATATTTATGACCAACCGGTTTCGCTAAGCTTAAGCATCAAAATACAAAATTAAACTATGTCAGTTAACTTATTCAAAGTTAATTTTTTATTTGCTTAAATATATCAAACCACAAAGTGATTATATCTACGAAAGTATTGTTTTTACCTGCTATGCAAATTTATAGATATTCTCTTTTTAATATTTTATCTTCTTCGAAGTTTTTATGGTTTTCCATGGAATGCCAAAAATGATATTACAATGATTTCGAAATACGAATACGTAAAAAAAACATACATTTAATATATATACCTACCCAGACTTCGCCGTTGTTTTTTTTTGTCAAAAAATACTATAATAATAAAAGCAATAAATATTTTATGTTTCACAAAGTGAAGACATGAATAATTTCTTTTTAATAAAAATATTTTAATTTAATAGCACAACTTCGAGTCACAAAAAAATCTAACACCAATGACTTGCGAAGGGACGCCTTGTTAGAGCGAAAATGCTTAACCGCCAACGATTTATAACACCATTCATGTCACGGCCTATACACGTTCTTCTCCCAGTCAGATAAATAGATAATGAATAACGGATCACGTAGATGTCGAGATGTGATACGTCCAAACTATAAACAGAGCATTGTGTTTCTTTTTCTGTCCATTTTTTATCAGACTCTAACGGCGATGTTTCGATCGCGATCGGCTAACAGAAATAATTCCGAGTAACAAATGAATACGACAATTTATTAAACTTTCCATCAATGTCTTGTTCTGACGTCCAATAATTGAACTGTCTATTGCTATCGGTACAAGATGTTTTCGAAATTGACTATGTATGTTTCAGGGAGTTTTGACAGATGTTGTTGAATTCATGTTTACAACAAATAGGTATTACCCAATAGGCGTAATTTTAAGTTATTATTCTTTCTGAAAGAAGATCATATTTTTCAACGAGTACCAATACTCTACCTTAATCTACATATACATTTTAATTGAATCCCTGAATTTTTTTACAAATTCAGAAAGCTCATTATCAAATTTTCTCTCATGCCCTAAATTTTTATCTGTAAATAATACAAATAAATATTAATATGCCATAGTTTATATGTAGTTAGGAAGAAGATGGACCTTGGGAATTAAAATTTGTACAGGACCCTTGAGGTGATTTTTCACAAAAACGGTGCCACGCAAATTATTCAAAAATGACCATTATTATTATCAGTAAAAAAGACCTTTTTTGCAACAGCTTTTTTTAATTACACGTGTTAAATGTTGCTTCTCCTCTTATCGTGCAATTTTTCGCCGCTGTTATCAAGCCGTTATTACTGTTGTATGGAGCGAGTGGGACTATTGAGGTCCTTTAAAATAGATTATTTTTATGGCGCAGGTTTGCAATATTTCGCCTCAAGTGCGCTCTACTTGATTAACTTCAAAATAAAGATTTTGAGACCCCCCTAAAGGTTTATGTTCTTAAAATTACTTCCACAGTGCTCCTTATATAGATGATAAAATAAAGTCAAAAATAATCATACTAACTAAAATATTAATTCTAGTGCAATTGTGCAACATGAATGTGAGATTTAGATAAGATATTGCTAAAATATAACACAAAAACAAGTAGCAGATAACAGATATGCGTATAAACGTAATAATTTAAAAATGAATGAAGCATAATTGTGTCAAATAATATGAACCTGGAAGAAATGAAAAGTATTAGACAAAGCGGTTCTACTGGTAAATATACAAAGCAATGAGAACAAAACACATAAACAAAATAATAACATTAAAAAACAGTAGTCAGTTTAGGCTCAGCAAACAAACATTAAAAGATTCTGAGTTGACGATATTCATAAAATAGTTAAACAATGAGGCAACCAAAACCAAAAAATTACTTAAGACATTAAAAATGGCTTAGAACAATAAATTGTAAGAATTAAATTGAATTTATAAACAAATAAAATTAAATTATATAAAATAAAGAAATAAAAATTAAAAAAAAAATTAAAAAAGAAGTTATAATTTATAAACAAGATGTAAAAAATAGTTTTTTGGGTAACTATAAATAATATTTTTACTAATTATAGGTACACCTTATTCACACTTTTACATTTCTCATCATACATTTAAACAATGTCGTAACTTTGTCGATACTAACTCTTATTTAATTTGTATCGCAATAATTTACTTAAAACATAAAGACTTTTTTTTTCATATTTCACTAACTGTGCAAACAACTTAATACAATTTGATGCATTCATAAAATATTTGGGCTCATTGTTTGGTTTTTTTATTACCTAAAAAATAAGATTCTTCCAATTTTTTTAATATTTCTTCGTCCGCCATATTTTATGATATAGATGTCTCTGTGTTATGACGTAAAGTTTTTATTGACGTGTTTTTTTTTTAAATTTATAGTCGCATAAATAGATAAATCCGTTTTTATTCGAATCTAACTCATTGCTTTTTTATTGTTTCGTATTCTTTAAAATTGTCCTCGAGGGCCTATTTTTTTATCTCTACTAACTTAATTAGGATTCCTCGACAAGCAAAACATAATTTTGTAGAGCTCCAATCCAATTTCGTAGCGACTGTAGTGTCAAATATATACAAATTCTACAGTGTTTTTATTTAATTTGCTCAACAAAGCTTCTTTGAATTTTATATGCAAAATTATACTGTACCCAGCAACTAGTTAAGCATACTTCAGCGTATCGTTTAATAGGTTAACGTGGATTAAAATTTCCACTAAATGCCACGGCGCCAATTCACTATCCGTATGTCAATCAAAGATGCATAGAAAAATAAATATATATAAGGATAGCTAGCAGAGCTGCGTTTTCGTCTTGTTTTTTTTATTATTTATATGTCTGATCTTCGATTGTATATAAGATCGCATAATATTTTGACAATAATTAGGTTAGGTAGTATAGAAGGCCGTTAACGTTGGTCGCCTGTTTCGATTTATGCGCAAAAAGGTTTCCAAAAAGCGTATTTTATTTTGTGTAGCTCGGGTACATTTTTTTATGTCCAGAAGTCGGGGAAGCCCGAGAAAGACATGACACGATCAAGTGAATCACATACTTGAGTCGGTCATTTCAAGAGTCATCGTAATAGAAGAATATGTATGACATGATATATGAATGTGAATGATGCAAGGAGTGTGTGCCAAGTCAGATTTGTATGGCAGTTTATCTTTTTTGCATACCCCTGCGTGGAAATGGCGTGATGGTTGGTTATTTTAGTTCAGTTAGTTAGTTACAATAAAACTTCAAAGTATTTTCACAGGCCTGATACTCTGTTTTCTAGTCTCATAAAAAAACTATCCATAAAATGTCCAATCAAACAAAAGGCCGAAGTGTGTTCTACTCACAAAATGTAATTAAAGCAATCATAATATTCCTAGGCAATAACATTTTCAAACCAAAAACATGATTTTATTTTATTTTTCAATGCATCGCCTTAAAGAATATAATATAAACTTTAAGGGGTAAAAGATAATTTTACATTTCATAATTATCTAAAATGAGATTTTTATACTTCATTGGAACTTAGCAAGATTTAAGATAATTTAAACTAGGAATTAATATCTAATAATAGATACAAGATATGTACAGCGCCCTTGAGGTGATTTTTCACAAAAACGGCGCTATACAAATCATCCAAATATTATTATTTTTAAGATTTTAATATATTTATTCACAACCGTAGTGAAGAAGCCGGGTATGTTTGCCCTGAGGCCAGGGAGTTTGTCACAACGCCACACATTTACGCTGTTGTACTTTAAGTTTAATATTTTAAGGCAGAAGGGATTATGTTGTTCTTTGATATGGTTGTGTCTTACTGCCTTTAGTTGTTGTTGTAAAGATGTTCCCCGATCTCAGTCTTTCTGAGATCATAAGCTTTATTTAATTATTTTAATCTCAGCTAAAATTTTCTTCTACCTTTGAAATAAACCAAAGTTTTGAGAATGATAAAGCGTCTTTAACATAATATTTCCCAAATGTGGCGCTATATAAATTGATTAAATAATAAAATTATTACTATTAAAAATGTTCTCGTATTACAAGTCAATTTTCAAGTCAATTGCTCAGATTTACCAGTTTTCTACACATGGAATAACTATGAACACCGATATGTAGTCAACCATTTTAAAATACCTTGCCATTAATAAATAAAGTCAAAGCAAGGTATAAATAAATAACAAATAATGGAGGTATACCTAAACAAAGTATAAACAAAATTAATTATAAATTATAAGTATAAACTCAATATAGAAATTAATAAACAAAAAATACACGTATATTTTTTACGTTATTTTCTTTGTGGTGAAAGATTTAAATTGAAAACCCAAAATTTTTGTGTACATAACGATGCTATGTTTTGATTTAAATTAGGTAAACACATACAAAAAATATACATACGCAGACTAGTTTCAAATAAGAGCAATATAAATTATTTCTATGTTTGAAACTGATAATTTGTGGTGAAACCCCTTTTTAATATGAATTTATGGTTAAAAAAACTTTCACTCTACTTATTTATTATCAAAAACCTTTGTAACTTATTTTAATTTTATTTTTAATCATAAATTCATAATACTCAAAACACTATTTTGCAAACAACTGTTTTATAGAAAGAATTATTACAATATTTTTTTAATGTCGAAACTAGTTAGTGTGTGTAAATGAAATTTAGTTTTTAATCAAATAAAAAATATAAAAAGCGATGTACACAAAGTTATTGAGTTTTTAAATAATACATACCCCATTTGCCAAACGAATCTACCCAATGACTTACACCAGTAGGATGAGAACGCAAAACCATGTTGTTTTCATTTATCTGAATGTTTAGTCTACAAAAGGTGCCGAGAATGTTAGGTTGATAAGGGCAACCTTCTAACGAATTAAAATTTTTGCATGTAAAATATTCACATCCTATTTTCATACGTAACCCTCCGACACTTGAATCAGCAGCGCCCGTCTCATCAAAATGAGAATCTAACGGCGTCGTCCCCGCGGTAGTAATATTACCCACAAAGGCACGCTTTACCATTTACCATAGAATTTCATCACTTTAATCACAAAACAAATACATCCGACGGTAGACTAACCCCGGCTGACTGATGCGTGAACATAATTACACCGTAATACGTTGATCAAAGACTGGAATTTCATCCTATTTATTAGACGGGTCCTGAAATTTGCATACCAATTCGGCGACGGGGAGAAACAACCCTCAAACCCCACCCAAACACTGCACATCTTCTGTAAAATACTCCCCGTTGCCACCCCCTCCTGGTTCAATTCCAACCCCTGCAGGAAGAGACGCCTCCCAGTTCACAATGTCATTCATGATAATTCATTCAAGTGCATCAAAGGTTATTATGAACAGGTTGTAGGGGATGAACAAGACGGATTATGAAACATGCCAGGGATTACGAATATCTATTTCGGAAATTATTTCATTTTATAATGTGGAAATACTTTCATAGCAACACTATTGAAATTGCATTTGACGTGTTATTCTCCATTTAAAACAAAATATTAACTTTTTGCTGTTTTACGCAAATGTGATCTTCTGGGTTAACTTTTAACTGTTTCAATCTGGGCAGTTTACATCACAATTTGGACCAGTTCATGGCTTACGACGTCTGTTGAATCGAGTTTTTAATTTGTATAAGCTGTTTGAATGAATATAATTGTCAAATGTTTATTTGCTTTGAATAGCGCCCTTGAAGTAATATTTCACAGAAATATGCCTTAAAAAACTACAACAAGTTGAACCGAAATTTAAAAATACAAACGTAAATTTAAGTCAGAACACAATTTTGTCATTTGTATTCTTAAATTTTGACCCAATAAAACGTCTTTTTCACCAATGTTTAATATTTATTTTTTTAATTCATCAAATATTCGAAGTGGCCGAAGAAGGATTAAATATACAAATAATTTCAATTTAGTCAAAAATAATTTCCAAAGTAGCCTCTAAAACCATAAAATATCGATTTTTTCTACGGGATATATTTTATAAATAAATTAATTAAAGTAAATCAAACAACAAAAGAACGTATTAAAAATGTGTAATACCTTTAAACCAGGCCCCAAGTGCGTTCCACTTAATGGAAAAAAATAACGACATAAATTGTTTTCCTTAGATTTTCATGAATAAGCATCCCCAGAATGTTTTCAGTGTGAACGAGATTCATAACCGTTAAGTTACTAGAAGGAAACAACATTTTTTGTATTTAATTGAAAGACTTAAAGAGGATGATTTAAGAAAAATATTAAATTCATAATCCAAAAATTTTATCGCTATATTTCTGTCTTTTCTGGAAAAATTCTTTATCATAAGAAAATAAAAGCTCGCGTATAATAAACATATTCAAATTTACCCCAAGGTTCGTGAATTTAGGCTAAGAAAACATACCAGTAAGTAGGACGGGTTAGAGAGAACATAAGGGATAATAAGCGGAGAATTGAGATAGTACCTAGCCAAGAAAAAATTGAATTTTAAGTAAAAATAACCTTTTCCACATTTTTGTATTTTTTGAGGCTAAGAAAATGTAATAGAAGATTGTATCTATGCATAAAATAATTATATTATGATGGAAAATCTTTTACATGAAATCTTCTTCTGCCATTTATTTTTACAAATAAAAAGGAGCAAAATAGAAATCTGAAATGATATCAACCAAAAGTCTCCAAGCACTTATGCATTTTCCGCAGAAGAAGAGATTCTTCTCCGGCGTAGAGAAAATATTTTTGCATAAATTTAATGAAGAATTCACATCTAAATGTTATAAAATATTTCATCTAGGAACAGACGGGTCCACGTTTCTGGTAATCTTAAACCAACTTCGCATTTGGGCTTAAAAAAAAAAGAGTTTCAACGCTCAAATTTGGTAATAATAATTTAATATGTTATTGTTTATATATATAGTGACATATATTTGTAAAATCTTTTCAACGCCTCTTTAAAATAATGATTGAAATAAACAGAACGTACGTTGATACTTCTAGTTGATGGCCTCTTAAATAATATTTCTTCGCAAAACTCTTTGAGTAAGAAAAAAAAACTTTATATTTAAATTCATTAATATTTT
Source organism: Drusus annulatus (assembly GCA_022651775.1). NCBI lineage: Eukaryota > Metazoa > Arthropoda > Insecta > Trichoptera > Limnephilidae > Drusus > Drusus annulatus. Next base: position 511,968 of record JAGWCC010000155.1, on the reverse strand, counting down.
GGCTTACCTATTTAACTGGATCCCTTTTATTATTTTGTATTATTTCTGTTTTCCTGTTGTCAAAGCCTGAAACCTACTAAGAAAATTCCAGATTTAAAAGTAATATTTTTATCCGAATTTAAAAAAGGAAATTGAAGTTACACCCACTGAAAAAATAATTCCAAGAAGTATGAAATATACCGATCTGACAGAAAACTGATGTTTCTAATTTGCATAAGGCTTTTTGACTTCTTGGCAGACCAAATAAACAATCTGTTTAAGAAAGTGTTTCGACATATGAAAATTAATAATCTTACATCGGGCACACGGACACATCTACCACCCACTTCTATATGTTTTTCTCTTCGGTGGTTTTTCTATGTCTCGTCAATGTTTTGACATATTTTCCAATGGCAGAAAATGAAACAGAATCTATGAAATATTTCCTTTGTTTGCCTTTCCAAAACGTATTCACGAATGTACATAATCCTAGGACATATCCAGCCCTACAGTTTTGATTTGTATGGGTGGGCCTAGACTTCTTTTCTATTCAGTAAATAAAACACATAACACCCAAATAATAATGGGTTCTCGCTCGCCTTCAGGGAAGAAGGATTTGTAGTATTGTCCTGTGCGGCCTCCTACGATCTTCGGCGCTGCGTGGTGTAGGATCTAAGTTTTACTTAAGTAGGCAGCGGGTGACATATGCAGGCTTAATGCTATAATGGAGTAAGTCTTGAAGATGTCAAACATTTAAAAAATATATATATATATGGGGCTTAGAAGCAAAGGCAGCAATCTCCAAAAAACGGTTTTGCAGCATTGTCAACTTTTACATGATTATTATAAAGAAACGGAGAATGAAGTGTACCAAAATATTTGTGCACATTAAACTAGGAACAATTTGAAACAATCATCTCTAAATTTTTCAACATATTCACGAAATAAAAGTGCATTAAACGCTAAATCAACTTTCCAAGAAATAGTTTGAAATGAAAAAGATTGCTGCCTTTGCTTTTATATTCCTGGTATGTACTTCAATAATAAATGGTTTTAAACAAAATATAATTTTAAAGAAATGAAGAAATAACTTTGTATAAGACCACGAATATTATTTTAATTTTTATGACCGACCGGTTTCGCTTAGCCTAAGCATTATCAGGGTACAAAATTAAACTAAACAAACAATAAAATAAAAATTACGGTTGTATATATACACACAGAGGGAGAACAAAATATTAAAAAAATTTATATTTAGGTAATTTTTATGTTTAGGTAGGCCTGTATGTTTAGATAATTTTATGTAATAAATGTGTATTTCTATATAAAGTGCTAATAAATAAACTACAAAAATTAAATTTCACCCATTGAGTAAACATCAGCGTTCAAAATATGGGCAACAAACATGAGGCCAATTGGCATCATAGATATGACAAGGACTTCAATCAGTTACAAGCGCTCGCCGTGTATGAATCTCCCGCAGTAACTGCAAAATGCCTACATGTACGCTTAGATACTGCACAAGTCGTTCTGGAAGAGATGGAAAAAGCAATGGTGTAACCATTCGTCAAGAATTAGAGTTTTTCGTAATCAAAATTCTGGAAAATTGGCTCTTTTAATGTTAAAAAAAGATTTCGACCAACACGGGCGAACGTCATTCGTGTGTCACACGGGTGATTTGTCGGAACTGGCCGAAAGCATCTATTGTCTGGTTCGTTCCTAAACGAATTTCCACATCGGCAATTTTTATTATTTATTAATTGGAAGAATATTTTACACGGACTTTGCAAAGAACGTGGACTCTATTTATAAAACTAAACGATTTTCGGTAAGTTTTTATTATTTATTAATTACAATATAACATTTTGAAAAACAGATAAGTTGAAAATAATAATGATATTTTTATTCACAGTCCTCCTCACTAGGGATTTCTGTTCCGAGGCGGACTGTAGGTTGCTGCGTTGGTGTCACTGCTTCTATGGTTACTTCATTTTATCCACATTTTTATGTTGCTCTTGAACATTTGCATCTCGGTGGTATCTTTAATATAATTTGGGAGAGCATTATATAATTTGGCAGCATGGAACTTGTGGTTTTTCTGTCCAAAAGATGTGTTCAATCATAGAGTGTTGATTTTATTTAAGGTTTTTGTTCTTGTAGTGTGAGAATGTTGGTCAGTAAGGTACTCACTCTTTATTTTTTTTTAAATAGAGCATTTGTTGTGTATATTTTTGTGATGCTTTTAAAATTGAAGTTGTAGGATTGTTTTTATAATACTTTTTGTGCTTTCACGAGCTGCTTCATATGGGTGTTTAAGGCAGATCTCCATCCAATAATTTTATATTCTATACGTGATTGGCAAAGCGCATAGTAGACTTTATACAGATCATTTTTGTTCAGAATATTGCGTATGTTTCTAAAAAAAAGCTTTTTCAAGTGTTTGTTATTTAATAAATAGGTGTTCTTCTTTAAAACAGATCTATGTTTTTTAAAAAAATACACGTTTTACTTATACCTCTCTGCCCCTGAACCCCAAATAATGCAGCAATACAATGCGCCTTATGGACACAGAGCCTATCAATCTACAAGGCGTGGTGTGGTCAATATTAACATGTGACTCAATGACAATGATTTGACAATATTTGGAATACCTTTGTGTTTCGATTCATTGAAACCACAAAATCGTTGTCAATATTTAAACACAAATCTTGGTCTGACAACTATTTAATAAGATTTTAAAAGTATTTGTAGATGATGCTCCCTGTGCAAAACATGTGACTGGGTTATGTCACTTTCTGCTCGACCACCCTTAGTAAACAGTTTACCTTTTGTTATTAACAGTTGTATAGTGTTTGGTTGGACGTAATGTTTTTCGTAGCTTATTCGTCACCCACCTGATGTAATAAGGGTGAGGTACTGCTACCATAGCGGTATACTTGGGTGACGTTCTAAAGCTAAATAAAGAAAGGTAGACCAGCGAAATTGAGAGAAGAGAAAGTTTGAATAAGCCGCATTCAGCAAACCTACCCGTAAAAACGTGAAAATACCCCAACACCTTTGGACGCGTGTATTTATTTATTAAAATATTAAAATGGTACAAAAAATACATTTCTCGGTATATTATTCCCAGGAAGTAAAAAAAAACTCATTTCGGGAAAGATAATTTTATTTTAATGTGTATTTATGTTGAAGTAGAAGAACTGCAACTTTTTTTTCGATTTAGTAGTTTTACTTATAAACTAGGTGTTAACCTTACGCTCGGTATAAGATTGGAATAGCGATAAACTTGCCTTATAACCACGGCTTATATGTCTAATTAAATGGCCTGTGTCTGGTGTAACTAAACCAACGATGAGTCGGAACGTAAAAATCTAATAAGTGAAACGGCTTATCTTTTATTGAACCTTAAAAGTCGTAATGCATTTACAAAAAATCGATCGTCAGTGTGGAGGGCCATTAAGCCGGAGTCACAATTTCTAAATATGCAAATCTGTTGATTTGCAAACGATAGAAGTAAAAAAAGTATGCCTTCCGTTTTAAGGAATTCTATCCTCTCTTATTATTATTTCTAATTTTGTAACTGTTAATTCATGGTGGATCAATATTATAATATTTATTTTTATATAATATTTTCATTGCATTAGAACCTTTCCTAATGCAAGTCCGAGTATAAAAAATAATTCTTGTTCCAATTTCGACTGACAATAATTAAAATTTGATGGCTGAAAAAAACGTTGATTCTGGAATAGTATACCATATTTAAAGTTCAATTTCTAAATGCCATAGGTAATAATATAGCTATTTGATTTGTACTTAATAGGTTTCAAGGAAAAAAACAGCTCTAGATAATTTTGTATGTTTATTAAAAAAATCTCAACATAATCTGTCTCTCGAAGAATCACCTTTAGATATACAAATTTAAACCAAATTCTGTACTGTACGACAAATTCAAAAGGCCATTTTTTTTAATTTTGCTCCCATGCCCTAAATCGGAAAAAAAAAACATAATTAAAACTTTAAGTTAATAAGTGTGTCTATCTGATGGAACCTGCCAGGTATTTTTTGTATATTTTCTCATTTAAACTAGGAATTAACATCTAATAATAGAAAATAAGATCTGTACATCGCCCTTGAGGTGATCTTTCACAAAAAGGCGCTATAAAAATCATTCAAATATTTTTATTATTATTACACGAATAACTTAAAATATAGGTTATAAGAGCATAAACCAGATCAGTTGTTCTAAAACAAAAACAAAAAAACCTCGAATGATGAACTCTGGGGCATAAAATTTGATTTTGTCATAATAAGTGTTTTCGCGAAACCCAAAAGTATTTTCCAAGGTTGATCATAAAACAAGTGACGTTTCTTAAACAGACTTTTTACTGAAATAAGTTCTATTTTTTTTAAATTTGCTAAAAATAATTTTCTTCGAACTTCGCGACGAAAGTCTTTGTAAATGGTCTAAATAATTTCGTCTGTTTCCCCGCAAACAGCGCACTGTAAATATTTTGAACACAACACGCGTAGACAAATAAATTAAGACGTTCAGTCTGCTTTTCTTGGAAGCTTTTATTATTTAATCCGTAATTTAAGGATAAGGGAAATCAGCAAAGTTGTTAAAGTCCGGAAAGTTATTATTATTAGAAAGCAGGCAGTGCTACTGTGTGATTCTTTGCAATGTGGCCGCCATATTTCAAAGAGTAAATAATCATCCCCGGCGGGGTTCGTCCCGTTTGTCCTTGTAGCTTTTGTCCCAGTTATTTACTAGCAGGGCGAAAGAAGTTTAGAAGACAATGTGACTTGATTACTTGGTGATGCAGTGATTTCAAAATACGAAGTGATTTTTTGTAAGATTTAGGACTTGAAAATAATTGCAAATTTTCTTAAAAGTGGGATCTTTAGACATTGTATTAGATTTAGTTTAATGAAATTAAAATATCATATAAATTAAAACTAGAAGGCAAATAACTGATTTAATATTTTCGTAGAAAGCAATCACTTTTTGGTTTGACATATTCAATGTAAATAAAATAATTTCTTTGGATAAGACCACAAACTTTATTTTATTTTTTATGACCGACCGGTTTCGCTTAGCCTAAGCATCATTAGGATACAAAATTAAACTAAAAATTACAAAGGGTGCGGTTATATATACATAAAAGAAGGAGAACACAATTTGAAATAAAATAAGAGAACAGTGAGAAAACAAAAGAACAACATTTAAATTATAACAAAGGAACAGAGACAAAGAAACAGACAATATCAATTGAAAAAGGCAAAACGTCGACTGAAAAGGTGATTAACCTTTACGTGACTGAAAAGGTACCCAGGTACCCGCTTCGGTTTTCAAGATAGATTTTTTTAATGTTACAGTAAGTTTAACCAGCTGAAACTTTCTGACTCCTCCAAAATAGTGAAAATGAACAATTAAACATAACCGTTGAATATGTGGAGGCTGGTATCTTAGCGGAAAATGCTAAAGTATAATTTACAATTTCTGATGACTGAAAGGGTACCCGGTGTTTGACATGTATTTTAATATGGAATTTGAAGCTTGTCCGTATTTATTAATCATTTAATCTTATTTTAAATTATTAATATGATGTACTGCTGTGTTCAAAGTACATCTCTTGTATTTTTAATACTATTTTTAATCACCTATTGAATTAAAAACCCCAAGAAAAGGTGGTACTTGGTGAAATTCCTATCCTATACATAAAAATATAATATCGAATCGAAATGTATTACGTCATAAAAGTGGTCCAGCAAACTTCAGCAAATGATATACTGTAAAAAAACCTTCATATCAATTTTTACAAGGTGTAGTTCTCTTCAGTCACATGAGGGTTAAGTAATAATGAGAAATTTTATGAGTTTGTAGGAAATATACAAAATATTGGACTACTGGAGAAATTTAACTGATTATTAAGAATATGACTATTAATTTTAATGAGTTTCTTTGTTTGTGTTGCTTCTAAATTATGTAATCTGTTGCCATGACCATTTTATGAAGAATACGAGCACCAGTACTTTTATTGAAGGAATGATCTTTTTCAATAAGATGATTGAAAAACATTATACCTTTAATAAAAGATTTAGTTTTATTTATTTTAATGACATGCCAACCTGAAATGCTGTGAAATCAAATTCAATTTAAAAATTGACACTTATTCTCCATATAGATCGACAAATATTAAGTTAAAAACTATTTTGCATCATCATCAATGACATCATCGATGTAACAACATTTGAAGACTCCTGGCTACCTATTTGAAATGTAACCTTAATTACCTCAAAAGCGCTTATTTACCTCAAAATCGAACCTCATCCCTCATACATCATATGTTTGAACGTAGGATTTCATGGATTCACTTTAACTAACTAACTAACCATCACGCCACGTTACCCCGCAGGGGTAGGCAGAGAAGACGGACCGCCATATAACTCTGTCTTGGCACACACTCCTTGCTTCATTTACATTCATACATCGTCTTGGGTACAATTTAAAAACACAATATTTTTCAAAATGGAAAAAAAATGTTAATCCTGAAATATTTACAAAATGTAAACCTTTTTTCTGAAAAGATGTGATTCTGTCAAACTTTTTCCTGCATCTTCAATAGGTATATAATACTATGATGGTTGCTCTACTTCTTTACAAGTTGGGAGAACAATACAATTTTATAGGTCAGAAACCCTACCGAGTAATTATTGTCCCAACTGTCATTTTGGTTAAACTTTGTTGGTCATGTGATGTCTTCCTCCTTCCGTTGAGTAAGGCAACAATACTTCTCGGCTGAATGCCATTATTTAGGATGGTCTGTGCGTTGTGCATCATTGAACAATGTATGTCCATTGTCATATTGGTGACGTTCTGCGTAATGTGTTTGTTTGGGTTTTGTGATTTTCCAGATTGTTGGGTATTTTTAATATTTTGTACACACAAAATTTCGCAGTAATGCTATAAATACTCGAGTTAATGGGTGATCTTAGACAGTGAAATAACGTTTCTTACGCTTAAAAAAACACTTATGGTAAGCCACAGTGAGGCATGGAACTGGCGGACGAAGTCAAAAATAGACTAATTACCGTAGAAATGAAATCCCTGGGCTTACACCTTATAACGTTCAAGAAAAACATAAATAATACATGTCTCATATGATTCTAGAGCCAGTGAGACTATGGTATCCCTAATTGAGGTATGTTGTGAATCTGAAGGTAGTGGGGAGTGGAAGAAGACGGGGAAGCGCCCTTGAGGTGATTTTCCCACGAAAATGGCGCTATAAAAGTTGTTCAATTATTATTATTATTAAGAGGAAGGTTAAGAAGTACCTGGCTATTCAGATCTGGTTACCAAACACGGCCTATGCTATTTTTAAGCAACGTTTCGATTCCGAATGGTGATCTTTCACCAGGGCGATACTTACGAGTATCTACCACTGTGGAACGTGCCGCAAATATACCATATATTACCGTATATATTTTTATGAATTAAATGTGTTATGACACATATTAATTAAATAAAAATTATTTACGCACGCCGGGTTCGAACTCGCGACCTCTAGATTCGTAGTCGAGCGACCACGGAGGCACGGAGGCCGTCAAATATGTCTGAAATTGATTTAGATAAATGATTGCGATGATTGATTGAGAGATTGTTTATAGTGACCGAATGTAAGTAACCAAATAAGAATAACCCAACCATTTTTTTCCTCTTTTCTCTCCTCTCCACTTCCTATACCCCTATAATATTCAACAAAGAATGAGGATGCCATAGCTCTACTAGTTTCAGACAGTTCAAACTCTTGTGCGGCACAACATAATTATAAAAAATCTATGTTGAGTGACTAGACCATAATAGATATAGAATATTCCCTTTCACATAAGTATACCGGAAACACTATCAATTATTTGATTAAATCAATTATTGTTAACTAATCTAATTGCTTCAGTTGGCGCATTCAAAATCTGATTTTTAAAAAACTTCCCGTTCCCAAGAGTAGGACAGTCCCAAAAGTAATTTGAATTATTCCTCCTTTCATCACAATGGGTGTCAGAGTGTATAAAACGTCTGCAGAGTCTGTGTTTTAATACGATTTCGTCCAACAAAAGGTTGAAATGAAACAGATCTCTTTTATAGAACGTCAATCCACTCGGAGCCATTGTGGATCTGACGATAGGACATAGGAATCTTTATCCAGGTAAGATATCTAGAAAATAAAAGATTTAATCTTCGTACACCTTGCCACTCAAAGGATTGACTTCGTTGACAAAGCATTCGCTAGGAGAACCTACTTCAAAAATAAATTTGGGACTTTCTGGGCCCACTCTTGATTTTGAACCGTTGGTGTCTAAATTTTTGCCACTTTTCATGATTTTAGGTATCCTGACATTCTTTCTACATGGCCAATCAATTTGAGTATGTTTAAAACTCACAAAATCTCTGAATAGTTTCATTCTCAGCTTCTTATTTCTATTTTAATTTCGTAAGTACCATTTACCAGCGTAGGCCCAACAATAAAATAGTTTGCTATGAGTGGGCCCAAGTAACATATCTACGAATTGCTTTATTTATTGTACTGTGAAGACCAATCTAGCCAATTTTGTTATTTTCATACAACACAAATGATTTATCTACGAGTTTCACATATCTTTATTGGCAATTGTTGAAGATCTTTATTACGAAATAGCGAAATACTTTTGGCGAGATCAAATAAAAAATATCCGCTTTTTATTCATAAATCACGCTTTGTTGACTCCCTTTCAAGGTACCTACTTAATGCGATTGAAGGGTCGCGAACTAAGAACACCCTTTTTGTTGACATTTATCAAAATGCATTGTTATCAGTTCTTAAATATAAAAAAACCATAAAAAATTTCACAGAAGGTATACTTCAAATAGATTTGACGAAGTTAAAAATAATGTGTCGACTCTTGTTCTGTGTCTTATTTCCCTTGAGACGTTCGGCCTACCGCTTTCTGTCAATGTGTGTCACATTTTTTTCGTTTGGTTATTATTATACTAGTAGATGGGTACCTATTTTTAACGTTCGACCTAATGAAAGGAGGTTTCTTTTGAAATCGGTCCACAGTTGAAATAAGATTATTGGTTAAAATAAAGTCTTCATTTGATTAACTACAAAATTTGTTTATTTTTTAACAGAATACCGTACAAAAATATCAACGGCCGGGAACCAGTGGGACTATGGTTTTCCCAATTAGGTTACGCTGCGGGGCTTTTTTATTTATACTGGGTTTGAATAGATGTTCTAGTTATAAAAACTCAGAAAGTGTAAAATCGTTTAAAAAAAATTACAAATACCAATGGTAAATCCAATATAAAATTACAAAAAACTCAATCAATGTTAAATCAATAAAAAATAAAAGCAAGATAAACAAAAAGAGACAAAAGTTATACATACTATAATCAACCCACAATCATTGTTATACATATTTTTAAGCAATAGCAGATTTTTTTCTGAAACTGTACAAATTATCGACAAAAATGTCTACATTAGTACACTCTATCTTATTATATAGTCGACATATTAGAGACATAAGGGCTAAAGTAGGCTATAATTTTTCTGAATGTACTCAGGTGGAATTTACTATGGCGTCTTATACAATTTGAATTAGGTACATTTATTTCAATACAGCTGAGACATAATATAGTATCAAGATTACCGTGAATTATTTTATGTAAATATATCAATTTGTCCAGTAGTCCAATATTAGGTATATTTTCCGTAAACTTATAAAACTTCTCATTATTCTTTTATCACCTTCTCATTTGACGTTTTGCCTCTTTTATTTCATATTATATGTCCCTTTCACTCTGTTCCTTTGTTATAATTTAATTATTATTTTGTTTTTCCTACTGTTTTCTTATTTTATTTTATATTGTGCTCTCTTTCTGACTGTACGAATATATATAACCACACACTATGTATTTTTTGTTTAGTTTAATTTTGTACCCTTATGATGCTTAGGCTAAGCGAAACCGATCGGTCATAAAAATTAAAATTAAATATGTGGTCTTATCCAAAGAAATTATTTTATTTTCATTAAATATGTCAAACCACAAGGTGATTGCTTTCTGCGAAAATATTAAATCAGTTTTTTGCTTTTTAGTTTTAATTTAAATAATGTTTAAGTATTCAAGGCGTGCGTTATATGATCTATGATGGTTATGTAAATAAACTTTATGTATACAATCTAAATAATACAAAAACTTATTTGCACACACTAAGTTTTGAACCCACTCAAGGATTTTAACCACTCGTCTACGGATGTGGTCGAGGGTTATTGAAATCGCGAACATTAATAAAAATCACTGCGCGCCCCTGAAAGTTCTTCATAATACTCCGTACTATCTAATAGCAATAATATACAGGAGGGTAGGATTCATAGTACATGTCGACATAATGTTTTGTATACTTGTATAACCGCTTTTTGGCAGTTTTTTTTATTAACGAAAATATAAGATATAACCTCAAAAGCCGAAAAATGAGTTATGTCGCATAACAAAACGTAGTGGGCGGAGTGGCCGAAGACGGAAAACAAGCTTACATACCTAAAAGTGGTGCGATATTATGTTACAACTTTTTTGTCTCTTTCTTTCTCACCCTTAGCCCGGAGAAAGTGATTTATCGTAAACTTGTATGGGTTGGGTAAAAATATTTAGCTCACTCTCCATATTATATATTCTTACTCCAAGCTCCGTATTGTCAGAGGTCTATAAAAAGCTCATTTCGTTCAGAAGTCAGAATATTCCTCCCGTTGGTTGGGCAATAAATCTCGGAATCATAAGCCCAGGTGACCTGTGCCAAACGAGGATTTTCCAGATGATAAATAATAAATAAATAAAAACAACATGGCGGCGCGGCGGGCAGATTCCGGCTTCGGTCATAATGATTTGTTTCTCCATTTACCGGTGGACGAACAAAGGTAAATCATACTTCTATTCGGAGTAATCCGATTATGACGAACTGGAGTCATCGGCATCCCAATTCCCGAGGGGAGTTCTTACGAATGATGTCTTATGAAGGGGCGCACAAACTGTGGTTCTAGATTTTTTTATGCGAATACCGCAGGGTCCTAACTGCTCCCGACTATACGGAGCTAGTGTGACTATGACATCCCTAATTAGACAGAAAGACATTTATGCAGAAAGCATTATTCCCAAAAAGATGAAACTGAGAAAAGAGCGTCTGAAAATACGATGATACAAAAGCTTATTACGGCATTTGTAAAGTTAAAATCAATGTTTTTTTTCTTTACGATAATTACTATAAATAATTCATTTATAATCTATCAATTTATTAATTGAAAAAATAATTGTATTTCCTATGTTCTCCCACATTTTAATGTTTTTAAACTTCAATTTGATCCAAATATCTGCAATTTGGGTCAATAAAAATTAAATTACCAAAAATCTATTGCATTTTGAGCTAGGATATTTTCAGCAGATAGAAATCTCGTTTTTATCTATAGTAAACAACTCGATATTGTCAAATTATGGGTTGGACACTTTCTGCATAATTACGTCTGATCGGGGTATATGGTGAGGCTTATGGGATTAGGAAAAGTAAGAAGATAGTGAAGATATGAGTTAATATAATAAATAATACTATTTTAAATATGTTTTTTTTTAAACTTGTTGCAACAAAATTTATTACTACATTATAAAAGAAACCATGTACAGTGTGGCCTTAAAACGAGGTAACCCAGTAAGGACACATTTTTGTTAAAAACTTTAAAAACAAACTAATAAGTAAATAAGAGGAGGGGTTAGAAGATTATGATCATACTTCCTATAGGTGCAAAACTGCATCTTTCACCAAACGAGAAGTAAATAAAATAATTCTGTAGTACCGCCGAACAGACAATGGCTAAAAGTATGATGTATACTAATTTGAAAGAAAACTGAAGTCATCGATTTCCTTTTTTAACTGCACTCAGATAACCAGTAAAATTAATTATCTGTTTAAGAAAGAAAAAACGATATATGAAAATGTTTGATCAATTTTTACCCGAAGTAGGGGAAATCGATCTTACTTCGCACACTCGCCCACAATACTTCCATATTGCGATCGGTACTCTTAGTATCGCCCTGGTGAAATACTGACATTCAGAATCTTTGCTTGAACCGTGTTTGGTGACCAGATCAGAATACCCAGGTAGTTACTAATTTTCCATTTTCTCATCCCAAGCCTTTTCCCACTTCTCAGTCTCACAAGATACCCGTTTGGGGATACCATAGTCTTAGTTGGAAGCAGTCGGTACTTTGTGAAGTATTCATATAAAATAAATAGTTAAACATATTTCTATGGGTTTGTCTCTTCATTGAATTCTACTTAATTATATCTATTTGATGATTTATAAGCTTAAAAATAGCATACGAGTACTCCCTAAAAATCTGCTAAATAACATTATCGAGTATAGTGTAAACATTCACAATTATCCTACGAGAAAGAGTCATGATTTTAAACTTCCCAAAAACAAAACTTGCATGTACACAAAACAGCGTGTTTTATAAAGGTTTTAAAAAAATAATAGCCTTCCAAAAGCCCTAAAAGAAGCCTCAAGTCTTGGCACTTTTCGTAGGATTTATGCTGAATATGTAAAAAAAAACCTATGATTGTTTTTATAAGGTTTCAATATATATCAACGTTTATATATACGTCTATAGTTACTTATGTGTCAACTTGCATACATCTAAATAAAAATACAAAAACAAACAAAAAAGTTTGTATACTTCTGTCTTATGAGGTTCATAACGAATGGAATGGTCATGCTCAAGTCCCCAGGGTTTTCTCTTCCCTCACAAAATTCCTTCAAAAGGGATGTTTAATACAAATAAATGCGTAATTAGGCTTTGCTTTATTCATTTTCTCGTTCTTAAATTGCTGGTTGAAGGTTATAATAAGGAAAATAAATTATACCAAGAAAAACCTATACTTTTAACGACGTACTTATACGTTATGATGATAGGGTCTTATTAGGAAAGTACTCACCGAGGAAAGTACATACGGATGAGGGTTTTCACCAAGGTAAGTAGGTACCTGCGTATTTACAGTGTGAATAGGCAGGCTTTTTATACAACCTAATTACCTAACAAAAATGTGAAAGAATCTGAATTTATATTCGGTGATTTTTATTTTGAGCTTATTCTAAGAATATTTTCGTCTCATGTTAAAAACCAAAATGAGATTTTTATGTTCGTCTTGTAAAAAACCTCCGAAGCTTTGAAAAGAGTTTTTTTACAGGATAGCTTTTGTAAAGAGACGTCAGAACTCAGAACGTAGATTAATTAAAATAGTAAATTAAACACATCATAATAACATTAACTCAAATTTGTAAAGCCAGAAGGTTTATAATATAAGCAGGATGTTTAGTAAGCAAAACAACCAGACGATATAATTTTATTAAAAATAATATTAATTTATTATTTGACGTAACACCAAAATATTAAAATATAAAACTTAATTCTTAAATACTGAACTATCAAATAATTGTGTTTCCAAATAGAGCATATAAGCATGTTTATGTATCAATTCAGTTTTTTTTATTACTCTCAAGTTAATTCTGTTATAAATATTATATTATATGCGTACTTGGTATATTCAATCATTTTTGGGAATTTATAGATAGATACATTTATATGTTTAATTATTTATATTTAGAAATCTACCTATTTTTGCTGGTACAGATAATAAAACAGATAAAATTTATAAATAAAACACATAAACTTTGTTTATAACCACTTCATTATTTAATATTACGTATACATTTCAGTTTTCTGTATCTTAGTTTAATTTTATTATTATTCTGAAGATGGAAGGGTGCTTCCGAAACCAGGCGACAAAATATTAAAAATAAATTGGTTTTAAACAATTTTTATCTGTTTTATTTATAAATATGGCAAGCCAATAAGTTGATGTTTTTTTACAAATATGTATTTTTTAACTATTTGAATTATTCCAATTTGTGTCAATGACAGATATCTTTGAACACTTTGACATTCCAAGTACCTACAAGACAAATGTATGCCAAAATATTCTGATTAAACGAATCAAAAAGAGCAAAAAGACTCAAAAAGACAGTTATTACACTCACCATACAATTCTGTAACAAGATCTAAGCAATCAGTCATGCTAAATGTACCTTAGTGCAACACTACCTTCCTAATGAACTTTTTTTCCACAAAATTATACAAGAAACTTTCTTTTATAATCAAAAAATAAAAATAATATGTAACAACAAAAAGTATACCACAAACATGGCTACGATTATCATCATCGAAGTTGCAGAAAATCCTCTACACAAAACCTACTCCGTCTTAGCACGAGTTCTCCTAGTAAGGACTATGAAAAAACCATGTATAATGCTTAACTTATTTATATAACCAAGGTATTCATTTAATATAACAATGTCATGTTTGTATAGTTACTGAATAAAATAATATAAAAATATATTTTTTCATTAACCATTTTATTCTTAGTTTCTCGTATCTCCCAGCCAAACGGGCTTAATCTAATTATTAGTGACATGATTACTGTTTCAACTTGTTTTAAGGACCTTCCGACGTCTTCCGTTACCCCGGCACCTCCGTCATAAAGGATATATTATGTGTGTGCCAACAGCAGCCAGGCTGACATCAATTTTGATCCCAATATAATGAAGGGGCAGAATGTTGCCAGATTATAGAACAGAGTCTTCGGTATTTGGTGAAGAACCGTTTTACGTAATACTCCAGACATCTTTATATGTAAAATTATTATGTTCTTATGTAAATAAAGGCTTATACCCAAACTTATATAGATATATATGACCATATGCATTATATAGGATGTTATTACTAGATTAAAAATAACGAAACATGCGTCAAATATTATTATTGCCTTTTTTAATTACTGGTAAGGTGTGTTTTAAAGATAAAATAAGCATGATCTCTCGGTTATTATCGGTTATAGAAACATCTCGACAGTACCACTTTGCTAAGAAAATACAAGGGTTAAGCAATATTCTTAGGAAACGGTCAATTTCATCAAATTTCCATTCAGTTTAGTTAGATATTTTTAACTCAAATCAAAAACCAAAATTTCTTTAAAAGAGGTGCAGCATGCGTTCCTCTTAAAACTAGTGAAGAACAATATTTTTATAACTTCAAAAAAAATTGCAAGCTGTATTAAATAGTCAGTTGGTGTATTTTATTAGCGTGATTTCGCACACATTCAAACAAAATAATGTCAACGAAAAATAGCCATTGTCTACCAAGAAAGCCTTCGGGCGGTATTGTTTTCTTTTCTGATTGGCAATAACTCCATTATTATCTTTGCTAAGCTTGGAATTACACAACTAGTCTAACCAAATATCTACACGTCCACTACCGGCTCTACCCAAGTATGAAGCTCTATTATTTGTTCTTGAAGAACTAGGATACTTGGGAGGAAACTCACATTGAAATCATAAGAAATTAAAAAATATGTATATTAAAGATTTATTCCAGAGCTTAAATTATAGTGACCAATATCTATGAGCTCCATTTCTGTATTCCGGTGCCTTCTCTTATCGGAGGTTAGCTATAATCAGTACAATATTAAGCCTCCAGACTGCAGCCCGGACAATCGAACAGCAACGTTATTTTTACGTACTAAATCTAAATCTTTCCATGTATTACCAATTGGGTAAAATCTTGAAAATATTCCTTTTATAATAAAAAAAAAAAAAACTATTATCATTAAAACTTCAACATGTTTGTCACATAATGATGTACGATTTAGATTTTTTGTTGATCATTAATTTTATGAAGGAGGTTTGTGTTGGGTACCTAGTATTAGTAAAATATTTGCTTCAATCAAAGATCTAAGGAAAAAATCGCCAGTTAACCAAAAATGTAGCCCTGCCACCCTAATACAGATACATTTTTCTACTGATTTCTATTTGATATTCACGCTACTCTAGAAATAAACCCGTGAAGAGCATTCCCGGAGTGTTGTGTCGCCTTAATACCTTATAGTGAACATCGCCGGTAAATGTTAATCATTAATTGAAATATGCAATTTAGCGAAAAAAAAACACAAATTAAAACATGAAAATCGAGAGGATAATGTTTTTACGTAGGGGTGTTTTTTGCGATGTGCAGCATAGATTGAATCTTAGATTTCCCAAAACATTTACAAGAATTTGGTAGCTAGCGCAAGGGGTTGTAAAAGATGGCACCCCTAGCCATCTGAATGCGAACCCTTATTTCTTGAGATGATTCTTTTTATCGATAGCCGATTATTAAAGTATCTGCCCACTACGCAAGCCATAAATAATTATGAGCTTTACATTTAAATGACGACATTTCATGAACGGTAACAACTAATAACACTTTATTCCGTCAAAACTTTAGATGATCTCCATTGTCGAAGGTTAAGATCCTCGACTATGAAACCAAAGATCACGGGTTTAAATTCTAGCGTGTACAAATATTTTATTTATTTAATTAAAATACAGTATAATTGCGGCACGATTTAAAGTGATGGATACTTCCAGTATCGTCCTAGTGAAACAACACCATTCAGAATCGAATCGTTGGTTTTGACTGGTTAGTAGTCTTGTTGATAAAGGCGTCGAGGGTTCAATACCAGTGCCAGCTAATAATAATATTTCACGCTTATTATGATGGCAGTGGGGGGTTTTAAAATATTGTACGGTTATTCGTAACCCGGGAATGTGTGTATTTCTTTTAAAAAAATCTAAAATAATAAAAATGGCTTTAACAGTGTTTGGTAACCAGATTTGAAAAGCCGGGTGCTTATCAACCCCCCTCTTCCTCATACCCTTCATTTTCTCACTCCCTCCAGCCTCACAACATACTCCGATTGAGGGTGCTATAGTCCCATTGACTCTGAACAGTTGATAGCAGTCGGGATTTTGTGCGATATTTATATAATAAAGTTATAAACTATTGATTTCTTATGATTCATAATGCTTAATTATAGAAACAAATGAACTGACAAATTGCTGTTATAAAACAATTGATTTAACAAACAAAAAGGCATCCACTTTCCTTTTCACATACATACCTAAATGTTGGTTTTGTCTGTTTATCTCGTCAAGCAACAATCATAGTGCTAATCCAATAACAATCATAAGTGATATCCAATAATGCCTCCGTAATTGCCGCAGCGTATATGACAATGCAAAATGTCTGCTTAATTTATCACGATGAACAATAATTTGATCCCCATAAGTAGGAAGGCAGTATAAATGGTATTCAGATTAATGGGTTCGGTGTTTATGTTGTTTGAACATGTTGAATTTACTTGATGTCCTTTAAATCATTTGTAATGTTACTTGGTAACCCGCGTAAAAGTTAAACCCGTTGACCTTTTCCTATAAACGATTTTAAATGTCGTCATTCGTATTACAACATACAGTAGCTTTCACACGATTGTAAAAAAGCAGCCAGTAGTCACTTTCTAGCAAATTACAACCACTCAATAGCTGCATCTCTAAATATAAAAATGAATGTTTGTCGGTCTGTTTTCGATTTCCTCAAAAAATTCTAAACCGATTTCGCTTGAAATAATACATTTTCTTTTTATTAAAGACGGGAATTTTTAGAGAGTAATCCAATATGTAAAACTCTTGCTATAAAAAAAATATATTTTGAAAAACATTGAATCTGCCATATTGTATTGAGGTTAGCTATACACATATTACTCTCTGACATATTATATATTGAATAAAAGAAGGTTTGTTTGGGTAGAATATTTTCAAAATTGAAAACACAATTAGGTACCTACTAAAGATTTTTTTTTACCTTTTTTTTTCAATGAATGAATGAAGGTTTGTTTTGGGTAGAATATTTTCAAAATTAAAACCACAATAACTTTTTAATTTTTTTAATATATTTTTTTTAATTAAATAAAATTTTAAAATTAATGTTTATTTGTTTCAGTTTTACGAGCTTCAGAAACAGTGAAGTGAAGGGACAAAATACTTGAAACCGATCGAGTTAGAACGTATCAAGCCCGCTCTTCTGAGACAGACGAGCAAAGGAAGGAAAAAATGAAATAATTTTAGCGATAACTTGTGTGTGTGTTTTTTTTTCATTTCAAATCCGATTCGCAGTGGAAAATGAAAATGTCAGAATTCGAATGGCACATTTTTCGTAATCATTGGGATGCGTGGCAAAAGCATATCTTCTTTTATTTTAATTTATATTTAAAATTGTAGCATCGATGATATTTTTAATTATCTTATTCAATAAAAGCCTAGTTCCGTTTCATTCTTTTTGAATTCATTTTTTGGGGAAGAATGATAGGTAAGCCCATTTGGCAATTGTTGCATTGCAAAGCATGCCGGGTACTCGCTAGTTACATATAAATACATGGATTATATTTATATTCTGGTAGATACCAATCACTTTGTGGTTTGACATATTTAAAGACATGAAAAAATAACTTTGTATAAGACCACGAATATTATTTTAATTTTTATGGCTTCCTGGTTTCGCTTGAGCATCATCAAGGTAGTTTAATTTTGTACCCTGATGATGCTAAGGCTAAGCAAAACCGCTCGGTCAAAAAATTAAAATATTATCCGTGGTCTTACACCAAGTTATTTTTTCATTTATTTTGTATTATATTTATTTACATTTTAAATTTGTGAAAAGAATATAAGTGAATGGAAGAATAAGTCGGGGGGGGGCGAGGAAGACACGGCACGATCAAGTGAATCAAATACATACTTGAATCGGGTCATGTGAAGAGTCAGAATAACAGAAGAGTATGTATGAGACGATGTATGAATGTGAATGAAGCAAGTAATGTGTGCCAAGACAAAGTTGTATGGCGGTCTGTCCTCTCTGCCTTAACCCTGCGGGTAAACGGCGTGATGGTTAGTTAGTTAGTAACATTTCAAACATTTTGCTGTTTTTTGGTAAAGGAAGTAATTTTTTCGCATAATTTTGCCAAAATCGTTAATTTTCGAAAAAAAATACTATTCGGGTAGCAATATAATTACGACTGGGTCAAAAAACGCCTACCACATAAAAAAAATTAGCGCCCTTTTGATGATGTGTTATACATACGTCGTAACATAATACTGTCCGTTTATATTTGGTGAAAAATACTTTTTGCTGCTTTTTCACTTACGTCGGAATGCGGTTTATGTGCCATTGCGATTCAGCAAAAATTACAGCAAATTCCGACGTCCAAATAGGTGTTATGTGTGTAATATTTATGGTAAGATGCGGCCTTACTTGGCCAAAGACAAATTACTTTTATATTGAAAGGTTATTAATATACGTAGTTGATATAAAGAAGACGAATTTCGGGAAATTTATTAAGGTTAGTATGTTTTATAAATTAATAAACATTTTATAGCAGCCATATCTTCTGGTAGTAAGTGACGATGGACAAGTAAGTGATGATGTATCATCGCCGGAAAGGTAAAGATCTGAAGCGCCATTTTTTTTCGTCTTCAGTACCTTGTTGGATTTTGAAAAAAAAAGTTTACTCAGGTAACTCTATGCTCTCACTAAGTTACCTGAAGCGACATAAAGCTAAAAAAAGTCCCAAATTTGTGTCGCTTGAGTCAAACCTTCTCCCAAATAGTAAATATATTTTAGAAGGCTGAAGGACCACAAGTCTTGAAAATTCTCAAATCAAACGAGAGTCAGAGCATTTGACGCAGAAAACAAAACTGATCAAAATTGCATATTGAACTCATTTTTGACCAAAGTGTCGCTTAAGCGTTTTCGCCTTTCCAGCGACGATATTTTTTTAACTTTTTCAATGTGTTTTAGGGTTATGAGATATCAAATGGTTAATTTTAATTTGGGTACCAAATGTAAATGGTTAATTTAAGTTATTTATGTACGTTGTATAAAATAGTGATAAATCTGTTTCCTAGACTTTTTACGAAATTCTTAGAAACAATTTATAGAAGCCAGTGGGACTATAACTTTCACGATTGGGGTGGGTTGTGAAGCTGAATAGAGTGCAAAAGGGAAGGAAATGGGAAAGGGAAAATTGTGAAGTACCTCGGCAAAAGCCGTTTAAAGCGACGTGGTCTAAATGTTGAACTTTTACCAGGGCAATACTTAAAGTAACTACCACTCTGGAAAGTGCCGCAAATACAGAATAATTTATTAATTCAATCTGGAAAAAAATAGTGAGATAATTCCACTCTAAACCTACTTGGTACCTTCTTAGAAAATTTCGCACATTTCTCAGAGAATTTGTTTTTGAAAATAGCTCTTACCAGGATAATTCTCGAGTCTTGAAATTCTTTCGAGTTTGGAACTCTTGTAAAATACTTCATTTACAGTTAGATTCCAAAGATTTAAATTATTTTGATGTGTTTTGAATTGAATATTCTGCGGCGAGCTTTGTGTGCTTTAAACGGGATAACTCTCTCAATTCTAAATTTAATTATGTATTCAAGACGGATTAAGCGAAGATGATCTTAATAACAAAAAAATAACAACCACTGCCATAATCTGAAAAGCTGCCAAGAAATATAAATGTATTTTGGTTATCGACTGGTTGAGGCTTGGCCTGAAGGGTGCATATTGTTCCAATACTCTAGCATGCCAAGATCCTGTACTTTAGAGGTGTCTGCGCAATTCGTGAAATACGGCTATGAGAATTTTACTTTTAAATGGGCTAATAATGTTGTACAATCATCATTTTTCATCCCACACTTTTATTTCTACATTTAATAAAAAAAATTTTTTCTAAGATTTCAAACATGTCTTCTTGTGCATTATCGTAATATTTATTTATATGCTAACGGACTATTGTCCAATTACAAAAAAATTCATAACACGAAATGGGAAAAAAGAGTAACAGAGAAAGAACCGCACATACATAATATTTTAATGAAGCAATGACAAACATAGGATAAAATATATACATTAGAAAGAACATTCAAGTCAAAGCTAAGGTCAATTTAAGGTTTTGGTAGAGTCATAAAGAATGACAAATATCATTTAGACTGGTACCAATAATTGCAAGACCATGGCTTGATTTAAAAAATCTCGACATTCTGGACAGTGAAGAATGATACCCATAATTAGTAGAGTGGTTATTGAGGAACAGCAATACATTGTTTCTGAGTCTACTGCAAGGAATGTTGAACTGGATGAGTTGCAACAAAGAGGGTGAGTCAATAATACTATCAATAATTTTTAAAACGCAAATTAAATCAAAGCCTTTCTACATACATTTTTCTTATAGTTAATTTACTTACATCTCACGATTTACTACTTAGAAGTGATTTACACGATGTTTTTCCAAATACATGTGATCCTTTTTTCTTCATTTATTTTCAGGGCTTTGTTTTTGAATTTTTCACTGCAATCACTTTCCATGTAAATCATTGCCAGCGCTGTATCGCACAAAATTAATTACGATTATTAAATTTCTAAAAAAACCTACAAAATAACTTGTTTTCTATAGGTAGATATAAATAAAAACAAAAATGTCAATACGTACAATAATGGACGTAACAGTTTTAAGTTGGCCAATGTTCAATTATGTTAATACTTTCGAACGTTTGTAGACCTCAGGGTGTAGAGCAAAGTGGGGCGGCCATTTATTTTCATCAGTTCAATTCATTAGCAAACAGAGTTCGTAAGATCCCAGACCCTTGGTTAATCTTTGCATCCAGAAAGGAGGCGGGAAAAATCCAAATACCTAAAGCATTTCCGCATTTCCTCTCCATGATCCCGCAGGATTCCGGGAATAATGGCGCTAAGAAAAAGTAGGTGCCTACTAAAGAATTACGTATTCATGCTGGCCCATTTCATTATGGCTGCGCCAGAGCCTGATGGAGATTCTAAATTGCTTCTGAAAGTATGAACTGAATTACTCTTTGAAAACCGAATTTTTTAAAAGAACAAAGGAGTAAAAAAACTACAATGTTAAAAATTCATTATTGCGATATGGCTCGTCTTTGAAACTGAACTCGTCAACATCTATAAATTTATGAAAGAGTACAAATCAGAGTATTCTAAAAATGATCCGGTGAGACTTTTTCGGCATTAGTTGCCGGACACTGATGCGCCAGAAAAACTATTATTCGGTTATTCAGTTATTTTGATGAACGCCTATCTTCCTTCCATGCAACAGTGGAGTCACTTGACTGTGCCAGATACAATATTCCTCTTTGGTCAATTTACCCATACCCGCATATATTTTGATTTCAT
The DNA here is from genome assembly GCA_022651775.1 of Drusus annulatus. Taxonomy (NCBI): domain Eukaryota; kingdom Metazoa; phylum Arthropoda; class Insecta; order Trichoptera; family Limnephilidae; genus Drusus; species Drusus annulatus. The sequence continues at coordinate 489,776 of JAGWCC010000155.1, read as the reverse complement.
GTCAGGTACAGTGTAATAGATGAAGTCCAGAGTATTTGAAAACATCACATACCAAACATTTATATTTCCGTTCCTTGAACAAAGTTTTAAGATTCCACCCCATAATTTGCGAAATATATTCTATAATGCTTGGATGAGCCTCATTTTGTCCTTTATGATATCATCGCTGGAAAGCAAAAAGCCTTAAATGCCACTTTGCTTAAAAATGAATTCAATGTGCAGTTTTGATCAGTTTCTTTTTTTCTGTATCGAATGCTCTGACTCTTGTTTGGTTCTGAATTTTTGTGGCCCTTCAACCATCTTAAATATATTTACCACTTGGGAGAAGGTTTGACACAAGCGACACAAGTTTGAGACTTCAAGTAACTCAGTAAGAGCATTGAGTTAACTTTTTTTTTTAAATCCAACCAGAAACTGAAGACTTATGATTTTTTTTGTAAATCAAAAAAAAACTAAGTTCTCTGGCGTAAACTTCTTAAAATGGCGCTACAGACCTTTTGACTTTCCGGCAACGATATATTGTCTGTGTTTCGGATTTTTTGTGATTTATTACTTAGATCTCCGATTGAAAATTAGAATACGTAAACCTTTTACAAGAATTCGGTTTCTAACATGGAGAACCGTTAATGAAAATATTACATCGTCGTTCACGTTCCTTCAATATACCTTTACGTTTTGCTTGTAAAGGCTTTGTTTCTGATTTGCATTTTCTTTTAATATCACGTTCACAGCTGCTGATGTTCGATCCAGGGTACAAACATATTTTTTCGAAGTAATATGGTAAATTCGTTCAAGTTATGAGGTTGTCAGGATTTTTCACCATTTTCTTGTTTTTTTAACTCCTTAAAATGAAATTGATATGTTTCCTTAACACAATCAATGTGTGCGATTCAGGTTCAAATATTTGATAGCATAAATAAAAATAGATGCGTCTCACGGAAATAAGTTGAAACGGAAGTAACAATATATATAATTTGACAGCCTGCGTGTTCGAGTGGTAAGACGCTCAACTACGTATCCAGAGGTCGCGGGTTCAAACCCGGCACACGCAACTAAATTTTGTTTAATCAATATGTGTCATATCACATTTAATTCAGATAAAATAATAAATAGTATGTTTGCGGCTAGTTCCAGAGAATATCGCCTTGGTCAAAGACCACCATTCAGAATTAAAACCTTGTTTGAAATGGCTTTAGCCGTGTTTGGTGACCAGATCTAAACAGCCTACTTTCCAACCGTCGTCCTTTCCATCTCCTCCCCTTCACTACTACCTTCTTCATCACAACATACTCAAATCGGGGATCAATAGCCTCATTGGCTCTAGACGGTTGAGATCAGTTGGGAAATTAAAAAAAAAAACGATTATGAAAAAAAAAATGATTTGATAAAGACCACACAGTCAAAAAGCGGTTCGGTGGTGGAATTGATTATGCACCCGTCTGACAAACGACAGAATCCCAGTTCGAGTCTTGGTAGCACTCAAACCTTTGTGTCTTTTTCAATTAAAGTATTGTTTTAAAATAGTTTTATTTTTTTAAATTATACTAAATCAATATTTATTTACATATTCATACATACACAATGTAACATATGTATTGTTTTACAAAACTTCGAAGGATAGTACATATGTGAGACGGTTCCCCCGGGCATAAAAATGTAAAAACAATAATTCTTAGAAAGGAACGATGACTAAATATATGTTTTGTCTGTATCTGGATTGCGTGTTTATTATGTGCTGATCGCTTCGTGGGAAAACACTAATGGTTCGAATCAATAGGTAGTTACTGTTAACTTTACACGATTTGAATTACATGACGCACCTCTTCATCAATTCGACAACAAAATGTGTATATATATGCATACCTGTCTAATGAGACATTCATATTTATATCTCAACAAATCAAGATCAAACGAATATAAATATGATAGTCATAAATAAATAAAAATTCGAAAGGCGTCATAAAAAAATAAAAAAGGAATGCATGCTGCGTTTTACACTTCTAACCAACTAACATATAACTATGTCTTGGTACACACTCCTTGCTTTATTCACATTCATACATCGTCTCATACATACTCTTCTGTTGTTCTGACACTTCACATGACCCGATTCAAGTATTTGATTTACTTGATCGTGTCATATCTTCCTCGGGCGTCCTCGACTTCTTTCTCCATTCACAACACAGCACCCTCGATTGCCCAAAAAAGTTTGTCGATACGTAGGCTTATGTTTTCAAATCAAAGTCTTATCAAGGAATATATATATACGAGGTCTGTTCAAAAGAAAAGGTGAATTTTGAATTTTCGCGGGCTGTTTACATTCGATTATCGATTTTTTTTTGTTATGTTGGTCATCACACATGTTTATCATATGTTAGCATTATCAGCCGTTTTGGATTAGTGGTTTGTTTTTGACAACTGGAAAGATTATTCACGTTTTTGTGAGTTCTTCGATTTTTTACTTTTGAAAAAAATTGGATCAAAGTGCTCCAACGCACTTAAAATGTTGACTGTGGCATTCGGCGAGTCTACTTTGTCTCAAAAAAGTGTTTATAAGTAGTACAAGCGCTTTACAGAAGGCCGACAAGATGTTAATGACGATGAGCGTCCTGGTACATACGTGTACCAACATAACAAAAAAAAACGATAATCGAATGTACACAGCCCGCGAAAATTCAAAATTCACCTTTTGTTTAGAACAGGCCTCGTATATATTTTCTTAAATTTGTATTAATAGTCGATATAACTATACAGGGTCGTCTTTGTAATATAAGTTTAGAAATCCTTTAAAGAAAACGTCAATCTTTCGCTATTACTTCACTTTTAGTGCATGCATTCAACGGAGACATGTCACTTTCCAGAAGATAAATACATCATCAGGCAAATCTCCATTCTGCGAACACTCAAATTTCCAGTAAACCGGAGATATTCCATCCGGCTTTTAGCCCATTGTGTCGATTATTTCCAAAAGTCAAAATATACAGCTGCTCACTTTTACCATTGTCAGCCGCCACCTGAGAAATATCGTAATGGGCTTCAAATGTGAGAATGGAGTATAGAGTCGTTTACTTTATCTCAAGATGGCTCTATTTGCTTGTTCCTTGTGGGGCTAACCTTAAAATTAATTCCTGAAAGGCAGTAGCACAATGGCTGTTTCTATTTACTTAGATTTCAAAGTCAGAACGGAAGGTACCTATCCGACCAATTGACAAAGGTGACCATTTACAAGGTGCACAATTACAATTCTTTTAGAAAAAAATGGTCAGTGCCGTGCCCAGCTTCTTTTTTTGTATTATTAAAAACATATATTTGTCTATTAATCACTTTAAGATTTTTTTATTTACTAACGTCCTAGTAGCCTTTTCATAATAATACAAATAATAATAATAACAGTAAACTTATATAGCGCAGTTTTGTGATATTTCACGTCAAGTGCGCTTCATACTAAATTAAATATGCTAATAAGATTAACTAACAAGGAGAAAATAATGCATAATATGTATACAAATTAAAACTATCGAAAATCATGATCGTTATCATAAATCATGAGAGAAAAAGGTTTAGATATGGGTATAACAGTGTATGTGTACTCGTACATCAACAGATTTTAAAAAAAATTACCAGAAGCTAAGGGCATAAAAATTCAGATGAAACATATGAATTCATATTAACATATTTATCAAATCAAAGAAAAGGAAATAAGATTGAGGACAGTTAATATGTTGGTACTTAAAACATTAATATTCAAGTATTGTAAGTAAACGATTCTAAAGATGCAAACAGTGTAAATATAACAAGTAACAAAAGAAAAATGAATATTTTATGACAATGAGCATATGATTTTCAGTAGATAGTGAGGACATTGAGTTATGATGATAGAAGTAAGGAGAAAACCGAAACAAAGCAAATTAGGGACGTTTTAAAAGAAATTATATTTTGACAAGTTACGTTTTGTATGTAGGATTTTTAAACAATTTGGTTTTTAAGACTCGTTTGAACTCTGCTAGGTTCTGTATGTTGGCAAGTTTTGTGGGAAGCTTATTCCAGATGACTGGACCAGATACATTAAAAGCGCGATCATAGTAGACAGGTTTATTTTATCGAGATGGTTCAATTAATCGAACAGCAGTATCTACATCTGCTGACCTCAAAGTAAGCTGTCTACTATTTAAGGCTTGTCGGACATACAGTTCCGATATATAGGCTGGTGCCATTCATATAATATGATAAAAGTGATATATATTAGAGTAAGTTTAAAGCGTGGAATGCACATTATTCTAGAGATTGAGCATTTTTTTTTAATATTTGTAAATTAATAATCACTATATTTGTATATGATCAAATTCACTATATTTATATATACGTGGTGGCCAATTCACGTTGGTTCTGGGCAGTGGGACTTGAAAATATGAATAGTTTACCTTAGGTAAATAAAAATAATATCATTTTAATAAATTTTAATTTTGCTTACTTATACTGTAAAGTAGGCAATTGGTAAATTTATGGAAAACAGATCAATAAATATGTTTTTCATTGGAAATAATCACATATCAATACTTAAATGACATATTACATCCTTCCGTGTATTACTAATGAGTTCAGTCAAGTTTTATTCAAAAGATTTTTTTTTAAATGGTCCATTAATCAAATATTAAGTGGGTTGAAAGAAGTTACCAGCAGGCAATAAGTCGGCCTTTAATAAATATTATGCTTATGTGAAATATTAATTGAGGAGAATAAATAAATCATTAAAAAAATAGTCAAATATTTGACCGTTAAAGCGAAGCCCCAAGCCCAATATAATGAATCACTAATTACGGTTAAATTCCCAAGAATTGAGTTTACATAACTTAAACGGTATATTGACGCAAATATAATTAGATCAAATATCTCAGGCTCTCCTTCACCGGACCACTCGAGGTCCCATTCGGAATTTCAATTCAGAATCGGGTTCCACCCCCCGCCCCTGCTCTCAAGTATGGACCCGCCACTCTGTAAATTTCACGAACAATTTGCTTTCAAAAGGTTTGCTTTGCGTAAACATTCCGAGATATCGGAGCCCACCACTGTCGAACGACAGAAGCTCTAAACCGGTGGGTCACGAATCAAAAGAAATATTTTTAATTTCATGTTTTTAATTTAATTTTGAACATTTACCAGATTTATAATAATAATATTTAGATGATTTGCATAGCACCGTTTTTGTGATAAATCACCTCAAGGGCGCTGTACAGATCTTATTTTTACTACATATTAGTTCCTAGTTTAAATAAGAAAATATACAGGAACATACTTACCTGGCAGGTCCTATCAGATAGACATACTCATTAACTTAAAATTATAATTATGTTTTTGTATTTATTTATAAGTCAGTATTTCACCAGTCTCAGCCACTTTAAACTCAGCGAAATTAAAACATGGAGTTTCTGAATTTGGCGTACAGTACAGGATTTGGTTAAAATTTGTATATCTAAAGGTGATTCGTCGAGAGACAGATTATGTTGAGATTATTTTAATGAATTTAAGGATATGAGAGTCTGAAAAGGTAAGTTTTCAGTTTGGACCGAAATCCTGTTGGGCTCGTTATACATCTTAGTTCCGGAGGGAGTTTATTCCAAGCCTTCGGCCCCGAAATTCCGAAAGCGCGATCTCCAAACTTAGTATTTGGATTGCGTTTGGGTTCTATCAGCCTTCCGATAGCCGATGACGTTGCTGATCTAAGAGTCGACTGCCTAATAATAAGTAATACACATTGATAGGGCCAAATAAAATAAGTCAAGATCAACAAAATACATAAATCAAACGCATAATTTAAAAATATACATAACAGTAGAACAAGGAAAGCATTCCCACCTGACATCTGTTCTCCAAATATTCGTTAAGGTATGAGAACCTGGCAAACGCACCGCTCGTTTCTGCACCGAGTCAAGGGTTACACAACGGTCACTAAATATAATAAATGATTGATTGATATTAAACTGACAGAAGAAGAACGAAAGTCAAACATACATTTATTTTTAATGAAAATTAATTAATAACTTTGTATAAGACCACAGACTTTATTTTATTTTTTATGACCGTCATCATCAGGGTACACAATTAAACTAAACAAAAAATACTAAGTATCCGGTTATATATACGTACAGAGGGAGAACAAAATTTACAATAAAATAAAAGAACAATGAGAAAACAACATAATAATATTTAAATTATAACAAAAGAACAGAGAGAAAGAGACATAATATGAATTGAAACGTCAACTGAGAAGTTGATTGAAGAATAATGAGAAATTTTATGAGTTTACTGGAAATAAACCTAATAATAATATTTGGATTATTTGTAAAGCGCCGTTTTTTTGTGAAAATCACCAAAAGGGTGCTGTACAAACTTTTATTTCTAGTTAATATAAATTCCTAGTTTTGATTGATTGTTTTATTATTGAACTACTGGACATATTTACCCGATTATTATGGAAATGAATATTCATTTTAACGGCTTTTTTTCATTTCTAGTGCTTCTAAATTATTTAATCTGATGCTATGATCATTTTTGTGAAGAATATGAGCACCGGTACTTTTACTGAAGGTATTATTTAAAAGTAATTGAAGATTGGTCAAGGTTGATGGTGTCAATATTTCACCTTCGCCTACTATCTGACAGCTTCTACGTGTAATAAAATAACTAAATCATTATTAATCTATAAATAGAACACATACACTTTGTTTATAACCACTTTATTATTTAATATTATGTCTACCGGTTTCGGAAGTACCCTTCCATCATCAAGACAATATTAAAATCAACCTGAAATACAAAATACTGAGATATATATACATATTTAGGAATTGGAGTGAGAAGGAGAAGTAATTGAGGGGATTATGGGAATAACCGAGCGGTTTATTGGAAAAATATCTAGGATAGGACTATAAGATAAATTAATTTGATTGTTTAAAATGTTGCATTTACTGTTTAATGATTTTCTAATTTCTAGTGCTTATTACGAAATATGTATAAATAAATATAAATTCTTACGAATATGCATTATTAATCTATTCAAAAATTTAGTTTTTTTTTATTATCCACTGTTGGCGATGCCTGAGTACCGTTCACTAAATAACTGATTAACATAAAAACCGTTTACTTCTAAGAGTATAGCTACTTCATTCTAGAGAAGAATATTTGTTCAAGAATAACAAGTCTTCATCGACAGCAATTTTGTATGAACAATGAAAGCTGTGTTCATAAAGTTGTACAGAGAATATCACTATGTATATTTTAACTTGGAATCGATTTCAGGCGATGCATTACAAAATTAGTTTATTTGTGTGGGTACACTACTTAAAAAAAAATTAAAAATGTTCTAACAAAATGTATATTATATGCAACACATAATAATTCCAGCCTTGCTACCAGACTTCGACAAGATTCAATTTTCTTCAAAAGACATAAAATTGAGAAATAAAACAATATGGAACAAACAATGTTGGCATTTTGTCTTTCAATTCTAAAGCTCCATAGTTTTTTTTTGCTCCCAACCGTCTAAAGCCAGTAAGACTATGGCATCCCCAATTGGGGTATGTTGTGAGGCTGAAAGTGATGGGGAGGGGAAGGAGGTGAGGAAGAGGAAATTTAGGAAGTACCTGGCTATTCAGTTCTGGTCACAACACACACCTAAAACCATTTTAAGCAACGTTTCGATTCTGAATGGTGGTCTTTCACCAAGGCGATACTTAGGGTATCTACCACTCTAAAACGTGCCGCAAATATATTTTTTTAAATTATTTTATATTAATTAAATATGTTATGACACATTTAAATTAAATAAAAGTTATTGGCGCACGCCGTATTTGAACCCGAGATCTTTGGATTCGTAGTCGAGCGTCTTACCACTCGACTATAGAGCCCGTCAGCTCATGATGTAAGTTATGTTTTCAATCTGATAATATTTGCGTTAACTTGATAAATTTCATATCGAAAAGTTGTACTAATTTTAGATTACAGACCCTCTGAGAATTTTTACTAAAACAAACTTACAAAATTCTCGTTTAATGGTAAATATTGTTCATCTCATTTACATAAAAACCTTCCAATAGGTATATAATAAGAGTAAATTTATATAGCGCATTTTTGTGATAGTTCATCTCATATGCGCTTTATACTTAATTAAGAAACCTAATATAACAATGGGAAAATAAAATATTGTATGTATGTAAATTAAAACTATATAAAATCACTATCGCCATCATAAATCATGAAAAATGTTCAAATATGGGTATATAAATCAGCGTGCAAAAATCCAGATGTAACTTTATAATCTGTAGGTAGATAATCGTAGTTATTAAAAATGTATTTCAAACGAGTTTTTCCAACAGAGTGAATTAACATTTTATTTTACAAAATCGTATAATGAGCACTGGAAACAGCAATTAATATTCTATCAAAATCATGATGAAGGTCTGCTAAAGATGCTTACCCAGAATATACCTTAGAGTTTTGCTTTCCCCACGGATTTATTTTTTAACTGCTTCCAATCGTTTGGAGCCAGTGGGACTATGGCACCCCGATTGAAATATGTTATGAGGCTACAGGGAGTGGGGAGATAGAAAAGACGAAGATGGGGAAGTACCTGGCTATTCAGATCTGGTCACCAAACACGGCTAAAGCCATTTCATGCAATGTTTCAATTTTGAATGGTGGTCTTTCACCAGGGCGATACTTACAGTGAACCACTTTGGAACGTGCCGCAAATGCACTATATTTTATTTTTTCATTATTAAAATGTCAAATAACACATATTTGTTGGTTGGTGATTTTTCCTTATAATTATAATATTTGGATAATTTGTATAGCGCCGTTTTTGTGAAAAATCACCTCAATTATATATTTGCCTTCTTTTCACGTGGATATGACGTGAAAATAATACAGTAAGATATATTTCAAAATTAAACATACAAAAATATTTATATGTCCTCATTTACCGAAATAACCACACATTGAGAGGAAAATCAACATGACTATTCATGTAATTTTGATGTAAAATAAAAATATAATTTGTATGTCAAAAGATTATTTGATTAATAAATAACTTAATTTCATTCTACGAAAACAGGTTATTAAAAAAAAACTGTTTTTTTTTGTATGTTTTATCACATGTTCATAATATTAAATATGTTGTTCGCCTGTTAAAAATATCACATGTTCATAATATGGCATATTTTTATATGGTGAAACACGTATTTTAATTTTTACTTTGTATTTCAATTACTTGCGCTGAAGATTTCAATTATTTTTTATTTTTTTATTTATCAAACATAATACATAGTAGATAATACAAAACGGAGATTATACATTATATTGTAAAGTGTTACATTGATACATTTTTTTTTTAAATCTAATTTTCACTATAAAGATGTGCCCTCATAAAAAAGCTGTTCTTTGTGTGTATGAGGGGGTGTTATTTATTTAGTTACTAATAAACTATTGTAATGATTTTTCAAAATATTTATTTTAAGTTTTTAGTGTAGCTTTTCAATTGTATTTTGAATTCTTTGAGATCATCATTAATCAATCTTATATTTTCCGTAAACTATTAAAGAGTTTTATTCCTAAATATTTGTAACTTTGGTGACCTATTGTTTTTTTATATATCGGGATCGGTAAAGTCCATTTTTGTCTAATATTTTGTTGTATTTTTTAATGGTGCGGTTTTATTTAAAATTGATTCTTTATATATTTGTAATGTGACGTGGTACAAATAAAAAGTATTCAATTTTCTGATTTTAATAATTAATTAATTTAATAATTAAATGGAGCTTTCTCAAAGATAATAAATTAAACAATCAAATACATCAATTGCATTCTGACTAGGTTATGTTAACGGTTCTCCACACTACAGACGGAATTCGTGTAAAAGTATTACGAAATCTTGATTCAATCGAAGTTTTAAAATATAAATCGCCAAAAAATCTAAAATTAAGGTCTGTTTCCTTAACACACATATATTAATAACCACTTAGTCGATTGAATTACGTAAATATTAAGATACTCAATAGAAATTAAGAGAAATTTCGTGAGTGCGAGATATAAGATAAGAATAAATAGAGCAAATAAAAAAATTGTTTCGTAGAAAGCAATCACTTTTGATATCCGCTTTGCCTAAGCATCATCAGGGTACAAAATTAGACTGAATTATTGAAATTTACTTTATTTCATTTTCATTAAAAATAATGTTGATTAGTCCTACTTTATAGCAAACATCTTCGTTTGAATCATAAATTTTGAAATACTTTTCCGTGAAATTGGCCGCTTGTGTGGAAAAACGATAAGTCATTATAGGAATAGGTACTTTTCAAACATTCATTTTTACTACTACAGACGCATAATTTACAATGTATTGAATTCAACACACATTCCACAAGCCACATTTTTTGCTTATAATGATGGTAGTAGGAGTTTTTCAAATACTGTCAGGTTATTCGTAACCCGGGAATGTTTGTCTTTCTTTTTTTTAAAAATCTATAAACATTTCCACTCGAGAAATAAAATTTTAGCCCAACAGATTGAATTGCCATATTCACGATCAGCCCAATCGGAATATGCGAATAAAGAAATATAAGAGGGATCTGTCCTGAAATTATTGGGCACGCCACACGAACGACTTCATTTATGATGATTTTATACAAGAAAGCCGTTCTTTTCATGCTTTAAATACATAAATCCTCCATATTCATGGCACAATTCAAAAAATATTCTCCTCAGAATAATAGCCTCGCTCATTTGTGGACTCCGTGGTATGGCATGTATGCTTCCGGTTTTGAATAGGACAACTTTATGAACTAGTTCAGGAGCGTTTAGTAGAAAAATATACGATATTAAATTAGAAATAACTTTAAAGCTTTAATGCTTTTTACTATAAATAATTGAAATAATATCAATAATCCTCAACGTAAATATGAAACAGAAAAAAATTGCGGTCGCGACCGAGACTCGGACTCGGAACCTCTACTCTTTCCAGGAATAACGCTTCTGCCAATTCAGCCACCGAGACCTTACAAAAAACCGGCATTTTTAATCGATTTCATTCTTCATTTTGAGAATTATTGATACAATTATTTTTTTTCTTCCGATGTGGCTGCCATCTTTATATGATATACAAAGCTCTACCCAACCCCATATTATATACCTGTATGAAATGAAAAATAAAATCGGTTAAAAATCTTCTTTTAAGGTCTCAGTGGCTGAATTGGCAGAAGCGTAACTCCCGGATGGAGTAGAGGTTCCGAGTTCGAGTCTCGATCGCGACCGTTATATTTTTTCTGTTTCATATTTACGTTGAGGATTATTAATATTATTTCAACTATTAATATTCAAAAAAATTCTACACCAATAACTTCATATTTAATATTAAGGGAGGCATACACAAGGTTACAATGTTAGAAGTCACACAGCATCATCCTATGAACGAACATAAATTAGAATAGGAAAGCTTAACATAGCTAACTCTAATCATCTAGTTTGTTTCACACATAGAGTTGGTAGAGCAGTATCTATCCAAGGCAGTGAAGTCAGTTTTTGACTTGTTTTTGATGATTTTAACCTGACTCGGCGCACCTGAGCGTGGCTAAGACTAAGGCTACGGTATTTATACATCCATTCATATCACATATCGACATAATGTTTTTGTTTATTCGTATAGCCCACAGTATTTTTATCAACAAAAATATAGCATATAACCTAAAAAACCGTTTAGTTGTGCCAAGTTTATTGGCATAGTAAAAAATGTGGGCGGAGTCCCGCCGTGAACCAGGACCTTAAGATCATCCTTACCGTATATAGAAGCGATCTATGAAATTTGTTGTCTCTTTCTCTCTCATGGTGTACGACGTAAAAACCCGGAGAAAGTGATTTATCGCACGTTTGTGTAGGTTGGGTGAAAATAATTAGCTCTCCCTCCATATATTGTTACTTCAAGGTTTCACACCCAATGTCGTCATACAGAAACGATACGTTGTTCGAAACCGTGTTTTGTAAGCAGATCTAAAAAGTCATCTACGAGTATTTACCTATAATCTTTCTCCCCATATTTTACTCCTCCCCATTTTTTTCAACCTCAAATAATATTTTATTTATTTGTGCAACCACTTTTTCACAGTATTGTTACCAACAAAAATATAGGATATAACCTCAAAAACCGTCGGGTTATGTCGCATATCGAAACGTAGCGGATGAACTCGCCGGAGATGCGGGAGACGGAAAACATGCTTACATACCTAAAAGTGGTATAATATTTTGTGACAACTTGTCTTGTCTCTTTCTCTCTCACGGTTACGACGTTAAAACCCGGAGAAAGTGATTTATCGTAAATTTGTATAGGTTGGGTAAAAATATTTAGCTCTCTCCATATACGAGTGTATTCTTACTCTAAAATACTATACATACTAACCCTACTGGCTCTGTACAGTTGACACTATGTGAATACCATAAAAATCCATGTTTAATTTTCTGGATTCCTTCATTTCTATTTCTTAACAAGTTTCTCAGTATTAGGAATGCCATAGTCCTGATGGCTCCGCTTCACCACTTTTCTGGTCTTCAAATAAACAAAGAATAAAATAATAAAAGCTAGCCGTAAGAACATGTTTAGGGCTCCATTTTCGTCTATATTGTAGCGGTAACAGCTTTGAGCATGGATCCATAAGTTTCGCCAATTACACTTTTCATTAAAATAAATTTAATATAATACTATCAACGGGGTTCTATCATCCCCTGGCCAATATAAAATATTTTTTGTTAAGGGTGGCTTTTTATAAAAAATTATTCCTTAATCACATTTTTTTAACAAAAATGCAGCAAAATACTACGCAGTTAATGGTAAGTAGTCTTTAACCTAAGTAATTTTGCACATTTTCGGAAGCCATTAAAAATAATTAATAATAGAAACGTCGAAAATGTCAAAAACACAATAATAATTGCACAATACAGCATTTCCGCACTGGGAATCGAACCCCAAATCTATATTTCTGTATTGTGTCAATTGGGGTGGTTTTTGAAAGCATCCCCTTTCAGCGAAGTGTGTCGATATGACTTAGTATTTACATGACGTCACGGAACTATGTGCTCAGGGAAACACAACCATTTTGAATACATTCTTAGTACTTTATTAAAAAATGGGATCACTTTAAAAGAATATTTTTTGGGGATACACCACTTGGAACTTTTCACGAAAATTCAAATAAATTTTATGCATGCCCACACAAAAGCCGTATTGTTATTTTATCTACAAAGATGGTTTATTTTAGTCGATCGTTTTAACTTTTACGAAAAATATTTATTTTGTACTATTATTCTAATTATTATTTCGTTGTGAAATTGAATTTTAATTTTAGAAATTATGAAGACTGTTTTTTATCCCGCTACCAGCATCTTTCTAGTACATTAAGTTTGGTATATACCAGTCGTAAGATTCTCGTAAAGTTGAGTGAAATCAATCCAGTCAAATTAAAAAATGGAACAAAGTTACATATTAAGGGATCTTACTTACTTACTTCAGACCACTGAACAGGTGATACCTAGAAGTAGACCACTGAACAGATGATACCTAGAAGTGTACGAGTAAACTAAACCGATTTTAAAGAAAACTGATGTCACCAATTTACATAAGACCATTTAACTCCTAGACTCCAGACAGGTCATTGTAAATACACACTTTAACCGGTTTATCTCTTCAGTGCTTCAGATAGACATGTAGCTTTTGTAAAAAAATTGCCTCCTAATTAATATATAATTTTAATTGGGATGATCCATTACATTTTATTACCAGCAATCATTTTTTCTCCCAGCCTTTTTAGAGAACACACTACCCTAGAAATAAATCGCTCAGGGGAGTTCCCAAAAAAATTTGCCGATACCAAAGAATAAAACAACAAATGCTCCAAAAAATTGTGTGAAAATATAATTAACCTTTATTTATAAATAAATTCTAAATTCATCGTGATGTCAGTCACAAAGCCGACGTGCTTATCGGCTGAGTGTCGAGCTGTAATCTAGTGTAAACGACGTAACTAGAAAGGCAGGCTGGACGAAAAGAACGCTGTAAAGGAGGGACGTAAGGTCGAGTTTGCTGTAGCAGGCCTAGAAAGGTGTTCAGCCCGGGGTAGTAAATTTCAATTAATTCTGAAGACTATGTTAGAATTTTAGAGGAATCTCTCTGGAAGTAACTAATTTATCAAATAGCAAAATAAAATAAAAAAAAACTGGTCCTTATTATTTAGATAAACAATTTAGAAATTTTGGAAAATGTTTTACGGTAAGAATGCGAATGGTATATTTTATCAATCTTAAATATAAATTGCTAAATTTTTTTATATTTTTTTCAAATGTGAACTCGGGTAAACTCCCCGTTTTGTAGAAATATGTCGGCTTCGGGTCCATCAAGTTTTTCTGAAACCATGGACTATGATTCTCTGGTTTTTCACCACTGACCAGACAGTAGCTCACGTACCCCACTTGCTTACCCCTGCACCAGACCATAGTTCACTGTGGAATCACCGGGTGACAGGAAGCCAGAAGAATAAACGCTGACACCCGCTGGCTACGTGCTAATGGCGTCCACAGGGGTGAAATATATTTATTTTTATTTCCCTAAATATCTGCTTTCAAGAACAGACTCGTCGGGGCCCGACTCATTAATTTTAATATTATTTATTTTATGCGAAGTTAGTAAGCAAATGGCATTTTATAAAATGATCTAATATTCCGCTTGCAGCTTCTAGATATCTGAAAAAACTGACTATGCAAAATGAGCAATCCGTTTGATGGTTTTCCCAATCTCAACGGACAGATTGTAGTCTTTGGAACATAGGTATCAGGTGAGAATGTTTTTTTTGTCGGTATTTAAATGGATATTGCATCGAAATACTGGTTTCATTTATACCCTGGCAACAGATTTAATAAAAACGGTTATTTTATAAGACTATGATCGTTTATGACCGGTTAGTGGCTGAGTGGACTAACGCGTCGGATTCCCACCCAGACGTCGCGTCGCGGGTTCAATTTCTCTGCTAGCTAAGTCCTCCATCATTGCACAAGCAACAATTTCCACTTATTATGATGGTAGTAGGAGTTTTTTAAATATTGTCAGGTTTTTCGTAACCCGGGAATGTTTGTCTTTCTTTTAAAAAAAACTTTTAAAAAACTACCTCTTTTGCTTACCAGCTAGGCTGTAGAATGATTATTTGGCTTCTGTGTTTCCTCTATCCTACAACATGGATCGCTTTGTAATCTGTTTTAGCTCCTTATTTTCTCAAAGATGACACAAACCATGAGAGACTCTTGGGTGTTTTGTGTGGGGTTGATGTTAAAAAAATACGATTTTCTATAATTTTTATTACTGAGAAAAAATTTACTCAAAAATACTTTATGCTTTGAAGTGAAGAATAAAATATGTCATCAAGAATAAATTATGTGTTACTCTACCAAAAAAAAAAAAGTTTACCTTTACAAAATATGTTTCGAAATGAAATAGCTAATCATGTTTGACGTCAATCTCTCCCCTCGTTATTACATCACAAATAATCGCAGCTCACAATCCTCCCTACTTTCTACTTACACGCTATTAGATGCCCAATTATGGACACATTTCATCAAAAATTGTTTGAACTAAAGCCTCCGGCTAGATTGGCCGTGGGTCGAATATTTTTTACGATTTTTGCAATAATCCGAAATTAAAAATATTGTACATGCAATAATAGAAATATTGATTATATTATATTAATTAACTTATTTTTCTCCAATGACCTTAAACTCGTATATTTTTATATTATAGAAAAGCAGCATAAGAACCAGGAGGTTAGTTTTAGTTTTATTTATTATACATTAGTTACTTGTACATCAAAGTTTACAAAGTATCTAATTATTTAAAACTCTTTTTGACTTAATAATAATATTATAACTTTTATACCACCTATTATTTTGATTTAAATTTATTTTAAATGGTTTTTACAGTAATATTTGTTTTAAATAATAATAATATTTGGTTGATTTGTATAGCGCCGTTTTTGTGAAAAATCACCTCAAGGGCACTGTTCAGATATTATTATTCTCTGGTTGACACTAATTCCTATTCAATATTTATTTATTTATTTTTAATAGTTATATAATAGCTAACTAATAATTATATACCGCATACATAATAGTTAACGAAAAATAAGAAATTATGATGATGATGATGACGAATCAGAATCTTAAATTTTATGTGAGTTCCTTTTAAAAACATGGTAAACATAACACAACCTTCAACCTAATAAATTACACCTACTTATAATTACGAATTCATAATAATAATAATAATTGGTTGATTTTCATAGCGCCGTTGTCGGGCAAGAAAATCACTTAATGCTACTCAACATCTACACTACTCAATGCAGTACTGCTTCAACCTAAGTACGTCTTAATCAAAACTATGAATACTCGGCATTTTCTTAGAACTTAGATTACCGGCTCAGGATCGTTTTTCTTACATTAGATTGCTTTCATTATGGTTTTTATATAACAAACAACCTAACATACAGATGTGTTATTAATCTTGATATTTACTGCTGAAAACAAGCAACATAATATGTTAACGGTTTCAAATAGACACTGTTGATATTATATAGCATTTAAACAGAACGTTTTTGAATATTCTGATAGCATCATTTTTTACATAATAACCCTTTGAGATGTAGTTTTTATGGTATGGTTTTTTATTGGTACAAAACGGAATTTTTACTAAATATGTATATTTATTTATTTTGATTTAATGTAGATATTAAAATATGTATTTTAATGTATTCCGCACTGGGTTTTCCCGTGCTGGGAAATACATTTTACTTTTTAATAACTTATAATATAACTTTGAATATCATCGAAAGATAGCAGCCTAAAATCGGAATAAATTTAAATATTAAATAATTTTCATTAGAAGTATAAGATCGTTCAATTTTTTTGCTTTCTAATAAGTTCTTGATGGCTCAATTAGCAGAGTGTTACTCCCGGATGGAGTACATGTTCCGAGATCGAGTCTCGTTCATGACCATTGTTCTTTTTAGGTTCTGGTTTTTTTCTGTTTCATATTTATGTTTAAGATTATTGATATTATTTATTTATTTAATAATAAACAAACATTAATGCTTTCAAGTTAATTCCAATTTTAACATTTTACAATATGCATTTCAATGCAAATTACAATACAAAATACTTTTTACAATTGTTAGAAGTTAGAAGAGATTTGTTGAAATTCATAATATGCATCTACAAGCTAGTAGTGCTTGATTCCATTGTATATTACTCCGAAATCACGCAGATTGTCACGCTTCAATCATTCTATGTTCGGTTGTAATACTCTATCTCCCTATTTCGTATCTACCTATGTCTCAGATACGTTTTTTTATGGATGATTTGGATGTATTGACGTTTTAAAGTTTTTTGTAGGAGAGCGGTAGTCGTAAATAATAGTTTTATGCCGTGCTTAATGACATTTTTCCGTCTAAATGTGGGTGTGCTTTTGATTGAAGGATCTGGTGATTTTGTGGAGCGTGTGGGTTGGTACTGTTGGTAGTTTCAATGTTATGTCTTTGTGATAAGTTTAGTTTTTGGATTGACTTGTTTAAGTGACATGATATTAACGGTCAACACCTAAAAATACAAGCTTTCTAGTTTTCTAGTACGAGCAAAACTTCGAATTCTTCATATGTCAATTGTATATGGGTAGTAAGAAAAATATCTAAGGATTCAAGTGAATACAACTCTTAAACAGTAATCATTTAAATTTTTTGTGAAATGCGTACTGGACTTTTAGGTAAAACGTTCAGAAATGCCTTTGCTGGTTTTAAAACTGCATCTTTTACTGATATTTCAGTATGATTAGACTCAGAAACAATGAATTCATGTTCCTCAATCATCACAATACTAATTTTGGGTATAATTCTCCAATGTCCAGAATGTCAAGACTTGTTAACTCAAGCCATGGTCTTGAAATTTTTGGTAGCAGTCTAAATGATTTTTGTCATTCTTTAAGACTCTACCAAAACCATGGCTTGAATGTTCTCTCTTATGTTTATTTTGCTTTATTTTTGTTCATCGCTTCATTTGTTTTAATGTATATGCTTTTCCTTCTCTGTTACTCTTTTTTCTATTTCGTGTTTTGTATGTATTTTTGTAATTGGACTTTAGTCCGTTAATTTATAAATAAATAAATGTTTTTCAAAGAATTTAAAGGATAACAGTTAAAAAATGTATTTACTGGAAACCTGACACTTTTGTAACCACCCATAGAAAATTTGCAGATAAATCATTTGTAGTATTGCTTGTATTAGAATGCTTAAAGTAACGTTTAGCGTCATTCTCGGGTGCTGGACCTTAAGATAATTAAAAATTAATGTAATAAAAAGTAGTAAGTATAATTTCTTTTGAGAACTAATGGATTTCAAAATATATTTTTAACTCATCATAACAACACAAAAAGTAATTTACTTTATGCTCACACTCCACGTGAATTCCGCCGCACATTGCCTGATAAAATATAATAATCCCGAATATTCGATCGTCAATCCTCGCTTATGTGAATTTGAGAAACTCCATATTTAAGTTGGCGAATAAAGTGCGCGAAACTTGGGACGTATTTATGGCCTCCGAGGATTCAAAAAGATTGTTAAAAGTAAAATATTTTGGCGGCAAATTATGCATTATGCATACGGGAGACCTCTCGGGGGCTGTGGTGGGGGATTATCTGCGAATCAATATTTTATGATCCACACAGACATCTTGTAACCATATTCGAACGGCATAAAATACGTATTAAAGGCATTTTTTAAATATGACACTTGGAATTGATGTATTTTTTACGTCTTTTTTAACTGTTAACGAGAAAGTCTTTTACCCGGAACGTCTCGTAAACAACGGCCCCCGCAACACTTGCCGAAGGTATGTAGGTGAATAAAATCGGCATTAATTCACTTTCTGTAATAAATATCGGGAATCTACCTGCGTTCAGGCTATTTTTTTATTCTTCTTTGCGATGTAGCTACCACTCTTTTTTAATAATTTCTGTAAACCTCGTGGGTTCCGATGACGAAGTAAATTTCGAAATAAAATCGTATTTAATGAAAAATTTAGAAAAGAACTTTGTATAAGTTATTTTATTTTTTATTACCGACCGGTTTCGCTTATACTTGTTGTGCAAAAGCTTGTTTTCTCTCTGTGTGCGTATATAACCGCAAACTATGTTTTTTGTGTTTGGTTTAATTTTTTTGTCGGTCATAAAAATTAAAATAAAATCTGTGGTCTTATACAAAGTTATTTTTTTCATTTTTCATTAAATATGTCAAACCACAAAGTGATGCTTTCTATGAAAATATAAAATCATGTTTATTAACATTTTGAGAATCCTAATGAAAGTTCGCGAAAAAAGTTACAAATAGATAATGCTACACAATCAAGCCATTTTTTTTTTTATGGCAGTTTAACATCATGGCATTATGGAATATTAATTAAATAGTAAAAATATCAACGACTTACCGAGGTTGTGACTACTTGTAGCTGCTATTTTGTAGCTCTATTAATTCTGCTAACACGTATATCGAACAGCCTGCAAAATTAACCAAAATAATTAATTAATTGATGTATTGTGTTATATTCGTCATTTGCACAGTCTCCCACCTTTAATTTTACATTTTGGAACATTAATTCCAATCACTCAATGTTTGGTGTTAATCTTTTTACAAAACCATTAAAGATGCGATTTTCCTCTAACTTATTGTGATTACTTTAGCTGTGTGTAAGTACATCGTAACATTTATTGAATCATCTTCACCCAGAAGCTTGTTTTATCCTTTATTAAAAAATACTTATTACTACAAATACAGTCACCTTAAATTCATGTTCATTTACAAATTTATTCTAAAACCAAAGTGTGTACACACATTAAAGGCCTTCAATCGATTTGGAACTGCGAGTAGGGAATATAAAATATCTCGCATGGTGCCTAAAGGGTTGTCTGGTCACAGCCAGGCTTGTCAGGATGCATAACTTTAACCCTTGCCGTGACATAAAACGTATTCAAAACACACTCATACATATTTATAAAAACTCACACATTACATACTTTATAGTCAAAAATGAGAAAAAAAAACAAACCCAATTCACTGGTAGTTGCTTCGCCTGCCGTGGGGATTAATATGGGTAAGTATTAAGGAGCAGTCCAGTAAAAAGATTTATATGAAAAGGTTATTCTTACATTTTGTATTTATATCGGTAGATGACTGTACAGAACACAACAAAATCAATTAATGTGGGTAAAATAAGAATTCAATTTGAAATAAAAGTAACTTTGTTTGAAGACCACTTTATTGGATACATACACCAACCGGTTTCGGCTCTACTTGAACCTTCTACAAGGTTGAATAAATAAGTATAACATATTTATTTATTCCAATACATATGTATTCAACCCTGAAAAAGGTTTAGATAAAGCCGAAACCGGTTGGTGTATGTGTATCCAATAAAGTGATCTTCAAGCAAAGTTACTTTTGTTTCAAATTTAATTATGTCTCACCACAAAGTGAGTGATTCATGTCAAAGTTTAAAATAAAAATGATTGTATGATATTTTATTATATCGTAAAATCGATCTACAAAACTTAGGTAGTAACTCTTGATTTGAGAGTTTCTCATCACCTGATATGTATTTCCATATCTTTATGTATTTTGATGAATAAATGTTATATTCAGTGGTATTTCGTAAAATAAAAGTTATTGGTAATAACATGAGAATTTTTATAGCGAGATACGGTGGTCTGGTTAAGACCAGATAAATGAAATACAGTTTTTACTTATTAGAACTGAAAATGTTGATTTTCTTTTAGAAGAGAATCGAATTAATTTTAGATTTGAAATAAAATAATTTTTAAAAATCGCATTATCACATAATCAGAACTTTCAATAGTCAGTGTAAAGTCATCAATTTACAAACGAGACTTCTTCAATCTACATAGTATAATTTATTTTGAGACAAGAATTTGTATTTTGTAATTGCATGTAATGAGATCTCCTTTCAAGATGTTTTGTTAAAACGTAGGTACGTATAAGACCATTTTATATGAGCGCTAATCAATTGCCCTGCATTTGTTTGAAATGTGAAGAAAGCTAGCACATCTGCTTTGAGTTGAATTATGATCATCGAACGGATATTAATTTAAGAAAAAAAACTACAGCTAAAACAAAACCTTTATCCTCGGAGCCTTCGAATTGATTTCCAAATATGATAAAGTTTATCCCCTGAATTTCTGGTGACAGTAGAGCGACACAAATATACGAGGCGGTTCACAATAATAGTAAACGGATGCCGCAGGTAAAATATCGATTGTTTAGCCCTAAACGGTCCGATAGGCATCTCCCGGGCCCCCGTGGAGTTGGGGCCAGCGCCCACGCACGCTTTCAAAAACGGGGTCCCAATACGACGACATCTTAAAGTCGAATCAAAAAACCCTAACCGTGTGATGGATGTAACTGGTAATGACGGTTTCGGATTTTTATTATGACGTTTATTTTAGCCCGCGGTTACTCATTATATTAAGCTAAGATTCTAGTGCTAGGCCCTCACGAGCAGGCTATAGAAAACATAATTAACCCATGATGTGGGTAATTCTTAAATAATTTAGGGAATTTTTAAAGTAAATTTAAATAAGATTTGTATTTTCGAGACGCCCCTTAAGAGATTGCGCCTATGTTATTTACACAGTTCGAACGTATAATGGATCCGGCGCTGCTTAAGGGGAATAGGGAAATCTAAAGGAAACTTTTGAAATTAACATCCAAAGAACAACATTTTGAGCCTGCCGAAAACATGATGTCTGACAGACGAGGAAAGACCATAAGCTATCTAATTGTATGAATAATTGTTGTTAAAAAGATTTACAAAACTGTAACAGTTCCGCTGGATAGAACAAAGACCAAAATACCAGAGAGATTTCTTCTTAAAGAGCCTGCAGTACGAGGGAACGTATATAGGCAATGGCGTGCAAAGATTTTTTGATCAGGGTAGGCAGTAGGAAAAACAGCGGATTAATTGATAACAGAGATAGGTAGCAACAAATATCACTATTGGATTTTTTTGTAAAAGCATTGCCTTAGACACTAACACAAACAAGCCATTTGAACGCGTAATGACGTACATATTTTGTGTAGCCTAATGAACATGGAATAATCTACTCTGACGTTAGCGAAGTAGGAAGGTTAGTGAGGCGCTCGCGGTGGTGCGATCAGCTAAATTTCGCAAAGTACTTTTAAAGTAGATTTATATTTTGCAATAATTTCATATTATTTATGCTAGTACGGCAGGGTAGGCAGTGCCATGTGCCTTTATGGAGTGCAAGACTCTGTTTATAGGTGGCAGGATGATGTCTTGGTAAACACCTCATCTTTGGGAATAAACTTTAGTAGACAGCAAAAAGGCAGGACTGCAGACGTTTCCTTGAGGCAGTCAGGGGCCTTAGGACGAAACATCAATTTTTTTTTTCGACAGTGCCGGTAATTTGGAATCGTTCCCGAAAATTTTGGACGCTTGACGTTAAAAAATTCAATAATCAAACCTACCGAGTAAATTTTCGGAAAAAAATGATATCATTGTTACAAATTCATCAGAATTAAATCAAAGTCGGTCTCTTTCGCCTTAATGTTAAATGACGAAATTATTTTTCTCAGAAATCTGCTTTTATTAAAATTAAAATGTATATACACGTGAAAACGAATTGCATTCTTCAACTCGGTCCAAAACGGTCCCTCGATCGAATGGCACCTTTATATCATAAATCTTGCCATAACTTCCCTCTGGACAAATTTAACGCGCGGATTATATCGTTCTTAATTGATTGCCCCTTTGCTGGGCGAATTTTATGAGAATACATTTTTCTTACATTGTAAGAAATATCAAGGAAGTTTGTATGAATGGTGTGGATAAAGGTTACTTTGGAAGAGGTGAAGCTACTCACCGATCTTTTATTACCTGTAGAAAAAGATTGAAAATACCTTTTTGGATTTTCTACTGCTCTTGGAAACTTCAAAATACATTGTAGTGAGCAACTACATAAATATTAGGGTTTTCGGGAGTAGATATTTTTTTAATGTGATAAAAATAGTGAATACCGCACAATAGTCCTAACTGCTTCCAGCCGTTTAGAGCCAGTGAGATTATGGCATCCCCAATTGAGGTATGTTGTGAGACTGAAAGTTGTAGGGAGGGGGAGGAGATGAGGAAGAGGAAGATCGGGAAGTACCTGGTTATTAAGATCTGACACTAAACACGGCTAAAGCCATTTCAATCAAGCAACGTTTAGATTCTGAATGGTGGTCTTTCACCAGGGTGATACTTGGATAATTTGGAAAATGTTGTGAAGCTGAATGAATTGGGTAGTGGAAAGAGATAAGAAAAGCAATGCAGGGATCTGGCTATTCATATTTTTTCATTAAACATAGTTTGATCCATTTCAAGCAATTCATCCAGTTTCAATTATGATCTTATACTAGGTCAACATTGAGGTAATATTCAACTATTAAACTAGGCGTAAATGCACTTTATTTTTATATAACTCTTCTCTGTACGTGAATAAACCCATACAAATTTGTATGATTTTTATTTACCCTACGGTCCGTAACCTCTGTATTTAGAGCCAAGGAGCTTACCGCTTTACCTCAAAATTCGTAGAAGTCTAAAAGCAATTATCATTTTGGGTTGTTTCCACCCACTAAACTACTAAAGGACCAAATAAAGAAAAGGTATTTAAATGTATTTATGATTTCGATATTAGATTTGT
Source organism: Drusus annulatus (assembly GCA_022651775.1). Lineage (NCBI taxonomy): Eukaryota > Metazoa > Arthropoda > Insecta > Trichoptera > Limnephilidae > Drusus > Drusus annulatus. The sequence continues at coordinate 465,931 of JAGWCC010000155.1, read as the reverse complement.
AATCATTAAAACTATCTTAATAGAATTCCACCACGAATTAATTTACAATTCCGAAATTGGAAATTATAATTAACATCATTAACAATATTATTGGCGCTACAACATTCGGAAACACCTCGAAACGAACCTTCAAAGGAACTAAATGAGATTTAATAAATTAGCTAGTAAATGGAATTTATTGCATTCTTCCTCGGTTTGTTCAAGTCAAAACAGTAACAAAAAAAATAATTAAAAAAACTATTACCAATTTGCTATAAACTACGGGGAACACCTAGTGAACTCACTAAATATCTCTCCGGTCAAAGCTCCGTGGCTTGCTTAGCCTTTATGTTTAGAGGCCTTATATTAGCTTTACTAATTAATTACGTGTTTTAATTAATTGAACAAGGATACGCATTAATAAACAACTTCTGGAGCAAGTGTATCATTTAAACAAATACAGTTATAAATGGATTTATATCTATATATTTTTATTTATGGTTTTAAAGTTTATTTTGTAGAACTCCATTTTAATTTTTAGGTTTTTTACTTTTATTTAAACAATAATTATTATTAATTTAAATTTTTAAAAAACAGTTTTAAGGATTTATATCTTTTTACATTCGATATTAGCGTGTAAAGGCTGATTCACACCAACGTTTGGTTCCCGCTCAGTGCCGATATTGTTCCGCAAGAAAACTTATTGATATGGTATGAATATCAATCAAGGAGTATGTGCCAAGACAAATTTGTGTGGCAGTATATCCTTCTCCCCACCCTTGTGATATTTAACTACTTATTTAGTTAAATAATTATTTTGAAGTGTAAAAATACTAAAACGGAGATTTTTTTTTTTTTTAAATCATTTTTTTATCACTAAATAATATCTTTAATAATTAATAAAAATATTATTTATTAAATGGTAAAAAAAAAAAACTGCTTTGTAAGTATATTCAACTCATTTCTGACAAAAGTGTCGCTTAAGTCCTTTTGCCTTTCCAGCGACGACTTTTACGTACGTACGAGTGTGAACATTTCAATGTTGGAATGGTGAATGAAAAATGAAAAAATAACTTTGTATAAGACCACGAGTATTATTTTAATTTTTATGACCGACCGGTTTCGCTTAGCCTAAGCATCACAGGTACATTTTTTTTTAAATAAAAAAAAATTACAATAAATAGTTCTATGTTGAAATAATATAATACCCACATATTATTATACTAACCGGTTACATTTTTAATAAAACACATCTACTTTGTGTTCTGTTAATACGCAATATTTTAAAATACATAGAAACTTTAAATATGGAATTAAAACGCTTCAATATTGTTCAGGACGAAGTAATACTTTCAAAAATAGAACATATTTTAGTTTTACCTCTGAAAAGTGATGTTTTATAATCTTTGTTTGGTCTTATTTGAACATTCACGCATAGTACATATCACCATCATGTTTGATTTATTTGTACAACCGCTGCAAGTTTTTTAATTAATAAATATTTTAACACAACGTGCGTATGAAATATGTATTTTAAATTGTGCATTTCTACAACCAGGTTCATTAAATAATGATTTCAACTAGAAACAACTGAGATGACACGACTAGTGACAGTGGAATCATTTATTTGTAAATCTAAGACGTTTGGGACTTTTCATGATCATGTAGTGGTGGTAATCAGCACCTGGAAGCTACAGCTTACCCTTGGTCAAAGAGCAACACACCGCTGCAGGTCGTAGTCCGTACACATGGCCTGTTCAAAAGAAAAGATGAATTTTCGCAGGCTGTGTACATTTGATTATCGTTTTTTTTTGCTGTATGTTGGTACACATATGTTAGCATTATCAGTTTTTATATTTTATATTTTCACCTAATACGGATTTGAAGACCTACTCAGTATGCGATTTGATAGATTAAACTAATTAAAAAATCGTAATTCTTGACTACTATTTAATCCTGTCAGTTGGGATATTCTCAAGCGCGCTTAGCAAAGTTAAAAAACTAAAATTACCACAAAAAAATTAATTAAAATTAAGCTCTATGAAATGGTAATTTATATTTACAAATGTTGCGGTCTGTAAAAAGTTTCTGACTTTGGGCCAAAAGTATATCCAGAATCTACACACTAGTGCAAAAACAATATCATATAAAAATATTTTTTTGGGTACTAACGAGCTAGCTATGAAAATAAAAATAAATGGGTTATTTATACATTATAGCTTTTTGAATACTTTTAAAATGCCTTCGAATGACTTTTATTACAACGACAGCAATATAGATTTTTTTACATTAACTCTATGCAGGACACCCTGAAGGAAATTATTACCCTATCATGTATTTAATGTCATCTTTGGGGATGCTGTGTGGAGGGTCTTTTTGAAGAAAGAAAGGATTGAATATGAGTATTGAAGATGCTTATAAAGTAGGACGGAGTTAACATAAGGCTTGAAAATCCCTTCACAGCCGAGCTTTTGAATACAGAACGAGTCGTAGAAGCGACCCGTTCTCATTTGAATAAATGTTGGGCGCGCGTTTGGCGTGTTTGCCGACTGTAATGTGTAAAGATATCTCATAAAATGTTGAGTAGAATACAGTACTCACACAGATGCATTGCTTGCATACACCATGTTTTAAAGTTTTTATTCGACTTCAGAAGAGGAAACTTATGGAAAATTAAAAATTAGATATATTGACTAAAAAGAACACCTCGGACGACTTTTCAAATATTTAAATGAGATCAAAGTGTACACCTGTTGTCCCTTTCTCACTAATAACAATTAAATAGGCGTAAATAAGACAAACAACTATTTCTAAGTGACGCAAGGACATCGCTGTTGGAAATGTATACTTATGCACCAATACACACAATCCAAAGTATCGTTGTTCGAGTCAAATATAATTGTGCCACCCATAGTTGGACGTAGTTATGCAGAAAGCAACTCACAATTTGCCAAAATCAAGTTTGACATGTTTTACCATAGATAAATTCGAGATTTCTATCTGCTGAAACCATCGAAGCTCTAAATTCAATAACTTTTTGTAATTCATTTTTTTACTAACTCACATTGCAGATATTTGACGTAAATTGCAGTTTAAAAATATTAAAATTTATAACATAGGAAATATAAAAATATTATATATATTTTTAGTAAAAACATTGATAGATTATAAATTACCAATTCTGATATTATTAATAGGCTAAGCGTTTTTCTGTACATGATTCGTTGGATCGCCGTGTGGGGCGCTAAAGTCTGTAAAAAATACAATATTGGTAATTTTCGCTCATTTCACGCAAAAAACTGATATTTTATTCCGACTACGCAACTTCACGAATCATCCACCATGTCCCTTTTGACGTGTATGTCGAGACTAAACTAGTTGTAATAATTCTTATAATGAAAAAAACACTGATATTCACTTTACAAATGCCGATTACGCATATTATTGCTTTTGTTTCGTCCTTAGAGTACAAAGAGTGGTATCTATCCAAGGCAGTGTAGTCAGTTTTTGATGATTTTAACCTGACTCGGCGCACCTGGGCGTGGCTATGACTAAGGTTACGCTATTTATACATCCATTCATAGCACATATTTACACAATGTTTTTGTTTATCCGTATAGCCACTTATTCACAGTATTTTTATCAACAAAAATATAGCATTTAACCTAAAAAACCGTTTAGTTGTGTCAAGTTTAGTGACATAGTAAAAAATGTGGGCGGAGTCCCGCGGTGACCCAGGAGCCCAAGATCATTGCAACAGTATATAGAAGCGGTCTTTGAAATTTGTTGTCTCTTTCTATCTCATGGTGTGCGACGTAAAAACCCGGAGAAAGTGATTTATCGCAAGTTTGTGTAGGTTGGGTAAAAATAATTAGCTCTCTCTCCATATATTGTTACTTCAAGGTTTCGTCATATTTTAAAACGCCTTTCTTCTCTGATTCATATTTTTGGGGTTGGATGCTCTCTGCATAACTACGTTCAGTTATGAATATAGATTGTAGTATGCTCTTTAAAAAATTTACCGGGGTAGACGCAGACAAATACCCACATCAGATATTTATATCAAAATCCCGAGTCACCATCAAATCCTTTCAAAGCGTGTTCCTGTATCTGTTTCCTTGTATCTTCCACCGAGCGGGGAGGTACGCGAGTCCCCATTACAAGGTATATTTAAACACCTCTCCCAAAGGACTCAGCCCGAGCATAATGTATCACTAATGCTCCTGTCTATCAAATCCGGCGAGGTTATTCGATCAATGCAAAGCGCTCACAATACAAAACACTATCTGAAAGGAATCAGAATAAATGGATGTAAAGTGGAAAACGTAAAAAGGGAAACAAAACTACAGATCGGTCAAAGTGAAACTGACACAAATCAAAAAAACTTTATTATGAAACGGCTATAGGCGTGCGTGTGTTTCAAATCTCTCGTATGTATGAGGTCGAGCAATTATATCGATAAGTTGATGCGAACAACAAATACTTAGGATTGTGCGTATTGGTACATACAAGTATGTACGTGTATTGATACATATGTACGCGCCTGCTCTCAACACAGGATTTCCTAGCGAGACAGGCACAGTAACACCACCCTTATATTGTAATGATGAAAAGAATAATAAAAAATAACTTCCGATAGCGATTTCCTTGAGTAACGTCACAGAGTGACGTTGCATAGTCGGGAAACTCGCCAAACGCGCGCCCAACATTTGTACACGGTTGACATTCAATACATGAGAACGGGTCGCTTTTACGACTCGTTCTTATGTTCAACAGCTCGGCTATGGAACGATTTGCCGGCCTCTGTGTTTCCTCCCTCCTTCAACATGGGCCTCTTCAAGACCCAAGTTCACTCCTTCCTTTCCTCAAAAAAACCCTCCACACAGCATCCCTAAAGATAACATAGGCCCTGAGGGAAATTGTTTTCCTCAAGGCCTCCTGTGTGGAGTTATTGTTAAAAAAAAAAAAAAGAGAAACAGCATTTTGTTTTGCTTACGCCTACTTATCATTAGTGGCGATGAAAGGACAATTTTTGTATGCGTAAATAAATTAATTTGTATTTGTATTTGTATTTTTGAACAGGTATTTGAAAAGTTTTTACAGTACGTTCCTTTCATTCATTTGTAGTTTGAATAGGTAGGTATTTGAAAAGTTCTTACGGTGTGTTATTTTTATTCATTTGTATTTTTAATAGGTATTTGAAAAGTTCTTACGGTGTGTTATTTTTACTCATTTGTATTTTTAATAGGTATTTGAAAAGTTTTTACAGTTTATTCTTTTTGTTCATTAGGTGGAAAAAAACTGACACAGCGGAATGTTGTTTATTTTTTACACATTTTTAAATATTTACAATTATTATAATAAATGTTGTTACGATTTCATGTTTTTTATAATAAATAAATAAAAATAAGCAATGCACCTGTGTAACTACTGGGTTCGACTCAAAATTCACTCCGATACGTGTACTGATAATTTACTCCTTGATCAGTAAAAAGTAGAATACCTGATATTAACCTACGCTGGACCTTTAAACAGTTATAATCAGACACTTTTGTATATATGTCAGTGTTATGTAAGTTAAGAATCATTGTTATTTGACATATTTGTTGATTTTATGTTACAAACAATGAACACAATATCTGCAAAATGGGCTAAAGTCTAATTACAATTACGTTTTTAAGAAAAGCTAACAATACATTTTGTGTAATAATGCACTGTAGTGATTAAATGGGTTATAAGTAGCGATGGGAAAAGCTTCACAGATCTGTGAATGCTTCACGAATTGCTAGTTCTTCAAAATGAACCCTTCACGGTGAACAGTTCAATCGAAGTAACAGATCAATCGCAGAATTCCTCGTCGGGGGGGGGTTGCTAGCGATAAATGTACCAAATAATAGTCACGTTTTTTTCTTAATAGTTTTATTCGGGACAGCTCTCCCAACCACATAACCCACTCCTCCATTATTATATAGCAAAAATTATACCGTGTAGAAAAACTACTTCTTTCTTTCTTCTATGTGTGTGTTGATGAATTGTCTATTATTGGTTTCTTGTCTATTGTTTCTAGATGACAGCTGCCCATTTGTTTGAATTGTTGGCGGTATCATGCCTTAAAATGAATGATGTACAATAAGTATGCATAATTCCAGTAGTAATTGCGAAATTTCCAGTTTCTGTAAAAGCGATGTGAACGTTTTTCAGGGCTTGAGGTACAATTTGAATATTTCTTACTGTACACAGTGTGACAGTTTGGTTAGCAATAGGGTGAATATTGCGCAAATGACGATTCATATTACAGGAATTGCCTCCCTTTATGGATATAACTTTAGAACAAAAGTTGCATTTGACCTGGTAAACCCCAACTTCTTTAAAATAAGCCAATATTTCACTTTTCTTTCTCGTTGAACGGCCAGCCATAAATTTAGGTAGAGATTGAAAGGTATGTATTGTAAACTGAGATATTAAAAAAGTTCAACAAAATAATTCGTTCACAATTCAAAATCACCAAAAAACACTCGTAAAAACCTTGTAAAAACTAGTGTCATACAGACAAAACAAGCAAAGAAATCAAAAGCGACTGTCACGTGTACGTGCGAGGGAACGGATAGCTAAAAATATACTTCATTGTTTCATTCATACTACGAACTACAATCGAAGTAAAGAAGTAAAAGAACAATTGAATTTTAGATGATGCGATACTTCAATCGTTCGAACGAATGAAAGGCCAACATTGAAATTCGAAATAGATGCCATACATCGGGCAAGGGGAATTACCAACTTAACCGGCTTCAATTGAAGTATTTGTTCAATGAAAAATGAATGAAGTTGGGACTGCCGCAAAAAGAAGTCGTTCTTTGAAGGAGTTCCTGTGAAGCGGTCACAACGCTAGTTAGAAAAGCAAAGCGTGCTGCCTTTAAAACAGCATTGAAAAAATGCCGAAATAATTCCATACAACTCCAGATGGATAAAATCGCTGGGGACTTCGATAAACGGGACTTTAAAAATTTTTGGAATAAGTCAAACAAAGTGTTAAATGTACGGTGTAAAGTTCCGAATAACATCAATGGAGAAACGAATCCGGAAAACATCGCCAACATTTTTAAATTGCACTTCGCCACTAAAACCCCTTCCGCTACCGTCTCTTCAAACGAAACCCCACTGACAGAATACGATGATATTGAACTCCAGGTCACAGTGAACATGGTGAACACAGCCATCAGAAACATGAAAGCTGGGACATCAGCAGGGCACGATGGATTGAGCATCGAACACGTCAAACACGCAGGAGGAGCGATTTCGCAACTACTCGCAACGTTGTTTACTGTCATCCTTAAGAGTGGATACCTTCCTAAAGATATGACCAAAACAATAATCATACCGATTATCAAATCGAAATTGTCCGACATAACTCTACAGGAAAATTACAGACCGATTTCCATCGCTACCTCTATCGCCAGAATATTTTGAACGTGTTCTGTTGGACCAAGTTGGACCCCACATGAAAACGAGCGATAATCAGATGGGCTTTAAAAGGAGTGCTCCACGGACACAGCGATATTTTGCGTAAAACGAACGTTGGAATACTATCGAAAAAAGAAAACAACTACTTACGCGTGCTTTCTTGATCTCAGTAAGGCGTTCGACAGAGTCCATCACCCCTTACTATGGACTAAACTCGTTGAAAGGGGTATACCATCGAAGGTCGTCCACATTCTCAACACTTGGCACCGGCAACAAGAAAACCTGGTAAAGTGGAAAGATGGATTTTCCGAACCTTTTCATCTGAAAAGCGGAGTTAGACAAGGAGGATGCATGTCCCCATTATTGTTTAACATTTATATGGAAGAACTGACCCATAGATTAAATAATGCTAAGGTGGGCTGCCATATCGGAGGACAGTGTTTTAATAATGTGAGCTATGCAGACGATATGGTACTCATGACGCCGTCTATAAGAGGGGGCTACGTATCCTCCTGAATATCTGCGAAGAGTTTGCTCAGGAAACAAACATGATTTACAATCCGCTAAAAACGGCATTGATGGTTATCAGATACGGGCAGGGTCCGAAAAACATTCCTCCAGCTTTCTTGAACGGTGAGGTTCTAAAGGTAGTAGAAGAAACCAAATATCTAGGGCACATCATCACCAGCAAGCTAATGGATGACGACGACATCGACAGGCAAAGGCGAGCACTCAGTGTGAAATCAAACATGCTCAGTAGAAGATTTCGGCTCTGTAGTCCACCAGTGAAAAGGACACTCTTCCTGGCGTTCTGCACTACCCTATACACGTGCGAGCTCTGGACCAATTTTAAGAAGAGTAGCATGGAAAGGCTTCGGGTCCAGTACAACAACGCCTACCGCATGATGTTCAGTCTTCCCAGGCACTGCAGTGCTTCCGGTATGTTCACCGAGGGGCGAGTTCCAGGATTTGCAGCCCTTATGAGAACCAGGGTAGCAGGAATGCGGGGAAAGGATTTACATCTCCAGAAATAACCTCATCATGGAATCCCGTCAGATCCCGAACTCAAGCATAGAAGCGCATTGGAGTAAATTATTGGCCCCATCAATCTTAACGCTGCCAGGATGGACTCCCTCTTGATGGCGTTTTGTAGAAATGAGGCCTAATATACTCCATTAATATTTTCTTACTTACATTCTTTATTTATTTTTTTATTTTTTTTTTTCATCATTATTATTATTTTATTTTCATATATTTTTTATTTTTTTTATTTACTTATTTATTTATTTCTTATGAATTTCTGTTCATTATTATTTTGTTACTATTATTATTACAATGTATTGATATAAAATTATGGAAGGTATTGCATTGCACTACTCCTGCATACCTTCCGGAATAAAACTTTCTCTTGCCACTATGTTCCCAGTGAACTTGACAAGGCTCATTACATTATATTAATAATACACCGTTAGATGCATGTTGCCATCTTGACCTAGTCTGAAAACCTTACTCTTACATATATCCCTCAATCTCTCCGACATCAAATTACCTAATAATAATAATAATAATATATAATAAATATATAATATATAATAAATATATAATATATAATAAATATAATAAAAAAGGAGGGCGCTGCAATTGCATTTCTTTAAATATCAGCAACAAAATGGCCCAAAGGTAAAAATATGTAATTTAAAAAAAGCTTTATTGTCCAGGTAGATATTTTTTACATTAATAATTAAATGATTTTTGTTACACAGTTTTCGTAAAAAAAAAATAATAATAATTCCTTGTAAGCGAGATAATTGAACACTAAAGTCTATTTTTTATGTATATATCAAAAAATTAATCATTTACTTTGAGCAAAAATTAAATCATTGATAAAATTGTTGTTATGCCATTTTTTCTGTCAAACATAGCCTCACATCTAAATGTACCTACCATAATTTGTTCCAAAATTGATGTAACCACAGGAATGAAAAAAAATCATCCAGTTTTTAAATTTATCGTTAATCTGTGACTATAGAAAATTAGTTTACGGTAAAAGATATGTCGTGGCGCTTTCGCAGCTGCCTGACGTGTTTTAGTCTTTCTTGTTATTTTTCGCCAAATAAGTAGGATATTTCACAAATTACTTCTTTAAAGTTCCTATTCTGTACGTCAAATTCAGAAAGTCCATTCTTTTAATTTCGCTCCCATGCCCTAAATCGGAAAAAAAAATAATAATAAAAATAAATAAAAATAACTAAATAATAATCATAATTTTAAGTTAATAATTGTGTCTATCTGATGGGACCTGCCAGGTAAGTATGTTCTTGTATATTTTCTTATTTAAACTAGGAATTAATATGTAATGATAGAAAGTAAGATCTGTACAGCGCCCTTGAGGTGATTTTTCACAAAAACGACGCTATACAAATCATCCAAATATTATTATTATTATTATTAAAAATACATACTTCCACAATGCAACCACCAAACAAAACCCTACCCGACCTTAACTAGTCCCTGATTCAAAATATGACGTTCCAAATACAAATAATGCACCTCCCATCATATTTTGGAATTGGGAAGAGGGGGATAATTCAGTGGTGCGTTTGACACGAGCCAAGAAAGAGCCGCGCCTTTTATTAAGCGGGTCGACACACCCCGCGCTGCTCTAAGCAGTAGGCGGGACCTACTTGATGATTCGGCCTTTTTTTCACGCCCGAGAGACAACTAGCCCCGCTTTCCCCAAATATCGTATGTCTTAGTGCTAGTGTGGCGGATGCATTACATATGAGATCCTTGATCCGTGACGTAGGCACTGAAATTAATATGCCGAGACATAATACCTTGCTGGGGAGTATAAGTTTAGTACCTACCTGCCTTTTTATGTAGGTAATGTAGATATTCGGTAGGTACTTACCTAACTTATCTGCTCGTATTTACAACGTTTCTAGCGTTAGAGTTCTTAGAATGGTTACAAAATTATTTCGGTGCAAAAATAAGGAATAAAATGAGAATCGAGGATTTTGTTTTTTTTTTTCATTTGAAAATGCACAAGAGTTCCAACTGCCTGGAGCCAGTGGAACTGTGACATCTCCTATTGTTTTATATTGTGAGGCTGAAAATAATGGAAATCGAAGTAAATTCTGGAAAAGAGGATTTGGAAGTACCTGGCTATTCAGATCTGTTCACTAAATATGGCTAAAGCCATTTTAACAACGTTTCTATGTTGAAGAGTGAGAATGGCTACCACTGGAACATGCCACAATTATACTATGTATAGAGTTCACTAATTATATGTGAAATAACACAAATGAATTTGGTTAAATTTATTTGCCCACACCGGGTTTCGAACAGGCGACTTCTGAAACTACCTCAGAGTACCAACTTATCTAAAATGTATACGAATTTTCTCAAGAAAGTATTTTCCGTGAAAAGCTTAAGAAAGCGTATTAAAAACCTCACATTTAACGATCAAATCGATAATGAGCTCAATTTTTCACTTGCGGCTTTTGAACGCTACTCTCGACCCGTTTCAGCTTTCGATCAAATTGTGCCGTCAACCAATCCGTCACCAAGCATAACAGCATGACCAGCGTTTCACTTCCGAGCACCGAAAATGTGTGGGAAACAAATATTTTTATAAAATCATTATCTTTTTTGACCAAAATTTTCAAAACTTCTATTGCTCTGATTTTGCAAGCAACCATCAAACTTCCGTAGAGTTTACGAAGCGATCTAGGTTTAAAAATTAGTTACCGTCTGGTGTCTAATAAAAACAAATATTTATTACGAACGGTTACCGGTAAACGTTTTGTCCGAAAGACATCGTTCCGTCATAAACATAATAGTTTCTGTGGTGTTTGTAAATTGTCTGTGCTATTGCTCTTTGTCTATGATTGTGAACTGTCAAAGATCCATCGTTTTATCGAAGTTTCTAAGAATGATTGGTAACAAATACTAGGATATAGGCAATCTCCAAGTCTTCGATCCTGTCCTGACAGGGGGCAACCAATCATACCTTTGACATTCACAAATATTGTCATCCTGTAGTGGTTATTTATTTATTTCATTTTCAGGTAACGCGCTTTACAGTAGAAATACAGATTATAAATTCAGTACTTTTTAAGCAATATAGTTGAATGTGTGAGAAGTGGTGTACTGTGGTGAAGGAATGTGTGTTTATAATAATAATAATATTTGTTAATAGTTTTTGTGAAAAATCACCTCAAGGGCGCTGTACAAATCTTAATTTCTACTTAATATTAATTCTAAGTTTATATAAATATACAGCAACATACTTACCTGGCAGGTCACTTCTGGCAGGACACAATCACCATGTCATAATAATTTAGAATTTAGCTGATTCTTAGATATATATATATTTATTTTTTTTTATTTGTTTTTTTTTTTATTATTATTTTTTTCATTTTTAGGGCATGAGAGCAAATTTAAAATATGGTATATCGGAGGTATTTTTTAATTTTTCGTAGTGAGGAACAGATAATGGTGAAAATCTTCTAATGAATTTAAGGAATGAGAGTCTGACTTTGCAACAAACTTACGACTGACGAAATTTCTTTTAATCCATGGACTTTTTTACTATCCACAAATTCGCGACGCACGCCAATGACATCAAAGTTAAGCATTTTATTTTATTTACTAATCTGTTTAATTTAATAATTCCTCCTCGGTGAATAGACCAAAGTTTCACGGGAGTATATTTACCTAAATAAAGCGTCTTTGAGGTGATATTTCACAAAAATGGCGCTGCATAAATTATCCAAGTATTAAATGTTAAGCACGACTGATGGTGATAACTCGCAATGTAATTGGCGGTAATACAGGTAGGAAACACGACTAAACTAATATATAAATGATTATTACTCGGTATGTGAATTCCTCGTGTAGGTACACTATATCAGTGGTTCTCAAACTCTTTGGATTAAGAAACCCTGAATGGCCAATTTGATGATGGCGGAACCCCACAACCGGAACCTTTCTCATTTATTATTTTTTTTATAATTTTCATACATATATGTTCCCATTTCTGGGAACTTTAAAAAACTGTGTGTTTTCCCTGAGATCCTAGCTATATAGATTTTATCGACAATGTTGGAAATATTGAATCGTTCCCGAGCCCGAGTGCAGATCTCCAACAAACAAAGGACAGTTCACGAGAGTTTTACGGCCTCCATGGTCGAGTGGTAAGACGCTCGACTACGAATCCAAAGGTCGTGGGTTCAAACCCGGCGTACGCCAATAAGTTTTATTTAATTAATATGTGTCATAACAAATTTAATTCATATAAAAGCTCCAGAGTGGTAGATACTCCAAGTATCGCCCTGGTGAAAGACCATCATTCAGAATCGAAACGTTGCTTGAAATTACTTTAGCCGTGTTTGGTGACCAGATCTGAATAGCCAGGTACTTTTCCCAACCTTCATCTTCCCAATCTCCTTCCCCTCCCCACTACCTTCAGCCTCACAACATGCCCTATTTGGAGATGCCATAGTCTCACTGGCTGTAGACGGTTGTGGGCAGTTGAGACTCTTGTGCGGTATTCACATTTTAAAAAAAATTCAAAAAGTTCACATCGAGTAAAATTAATCATTTTTAGTCGACGTGAGTTGTCGTTTGTTAGTTAGCGATCTACAGTCAGGCTCGGGAACGATTCCAAATTATCGACATTGTTGATAAAATCTTTATTGATTTCTCATGCTAGGGCTCTTGGAACCTCATGGATATATTCATCCGTTTCTGAGGGAAATCTTCAAATAGGTATTATCTACTGTACTTTAGGATTTTAAAAAATTATGGATTCCAGTAGGACGTAGTTATGCAGAAAGCGTTCAACCCACAATTTGCCAAAATTGAGTTTTGCATGTTTTCTTATAGATGCAAGATTTATATCTGCAAAAACATTCAAGCCCCAAATGCAGATTAGATTTTTGGTAATATTTTTTTTACTAAATTTAAAAACATTATAAAATATACAATGACATAATGAACAACATTTAATTTATAACATTTTCTTTAATAAATGCATTAATAGATTACAAATAACTCATTTATAATAATGCTCATAAAGAAAAAAAAAAACACTGATATTCACTTTACAAATGCCGATTACGCATGTTAATGCTTTTTTATCGTCCTACTTTCAAACGTTTTTTTCTCAGTTTCATATTTTTGGGGTTGGATGCTTTCTGCATAACTACGTCCAATTTTCATTCGTATTATCACCGAGCCAGGAATATCTAAAACGTCACGGAACCCTGCGGTTTTAATATCGACCATAATATACCTCTTGTTCGTAACACAATTTGACGTTCTGCGGTTCTCGGAAACCGTCGCGCAACCCACTTTGGGAGCCGCTGCGACTAATCTACCACCATTACGACGCACATTAATTCAGATAATAGTGTACCTACAAAAATTACTACAGTACAATTAGGTATGTAGTATATAACAGCAAGAATCTAAGTACATACAGTAATTGTTTTAGTGAAACTACAAAAAAAACATTATTTTTAATCAACAATTTTAAAACCTTACAAAATGACACAAATAATGTATGTATTACGGTCTTCCACACTTCAAAGTATTACAAAATACATAGTCGCCGGAAAGTCATAAGGGCTGAAGTGCCATTTTGGGAAATTTACACCAGAGCACTTTAAAGTTTGTTTTGTTTTACAATAAAACTCATAAGTCTTCAGTACCTGGTTGGATTTTGAAAAAAAAGTTAACTCAGGTAACTCAATACTCTCACTGACTTACCTGAGGCGACAAAAAGGTAAACAAGTCGCAATCTTGTGTCATTTGAGTCAAGCCTTCTCCCGAATGGTAAATATATTTTAGATGGTTGAAGAGTCACAAAAGTCTTCAAAATCTAACGAGAGTCAGAGCATTCGATGCAGAAAAAATAACTGATCAAAACTGCATATTAAATTAATTTTCGAAAAAAGTGTCGCTTACGCCCTTGTGCCTTTCCAGTGACGATATGATTTAAGTAAAGATTTTAGCTATAAATTGCCAAAAAAAACGACAATGCGGTTCTACCCTTCTAACATAAAGATTTTTTTCTATCGATTTTCGTGTTACTATTTATGATTTATTTTCTCCAAAAATCTTTTAGGTGATTTTTATGAACATCGTAGCCGACTGGGTTAGTTAAATATTATATGACCGTGTTAAATATGTGAATATCCGGAAAGAATGCAAGGCTGATGTAAGCGTAATGAATAGGATCAAGAAAGGAACGCTTAGATGGTTTGAGCGTGTAGAGCGAATGAACGAAGAAAGGAATGTGAAAAGAATATATGACGCGAAAGTGAATGGAAGAAGAAGTCGGGGACGCCCAAGGAAGATATGGCACGATCAAGTAAATCAAAACTGATAGTATTAATACGCTAAGCCATCTTTTGTACACGATTCGTTAGATCGCCGCGTAGGGCAAAAACAGTACTGGTAATTTTCGATCAAGACTAAACTAGTACTTATATAATATTATCTTTGGGGCAGCAGAGCTACAGTTCCAGGTTTGTAGCGATTTGCAGAGCTTGATTTTTTTAAATTTATATTAACTCCACAAAGGAAGCCTTAAAGGATATAATTTCCCTTCTGGACGTATGTCATCTTCGGGGATGCTGTGTAGAGGCGAAGTTGTGTGTTAATTTTAATTCTGCTTACTCAGATGGATCAAATAAGAATCTAGGGACTTATAAAGGTTCTTGTTAGAATATACTCGTAGGTAAACGAATCAACACTCACCTATTCGAGACTTTGACAATCAAATTCTTATTTTTCTTGATGGTTTCCGACATCACTTGAACACAAATACAATTCGCGGATTACGAATCGATGTAATTCACATATTCCTTCTGTCTCATCGCGTGAGACTCTAAGTTACACTTTACGGATTACGAACATATACGGTCGCGGTCACAAACTAAACCACTGTTCACAATGCACACATTTAGGACAAAACACCACATATAATTGCAAACAAACATTGCACTCAGTGCGCGAGATGTAAATTCCATTACAGAGGCGTTAAAAAAACAAACACATCATATTTACAGTTGCCGTACACTGCAATACTGCCAAAAATAAATACAGTTCGAACTACCTACCCATATCAATGTTTGTTAGTATGTATTTTTTGTAACAATTACATCTAACCAAAAAAAACGCTGTAACATTTGTTAAAGTTGCCTACGCCATATTTTCTGACAAATGGATTTCGGGGTCATTTTTAATGGACGTTACTGCCACCTCGCGGCAACTCCCCAAAGCTCCGAGAGGAACGAGCCGCCAGGCTTGAAAAAAGTTTAAAGGTAGACCTTTTACAGATGAACAATAAATTTATGGTGATTAAAAAGGTGGACCTATTATAACGGGTATCTGAATGTATCAAGATTAATGTCAACTTTAATTTAACGGGACATAGAACAATACCTTTATCTTTTATATGTCCATAGATAGATAGGTAACATGTGATAATATTAAAACTGCTCTCTCATCTAGGTTTCCATTTAGTTTCTGACGAGCGGTTAAGATCCTTGGTTACAAATAAAATGCATTTAATTTATACTGTGTGGCATTTCACATATAATTAAAAGAAAATTGTAAATTTTCGGCACGTTCCAGAGTGGTAGATACTTTCAGTTCCACAATTCAGAATCTAAGCGTTGCTTGTAATTAATTAACCTGTGTTTAGTGACCAGATCTAAACAGCCAGGTAGGTATTCCCCCCTTTTTCGGCCGCATAACGCACTCAAATTGGTGATGATATCCCACTGGCTTCGAGCAGTTGGACCATGTTTTTTTTTTTTTTTACAATACCTCCACACAGGAGGCCTTGAGGAAAACAATTTCCCTCAGGGCCTATGTCATCTTTGGGGATGCTGTGTGGAGGGTTTTTTTGAGGAAAGGAAGGAGTGAACTTGGGTCTCGAAGAGGCCCATGTTGAAGGAGGGAGGAAACACAGAGGCCGGCAAATCGTTCCATAGCCGAGCTGTTGAACATAAGAACGAGTCGTAAAAGCGACCCGTTCTCATGTATTGAATGTCAACCGTGTACAAATGTTGGGCGCGCGTTTGGCGAGTTTCCCGACTATGCACCGGTGTCGAAGAGATCAATGACGCAAGTTCCTCGGAGCATCTTCCATTGAAATACCTGTAGAACAAGGATAAATATAAATGTCTTGTGCGATGTTCACATTTTTTTTAAATAATCCAAGTAACTAAACAAGTTTCTCTGCGGGTGTATGCAGAGAGGATGGAACACCACAAAACTATGTCTCGGCACGCGTATATTTAGTATATTTATTTTTATTAAATAGATATATGTCTAGTATATTTGCGGCACATTCCAGAGTGGTAGATACTCTAAGTATCGCCTTGGTAAAAGACCACCATTAAGAATTGAAACGTTGCTTTTAATGACTTTAACCGTGTTTGGTGACCAGATCTGAATAGCCAGATACTTTTCCTTCCACTCCCCACTACCTATTGCCTCACAACATAACATTTGGGGATGCCATAGTCCCACTGGCTCTAGACAGTTGGGACTCTTGTGCGGTGTTAAATATAAATACTTCATTTTATTTTAACGCACTCCTTGCTTCATTTACATTTATAACTCTTCTGTTATTCTGAGTCTCGATATGGCCCGACTCAAGTATTTGATTATATTGATCGTGCCATGTCTTCTCCTTACACTCCTTTCTCATTTCATCCACTCTACATGTTTAAACAATTTAAGCGACCCTTGTTCAATCTTATTAATCTGGCATTCTTTCCGGCATCTCCACATTTGCAGCACATAGTTTTACCAAACACAAACACATACATAGTTTTACCAAACGCACGCCTCGGGGATCTCATTTCTACAAAATTGAAAAAGCTACGTAAATTAGCTTTGCAGCTTTTGACCCATTCGTGACCAAGACTTTATGCGTTGAGAATGTGCTCCACTTCCTCCGAGGTGTTCCAGTTTCGAGGCCGCGAAGTTCATCAAGTCCGCTGTAAGTCGAGCCGCGAGATAAACAAACGGTGTTTGTTTGAGTCCTGTATCTCTCATCTGACCTTTCATGTCGTATTTCTTATTTCCATCGGCCGGCAAAGTTCTCGGAAACGACTCCGCATCAAGCCACGATGACTCTGCTGTATAAATATTGTACAAAGTAGTTGGGAAAAAAAAATACACGAGTGCATCGCATCGATTATGAGCCGAGATAGCCAGCCTAGAAGTGGGCTAATTAAAATATCTTTCCGGGCTGCTCAGTCGGCTGTGTAATTAAATTTCATTGGATTAAAACATTATTACATAAACTGTATCAGGGTTACCCCTTTGGATATGACAGCCCGATAAAACTACACTGGGGACCATTACAACTCAGCCACGTAATAACTGTTACTAGAGAAGCTGATGATGCGGTGGTGATTTCTCACAGTATGGAAGATCTACAGTTTATCGTGTCTAGGACAAACCGAGTATGTATGCAGAATGAGTTGATGATGAATGTAAGTAAGCCATAAGTCATGTTGTATTCAAAGAGAGTGCGAATGAGCGTTGTCAATGATGAATACTTGAAACAAGTGGATGGGTTTGTGTATTATTTACGAGAGACGGAAAGGCTGATAAGGATATTGAAAAAAGGTGAATGCAGGAAACTCCATTAATGGAGGACTGAACGCTTTTGGTGCAAATAAAAAAAATTGTCCAAAGAAGCGAAGCTAGCAGTCCACAATGAAGTGCTTATACCAACCCTGATGTATGGCAGTGAGGCATGGAGCTGGCAAAAGAAGGATGAAAGTAGACTGAATACTGTGGAAATGAGATCCCTGAAGAAGATATGGCACGATTAAGCGAATTGAATACTTGAATCGGCCCATGTGAAGAGTCAGAATAACAGAAGAGTATGTATGAGTCGATGTATGAATGTGAATGAAGCAAAAAGTTTGTACCAAGACAGAGTGGTATGGCGGTCCGTTACCTCTGCCTACCCTTGCGGAGAAACGGTGTGATGGTTAGTTAGTTTGAAGCTGTGAACGTTTATTAAATTAGAGTACGCTTCCACTGTATGGGCTCCATACCAGCAAAAATATATGTACAAAGTAGTTGTTTATAATATGAGAGTGGAAGAACGGCGATTACCCGCAACTTACGCAACTTGGAGATGTTTACACAACACCAAAGTCTCAATTCGAGAAGGAGTAGGGCCCTAGTAGAAACACGGTATAAAATTATGAATAATTTGATTGATAGACCAAAAAAACTACTGCTAGAGGCGACACAAGATCTGCTATGTATTCCACATGGCAGAACAGACGTGTTAGCTTAGTACAGCATGAAACGGGGTATAGTGTTACTTCATAACATCTCTTGGACTATTGATATCCTCAGCATAAACCTTCAAAGTTTCAAGAGACATGCGAATATCCCTTAATTGATTGTGAGGCGGAAAGAATTGAGAGATGAAAAGAGAGAAGTGGATGGGGGAGGTTGAAAAGTGCCAGGCTATTAAAAAGTCGATAATTATTTCAATATTTAATTAGGTTATAAAAATAAAAACAAAACGTGGAAAAAATAAAGACCTTGTTATAAAAGTTCTATAGTTACAACCATTTAAATTACCTACTATTTCACCGATGATTATTCTCTAAGCAGGGCGATACTGAGAGTAACTACTCCTTTTTAGAATATTTTTCACACATGTATACCTACGGGTACATATATTAAGTAATTCTCTTGAGTACGTAGTAATCTTGAGTAATTATTCCGCTTTATGGCCAAAAAATACAACATGCTTTATTACCTGTCTACAGCATTAACATTGTTTACATATAATTTTGCTGGAAAGATAATAAAATATTGCAGAACTGTCTCAAATCTAACATCGTACCGTAACAGTATGATGGATCATAAAGGAATTGTGTAATATTTATTCACTGTGATGACCAAACAAACAAAAAAATAAAACCAAATTATGTGGTCCAGTTTCATTGCTCGCCAGTGTAAAATGCTTAAGTCCCGACTTAAGAAGTGTGGTGTGGTTGGACGACATCCTTTGATCAAAAGATAGTCCAATCGTATTAAGATTATTTTATTCGAGGCGGGCAGCAAAGGGATAAAAAAACCTCTCCGAATTATGTGTAGCGTTATTAACGTCAGAAACGTGTGAAAAGTTAAATCAATTCAGTTACAGATATTATCCTTGAATAATGTCTACGGACGGCATTTAATTATTTTAATATCAACATGGAAAGATTCAAAAGAACACTTTGATATATTATTATGATGTTATTTTAGTAAAAACTACCGAAACTGTAATTTACTTGTGTGTATCTAGTACCTACCAGACGTTTGTGCTTGCTGCAAAATTTGAAAAGAAAAATAAGTAGGTACTTCACATACTTTTTAAACCAAAAATAATAGTTTGTAAATTTTTCACGAACATCGCTTACGGAGTATGAGGCACTAGAGCTCGAAAAAAGATTTTGGAATCACTAACATATTAAGTTATAATATTATTATTAAGTCAAAAAGAATATGAATTATAATTCGATTCTTTGTAATCTTTGATGTATAAGTAACTAAAATAAAACTTGACTAGCAATTTAGTTATCAGTTTCCATCCTGCGAAATTCGTCAATAATAAATTTTATGTTTTACTATTTTTCTGTTATATTCTATTTTACTTAGTGGTTTCTATGCCACTCATAGATAATAGAAACAAAAATTCTAGTTAGTTTAGGTCTATAATCACTGATCAAATTAAAAACTTCGTGCAAAATATTCATATTCTTCATCTTATGCCTCCGTTATAGGAGGTTACACATCATCATGTTATTTTTACATATAACGAATTTATTCTTTTATTGAAGATACCAACAAAAACTCAGCAAAAAGGTAAATACTCTCAGTATCGCATTGGTGAAAGAACGTTGCTTGAAATGGCTTTAGCCGTGTTTACTGAAAAGATCTGAAAATT
The DNA here is from genome assembly GCA_022651775.1 of Drusus annulatus. NCBI lineage: Eukaryota > Metazoa > Arthropoda > Insecta > Trichoptera > Limnephilidae > Drusus > Drusus annulatus. The sequence continues at coordinate 445,497 of JAGWCC010000155.1, read as the reverse complement.
TAGATACTTCCCCACCTTCCTCTTCACAATATCATTTCCTTCTTCACTCTGTTCAGCTTCACCACATAACCCAATTGGGGACGCCATAGTTCCACTGGCGGATCCAGACGGATTTAAAAAGTTGGGTGTGCGATTTTCACATTAAAAAAAAACAATAAAAACCGTTGACAAAAGTTATTTTAACAAATTCATACATCTAAAAAAATACATGTAGATAATAAAACTTGCTTTTATATATGAAGGTAAATACATAGCGCTGGTTCAGAGAAATACCCTCATCATTCTGTATAATTAACATTATAATTAGGTAGATACAGAAGATAATGAAATCCATTGAACAAAATGTTTTCAGAACATTAAAATTGCTAATTTTGTTTTCCATCAAAATGGCTGCCTTTTCTAGTTTATTTAAATATTTATCGGTCCGCTGCACCCTCTCCTCATTTATTTATGGCGGAGTGATTTGCTATTATGCCGTCGGATAATAACAAATTAAAATGTTAATTTATTACAACGCCGAAACGATTGATGACTTTTCAATTTTTATACACCACTTTGGCTTTATAAGTAAGTCAGTGTTTTAATTTGACGGCCTTCTACGCTAGCAACCAACTCCACGTAAATTCATTGCGAAATCTACGATTCGATCGAAGATTTAAAATCGAAAATTGTTATGTTAGTACGATCAGAGGCGTGCACTACATAAAGGTACATAAGCACTGCCTTCCCTGCCGTACTCGCACAAATTGGAATGCATAATAAAAATGCATAATATTGGATTAAACAACATGAAATTATTACAAAAAATAAATCTACACTTTCTAAAATGCGCGCTGAATTATGCTAATCGCGCCGCCGCCAGCGCCCCATCGACCTTCCTACTATTACGTGTCAAAAGCAGTCACTACGTATACTCAAACGCCCCCCACGTCAAAATAGATTATTATATCGTCGCTGAAAAGGCAAAAGGGCTTAAGCCACACTTTGTTTTAAAACGAGTTAAATGTGCAGTTTTAATCAGTTTTTTTCTGCAAGAATTGAATGGTTTGACTCTCCTTTGATTCTGAAAACTTTTGTGGCCCTTCAGCCATCTACAATATATTTACCATTTTGGAGAAAGCTTGACTCAAGCGACACAAGTTTGGGATTTTTTTAGCTTTTTTCCACTTCAGGTAACTCAGTTAGAGCGTCGAGTTACCTGAGTTAACTTAAAATAAAAACAATCAGGTATTGAAATTATGTGTATTTTCAAAATCTAACCAGGTACTGAAGACTTATAAATTAATTTCATTGTAAAACAAACAAAAAATAAAGTATTCTGGTGTTAACTTTCAAAAATGTCGCTTTAGCCCTTTGCCTTTCCGGCGACAATATAATCACTAGACTACACAAAATATGTATGCTGTGAGCAGGAGCGCGTTTAGTGGCTCGTTTAAGTTAGTATTTTTGTTAGTGTCTAAGGCAGTGCTTTTGCAGAACAAATCCAATAGCAAACAGTGATATTTATTGGTACCTATATCAACTGTCAATTTATCCGCTGTTTTTCTAATGCCTACGCTGATCAAGAACTCTGCGCACGCCACTGGGTACAATCATTTCATGTCTCAGGAAAACGCAGATATGAAGATGCGCCACGCTGGCAATATATATTTATCCCAGATTCCTCGATTCAAGCGATTCGTTCGTGAATCGGGGTTAAACTTTTTCGCACCATCGTAATACTCGTCATGAATCGAACATACTGATTCGAATGAAGTGTCACCGACAGCGCTCGTATCTTGAAATATAAATCGGTCGTACATCGTACTTCAATTTATTTATCATGGTTGTCAAGACGTTAAAGGTTACATCAAAATACGACTTCCATGTTTTCCAGGTGAAAACCAAAATGAATCGTTCAAATGGATGAATCGAATAGAACATAAATTAAAATTTAAGCGACGAACTTCATTACAAAAATTGCTTACTACCGATTCGACGATCTATTCGAGGCTCCTTGCTATTTTCAGAAATACCTATTTATGGTTCTCAAGGCGCGATGACCAAAAACCGTCTAAATCTAATATAATTGTTGTACATGTATTATTTTTTATGTACACAAATGAAGAAAAAAAATCTCCCAAGGTGAGCCTCTACGCTTATGATGTAAATGCGGGTGCTAGTGATATGATACGAAGCCAATTAACCATACATTTATAATGCCTAGGTATTCCACACATATTTACCACAATTCCCGACTTCCCTAGGCATAATGAATAACATCCGCCCTATTAATCACTAATTCCGTAACAAACAAAAAGGCTAATGTTGAAGTATTAATTACTATAAATTCTAATCTCTTATAACTTAACTATTTAATTCGGACCTAACTTTATCTAACTTAACCTTTTTTTATAAATATTTATTAAAAAAAAACAAATGGTATAAAAGTAACAGCGACAAAGCGTGATAAGATACTAGGTGATCTATAGTTCCTCAATATTCTATGCATAGGTGTTTCTCACTCTGCCCGACTGACTTCTCTAGGCATTATAAATAAATTCTTCCCTGTTAATCACCTGTTCCACAACATACATGAAGACATAACTTTAAAATTTAATTACATCAATTTAAGCCTTACGCTACCTTATTTATTTCATGTATAATTAATAAAAATACTAAATTACTTAGGATATTTTATTTGTAAATATTTATATCATTATTAAAAATTAAACACTTTTTTTTTTCACTTACTATAGTAATTTTATTTTTAAAAGGCAGACTTTTAATAATAATATCCACCCGATTAATAAATTGCTCCATAATATACAAAAAAAACGTTTTAAATACAAGTCCAAATCCATTAAAGACTAGGTAATTAATTCTAACCAAACCCTACCAATTTTATCAATACCTAGTTTCAAGCCGTGAAAAATCACGGGATGTTACTTAACTTACTACGAAAAATATTAGTTACTTTAATCCACCCATTTCAAATACAGAAAAAAAAAATAGATTGTAGGTAGGTACTTTATAACGTAGGTAGGATTTGAATATATTATTTAAAAAAATCGATAACTTAAGTTAACTCAATAAGGTCTATATTTGAAAAGTTCACACTCGCACTGTCGTACATACTCGCAAAGGAAATTGTTTGTAGCTAATTCACAAAAATGCAAATAATTTTTAGTAATAGTGCAGCCGGTGATAAGATAAAATTATGTATAATGCCTAGGTGTTCCATACACATTTGTTAATCTCCCCGACTTCTCTAAGAATTATAAATAACACCAACCCTATTAATCACTTGTTCCACAACATACAAAAAAGATACATTTTTAACTTCTAATTATTATTATAAATTATAATGTTGGTCTTGCCATTGGCTGGGGTTGTGCCAGTAGAGTTGTTTTTTTTTATTAAAAATTCTACGGTGGGGTCAGAACGGAGTGGCACCCGAAAGGCCGGGCAGGTAGTTGGGGTAGGTCGCTGGTTTTTGAATGCTCTACAAAATATAATGGGATGTGTCGATGTCAATGGTGATCACAATAATTTAAAGTCACTGGATATTTAGTTACAGCGTGATTTAAAATTTTTGTTGAACTGGAAATTATACAAAGTTGTAGTTTTTTAAATCGTCCGTGAATAAATTGATTCCGGTTGTAAAAAAATACCTGCAGTTAAAAATACCCTGGTATTGCAGTGACAGTAAATTGAACTACAAGCATATTAATTATTACAATTAAATATTACAGTTTCGATAAATATTGGGTACAAGCTAAACCCGATGGGAATCTAAAATATTAACATACAGAGGTTATAAATCAATGCTCGTCATCATTATTACCATCGGCACCAAGACTCTTTGAGAGTCCTGGTGCCCTAGCACGAAACATCTATGTAGATTTTATCGACAATGTCGGTAATTTGGAATCATTCCCGATCCCGACTGCAGATCGCCAACGAACAAACGGCAACTCACGTCGAATAAACATGCTTAATTTAGTTGATGTGAACTGTCGTTTGTTTGTTGGCGATTTGTAGTCAAGCTCAGTGTTACTTGTTGTCTCCCACAATACATGATTTAATCGAAGATTCATGCTATAAATCCCCAAAAATATTGAAATACAACTCTGCCACCCTAATGTAGAAATATTTTTCTATCGACTTCCATGTTCTAATTTATAATTTATATTAGATATTATAGCCGACCAAATTTGACAATATTTATATATAATAATAATAATTAAAACAGGGAATTGTATGAATTTAACCGCTAATAAGAAGGGCCTTTAAATCAACGTCACTGGTTTTCATTAAATTTACAATATCACACAGCAAACTGTTTTCTATAAACAGGCGAATAAAACTACTTATAAATTTAAACTAACGATTCAATTATTCGCATTTGTTTATACAGTTTTTTTTGGCATATAAGCAAGTCTTTGTAGTATGTTAAAGTATTGTTTTACAATAAACCACCTTCAAAATAATAGGAAAACATATTTTATGGTATGGTTTCGCGAACATTTAGCCGTAAATAGACTCCCGATCCATGGTAATGAGTTCTGCGAAGTTACGGATTACTTCAACATGCATGTAAATCAAATTAATAGGAATATATTACACCATTCGTGAAATAGGCAAAGAACTTAAATATTTTTGTTTATTCTTCCTTTTTCTTCTGTACTTTATTTACTATGTTTTTAATATAGTATTTTACATTCTCTTTATAGTCTTTACTTGATTTCTCCAATATTTTTTAAATTAATCTTGAAATTACACTACCTTACTGATATACTTATTTACTGATGATTTTTAAATAGTTAATGGAAGTTTAACTAACCTTAAATAAATGTGTATTTTCTTACGCAGAGGAGTACAGAGAAGTTTAAATAATATAATACATGTAGCATCAATGTTATATAAGAAAGTGGAGATATTGTGTGGGAAGGTTAATTTACTTAATAATAGAAATTATGGCCTGAATTCCAGATATTTTTTGTATGAATAGGTAATTAATTTTTAATAATATTGATATAATCTATTAATATCCCCATATGTATTGAAGTCTTCTGAGTAAATAAGTAAGCTTACCGATATTTGTAACAAACTTGTTTCTAAACCAATAATTGTTTTCGTAAATTAGGATTTGATATTAAACAAGGGGCTGTGTAGGTTGTCGTAGTTTCTCAGTACTTTAAATATGTATATTCACTTTAAAAAATAGCAAGAATAGTTATTATTAACTCGAAGTGATTACATGCATACTTTTCCTCTACTAGATCCATGCCTCAAATATGTTATGTTTTTCACAGTAATAAAGTTTTGATAAATTTTGATAAATTTTAATAATTTTTTTTTAATAAAGCACTAGAAATTATAAAATCATTAAACAGTAAACGCAGTATTTCAAACAATCAAATTAATTTATCTTATAGTCCTTTCCTAGATATTTTTCCAATAAACCGCTCGGTTATTCCTATAATCCCCTCAATTACCCATTCTCCTTCCAACTCCTAAATATGTATATATATCTCAGTATTTCAGATTAATTTAATATTGTCCTGATGATGGAAGGGTACTTCCGAAACCGGTAGACATAATATTGAATAAAAAAGTGGTTATAAACAAAGTGTATGTGTTCTATTTATAAATAAAGTTTTCATTAAATCATTTTTAATTCTCCAAAAATATAGAACGCTGTAACCAAAAAATACGGCCACAGGTAAAACTGTCACTTTGTCCTGATGGGTGCCTCGAGGTAATAGAAAAAAAGTCAAAAAGGGTCTTAAAAAAATACGGGGGACATTTTTTATGGTTTGATACCTTGGAAATATTTTACTGGCTGTCGCTCCCAGGGTTTCGCCATCCGCCCCCGTGGTCGCGTGGTCGGGCCATTTCTCAAAGCTCGGGTCGCTTTTAATTAATAGGAGCTTCTATTCGATAAACAAATATTTAATGGCAGACATCACATTAGTTACGAAATTTTCACCAACCGTCTTATAACCTGGACTTTCAAATTAATTCTTTTTCGTTATTTCCTATCTGGTTTTTTTGTTTTTCAATAGTAGGTAGATACTAACTAAGCACGTTGCATGATAAACAGACAGCCATCGAATACAATATCGTCATTGGGTGTCAGTTGTAAAAATTAGACAGAGGTCGTTTACAGGTGTGATGGGTTGATGACTTACAGAGAACTGTCGGTTTCGGTGGGTGAGATTTGCCAAGTGTTGACCAAATTGAACAAATTTATGATTGACATGTCCAAAAGCCGTTCAACTAGTAGAATAAACTTCCGTTTTTTATGTGAATATTGCACTAGAGTCCTAACTACTCGGAACCGTCTGGAGCTAGTGGGACTATGGCATTTATTGTATACGCTCTAGTGGGTTTTTACATATAGAGGTTTACATTAAACAGTGAAAAAATGAAAAAAAATTGGTCAAACAAAGGAAAGAATAGTTATAAAATGGTGTTTAATTACATCAACTTAATATTGATTGAAGATAGATGATATTATAGCACATAAATACATCAGTCACCTCTGCGTATGTATTCCCAACTACATGCAATCTAGGTACAAGCGAGTATCTGAAAGACTCAGTCCTGATATTATTGTTAGAACTAAATAGAATTTTGGATCGAGCAGTTCTCGTTGGTACGTGAAAGGATATAAGGTTCAGTACATCAGAGCTATCTATAATTACATTGACAATTTTATGTATAAAAGTCAAGTCAAACATGATTCTTCGATCTGAAAGATTTAATAAGTTTAATTCTTTCATCAAGTAGGTATATTTATAGTTAATATATTTATGAAATGTGTGTGGAATTATGGTGTGTTGTGAGGTTGAAGATAGTTAGGAAGGAAAGGTGATGAGATGAGTATTATAGGAAGGTAGGAAAGTACATGGATACACAGATCTAGTCACCAAACACTGTTAAAGTAATTTCAAGCAACACTTTGATTATGAATGGTGGTTTTCAACTGAGTGCATCCACCACTGTAATTTATTTCATATGTACACATAATTTTCATACAATAATTTTTAATTTATTATTTTAGTATGACATTAAGCAATTTAATTATCTTCCCAGCACCATTAGAGACATAAAAACAAAATCTCCTAAAGCAAAATCATTACTTTCCTTAAATACTAAGTTTAATTTATTTCATATTATGTAGGTACTATTTTTTTTAAATTCTTCGTGTACTGGGTAAAAAACCACTATTGAAAATTTTTATACACAGGCATGCCTAGTGGGCTGGGCAATATACCAACCAATTAAAATATATTTACAAGTAAATTAATTTCATGTAATAATAAATAAATTTAATAAATTAAATTCAAAATATCATAGAAGTATAACGAGGCATTCTTTACCGTGAACTTTTAATCGTAATAATAGATTTTTAAAGCTTTTTTTTATTCCCACATCAAATTTTCCAATCGTCTCCAGTCTTGTATAAAAAGGCGGCTCCGATAGAATTCAGCTTCTGCATTGTCCGTATGTCACAGATAAATTCTCCTCAATCTCCGGAACGCTTATCTCAAATCATTTTAGTGGGATCGGATTTCGGAGATAATATCCGTTCCTTCAGTGACCAGCATCGTGCCAGCATCCCATAACGATCCAAATAAGTTATGTGTGTACGATCAAATCTCCGAACAAATTCCCCGCATTCACTTTTTTCTATTAATCACGCGTACGGAGTCATACGGATAAACTGAGGATTAAATGTGTTATTCACAGAAGCGGAACGTTGAATAAATCTTACGCCTCTATTTCTGAATCACGCCACGGTATTTTTTTATGGTTCACCTTCACCTTGAAAGAGGTAAGCAGTGATAGAGGATGGATAAATTCATATACTCTATAAATTCATCATACTCCATTGTGTAAAAATATATTTTTTATGAAACGGAAAATCTGTGTGACGTCAAATTGTTTGTTCCATATTTTCCGAATTATTGTTCAACTTGTAAAACCGGGTTTTAACTACTAACAATATTCTTTTACAATAGTGTACCGTTTAAAGATTATTTTCTTTGCGTATTTAAGTTAAAATATTACAACACTGTGCCTAATTTTTTTTTTATTATTATAATTGACTTCAAATCTGGGCACCGCAATGCTTTGGACTCAATTTGCTAACTAATTGACTAACCACCACGCCGTTTCCTCGCAGGGGTAGGCAGAAAAGATGGGCCGCCACACAACTATGTCTTGGCACACACTCCTTGCTTCATTCACATTCATAAACCGTCTCATACATTCTCTTCTGTTATTTTGACTCTTGACATGATCCGACTCAAGTATATGATTCACTTGATCGTGCCATATCTTCCTCGACCATCACCGACTTTTTATATCATTCACTTTTGTGTCATATGTTCTCTTTACACCACACTTCGTTCGGAGTGGTATATACGCTAAGTATCTCCCTGGTGAAAGACCATTGTTCAGAACCAAAATGTTGCTTGAAATGGCTTTAGGCGTGTTTAGTGATCAGATCCGAATAGCCAGGTACTTTCTAACCTTCCTCTTTCCTTTCTTATTCTCCTCCCTACTACCTTCTGCCTCACAACATACCCTGATTTGGGATGCCGTAGTTGCACTAGCTCCACACGGTTGGGAGTAGTTGGGACTCTAGTGAGATTTTCACAATAAATAAATAAAACTTGAAAGAGTGACACAGCGATAGAATCTTTTCTTACACTCCCAAAGATCCCAGGATTCAACTCCAATTTTACGAAAAAATAATTTCATTTTTGTTACATGGGCATAATATCATTATTCCCCTCTTTATGGATACCATAGTATCACAGTCTCCGGGCAGTGGGGCATTTGTGCACATTCGCAAAAAAAAACTAAAATCGTAAAAGTTACAAAAATATCTTATTATATTGCAAAATTAAAAATAATGGGTTTCGAGAACGCGCAACTACCTCGCATTTGGTCCATATATGAAATGAGGCTGGAACAGAAATAGCAATAAAACCCCTAACTTTCATCCCCTAAAGTTAGAATATACGAGGTCAGGCGGTTGAAAGGTTGGACCAAAGACGCCAGAATTCAATCGCAGTAATTCAAAACTGCGCGAGTTCAATTTTTCATCTTATTCCATTTATTACTTCAACAGGGTAAACGCTACAAATAAACTGTGTTATTTTTGTGCTTGTGTGCAGTAAAATTAATGCAAAATTTTGTCTCTAAACTGTCTCTGAAATTTCACAACGTGTGAAATGCATAAGTTTATTTTTAAACGTTTCTTGAAAAATTCTTTCGAAATCTGAAGATATAAACTGCTAGGCATTCAAAACCATTGACCGGTTAGTAGCTGAGTTGACAAATGCATTGTGTTTCCACCCAAGCGTCGTAAATTCAATTCGATCATTTTTAGATGCCTTGATGATGGACACTGCAAGGCTGCCCAAACTTTAATCCAATAAAGTGAAAAAGGTAACAAGATATGTTTCTCAGCCGTAATGAGAGAAAAGAATTAATGATGTCATTTTTAGATTTGGTCAAGAGAGAAAATTATTTATTTAACAGAGATCTCAAAGAAAAACAGTTGTTCGCCAAATACATTAAGAGATAAATAATGTAAAAATATTGTAGATACATGCATGGTGTAATGAAAGAAACTAAACATTTATTTACACCCCACAAGGTATTATATATCCGAAGAAGTTTTATGAGTACAAACTGAAGTACTGTGACGCATTATATATAATATAATAACGCAAATAATGTGAGAAACGAAAAAAAAAGATAAGATATAAGAGATACTCTTATATCTTGAGATTACTCTTGTACACATGTTATGAGATATCCGTTGAATTGGCGAGTGTAAAAATGTGTGTAAAAAAATATTTTATCTTAAAGAATGTAGATCGTTATGTACCTAACAGTCACTCTTGTACGTACTTAAGAGATAGTCACAGAATTTTTATATAATTTAATTGAATTAGAGTTCTTAATTTAATAATTTAATTGAATTAATTAAATTATTAATTTAATTAATAATAATTTAATTAATTAATAATTTAATTGAATTTGAGTTCTGCTATTTTCAGTTTTTTAATTTTAGTGACAGCTGTTTCGGCGTTTAAGGCCATTGTCAAACTGTCTTAAACGCCGAAACAGCTGTCACTAAAAATAAAAAAAACTGAAAATAGCAGAACTCAATAATAATAATATTAAATTTAATTCAAAAAAAATTAAAATGGAGTTCTACAAATTGAACACAAAAACTATAAATAAATGGTCACAGAACTCTATATACACGTATGTGCATGTTAATATATCTAAGCTAGATGCAGCTTCATTGCTAATGAACTATTAATTTTGCTGAATAAAAGAGCACAACGACTTTCCGAGCTGCACGATTGCATGTCTGTGTGGAAATAAAGCCTTGCCTTGAACATTGAACAGAGAGTATCATCAATCAATTAGGAAAAACGTGTGGAAAACCTCCAGGAATTTTGGCCGCATTTCGCCGAAGTCGCTCGACGCGGGTAATTCTGATTCAAGCAACACTGTCTCCGGCTACCTCTTCTCCCTTAGGCCAGCCGATACTGTCAACTCTGGTAATGCCCGAAAGCTCGTCTGAATGTTGATACTGACGCTTAACGGCCTTTCACAGCCGCCAAATCCTTGTGAAAGTATAACGAAATCGGATATTCAAACGATGATCTAAAGTATAAATCGTAAAAAAATTGTGAAATGATGCTCTGCTACCGTCGAATCAATATCCTAATTTATATTTTCTTAACTTATAGTATACATCATAATATTAACCTGATTCAGTCGGCTAAGATATTCGTAATAAGGTATTTAACGAATACAATTTAGAATATCGATTTCTACATTTTACTTTCTAATTTGTGTTTGTTAAACACCTTGTTTATATTATGTTATTAATATTGATGTTATTTTTTTATTATTTATCTTGGTTAATTACAAAATATTAGGTATTGTTCCATGTCTGTCTCACTAAGAAATGTTTGTATCGAGACAGACGTAAAATACACAAATGATATAATAATAATATTTGGATAATTTTTATATCGTCGTTTTTGTGAAAAATCACCTCAAGGGCGCTGAGTAAGGTGAAATAATACAGCGATAAATATTTTCTTCAATGTTAACAGAAGATTTAAACAATGAATAAAGTAAGCTTTATCACATATATGTAAATAATAATAAAAATGAAAAGGAATAAAAACAGAGAAATAAAAGACGAAATAAAATGAATATAAGAAAAAAGTTATTATATGGAGGTTAAATTTTAAGATATTGTTTGGGTGTTTTTTTTTAATTTAATTTATTTTATTTTAGTTACTTGTACTTTAATGTTTACAAATTATGTCATTATAATTCATATTCTTTTTGGCTTAGTAATAGTATTATAACTTATATACTACTTGATATTACTAATTTATTTGAAATGGTTCTTACAGGCTATTTTTAATTTTAACATGGTTTTAAAGTTTATTTTGTAGAACTTAATTTTAATTTTTAGGTTTTTTAATTTTATTTGAACAATAATTATTATTATTTTTTTTTTAAACAATTTTTAGTTAAAAGTTCTGCTAGGTAATTATTTTTACGCGTGACAGCTGTTTTGCCTTCTGAGGGCATTACCAAAAAGTTTGATAATGCCCTCAGAAGGCGGAACAACTGTCACGCGTAAAAATAATTGCCTAGCAGAACTTTTGACTAAAAATAGTTTTTTTTTTTTATTTAAAATAATAATAATTATGGTTTAAATAAAATTAAAAAACCTAAAAATTAAAATATTTTTAATTTATTAATTGGCATAATTTTGATGGTTTCCGGCAGTGCATTATAATATTTCATCCCTTAGTATAGAGGTTAGGTTACATATATAATGTTTTGGATGTTTTATAATTCAGTCAAAGGTAAATATAAAAATTGGATTGTATATGCCTAGAGATAAAAATAAATTTAAATTTGAAATGTGCATGTCCAGGTAGGTGTTTTGCAGTAATTAGCAATAATGGGACGACCTATTTAACTAACCCAAACTTTTATTTCATGTTTAAATTTAGTCAGTGTTTATATTTGTCTAATCGTAGCTGGTAGTATATTAGCGAATAGGAAGAACTTGATGAAGAACAGATGTCTTTTTTATTTATTCCTTTGAAAATTCACTTAATGTAATCATTAATGCCTTATGTCTGAGATAAGTCAAAAGACAAATACGTATAATATTTTTTACAATTTTCATCGTCTTACTTAGACATTGACAGTATTTTTTATTGTTATTTTTTAAATAACGTTTTCATACTGCAATAATTTATTTTTTTAAATCAGCTCTTGAAAACGGAATCTATTTGAAATATTAAGAGCTCCACACAGTTTTGAATCAGATGACGTCACAATATTTATCAATCACTACACAGTGCTTCGTAATAGCGCTGCGAATAGCGAAGGATGACGTCAGAGGCGTTTTGATTTGTCATTTTTCATTGGACTTAAGTATCGCAATTACCAGTAGTTATTAGAAATGTTGTTTCTGTTCCCGTCCTGTTCTACGTAAGGCAAATATTATTGAGCTATGAATTATCCAATGCTAAGATACGTCAATCTTAATTAGGACAGTATTGACAACCTTAACACGTGAGATTACTTGTCAAAAAATATTGTTTAGAATTCGATTTTGGCAGGTTTGTGGCGTCCCTAATTCAGTCAGATTGGTAGATATTCTAAATATCACCTTTGTAAAAGACCGCCATTCAGAATGGAAATGTTGCTTGAATTGAAACGACCGGTTGGTAGATGAGTGGACAAACGCCTCGGATTCCCGCCCGGGCGTCGGGGTTCAATTCCTCTGCTAACTAAGTCTTTCGTCATCGCACAAGCAACATCTTCCGCTTATTATGATGGCAGAGTATGAGTTTTTCAAATATTGTCTGGTTATTTGTAACCCGGGAATATTTGTCTTTCTTAAAAAAACAATGGCAATAACCGTGTTTAGTGACCAGATCTAAATTGACAGATACTTTTCAGCCTTCCTCTTCCTAATCTCCTCAGCACACAACTTTCTGCCTCCCAACATACCTCAACTGAGGATGTCATAGTCACACTGGCCCAGCACAGTTGGGACTCTTGTGCGGTATTCACATAAAACGTTCTATGCAAATTCTCAAACACATGCCATTTCATTTCGACAGGGTAATTATTAGAATTAATGTCGTACAAGTCTAAATACGATTACGACTACGACAAATCATGGCGATGGATTGCTTTCATAGTGCTTAATACGCTATAAAAATATTTGCCATTTTTCTCAACCTCACTGGAATCAACAAAGATGCATAACAGTATGACCGTCTTGCTGGAATACTGATCAAAATGTAGTTACACGCCGAAACGGGTCAACAACAGGCAATACTCTAACTAACTAACCATCACGCCGTTTCACTGCAGGGGTAGGCAGAGAGGACGGACCGCCATACAACTCTGTCTTGACATACACTTCTTGCTTCATTTACATTCATACGTCGTCTCATACTCAAATGTCAAAAAATAAAAATTGTGCCAAAGGTCGATCAAACAACCCACCCTTTATGTTAATATTAATTATTAATTTATTACATGTATTATTTATGTATAACTCTTCTTAATTTCACTTTGCAGATTTGTGGTTACTCCAAGTATCGCCCTGATAAAAAAACCACCATTCAGATTAGAAACGTTGGTTGAAATGGCATTAGCGGTGTTTGGCGACTAGATCTGAATAGCCACGTACTTTAAACCATCAGCTTCTTCATCTCCTTCCCTTCTCCGTAAAAAGCGTTATATAATTAAGTTTTCCGTAAACATCCGATAATCTTCCTAAAAAGGAACATTTCCTCAATACCGTCACTTCACTTCACTTCTGCAACTATCGTCAACTTTTTGTGTTTTATTATACCGCCGCTCTAACACACACATTGTCTAGTCTTCCCGACACAGCTCGTGTTCTGGAGTTCCGCTTCGATTGGCTTCAATATCAACAACTTTGGCAACTTTGCGGTAGATAAACGGCGCTTCTATTTCTCTATATATTTTACAACGGCGCAGGAATCGCAGAGGATGTGTCAAATTAATCCCCATAAAATCTATATTTTATTTTATTTTAGTACATATAACAGGCATGATTCCCAAAACATATATACATGAGTGGTTATTTCATTGGAATATTTAACAACAGTAAGTAATCAAGTAAAAGTTTATGAAAAATGCAAAAGTAAATTAATAACAGACAAAATCAAAAGAATAATATTACACAAGGTAGAACATAAATGAATGGATTATTGGCACCTGTACTGAAGAGACGCCTATTAGCCGTTTGGAACTTGGTACTTCATATAACCAGTCCTTGAAGTAACAATATATGGAGGGAGAGCTAATTCTTTTTACCCAACCTTCACAAACTTGCGATAAATCACTATATACGGGTTTATACGTCGTACACCATAAGAGAGGAAGAGACAACAAATTTCATAGACCGCTTCTATATACTGTGAGGATGATCTTAAGCTCCTGGGTCACCGCGGGACTCCGCCCACATTTTTAATTATGCCACTAAACTTGAGACAACTAAACGGTTTTTCAGGTTTATATGCTATATTTTTGTTGATAAAAATACTGTGAAAAAGTGGCCATACGAATAAACAAAAACATTATGTCGAAATGTGATATGAATGGATGTATAAGTACCGTAGCCTTAGTCTTAGCCACGCCCAGGTGCGCCGAGTCAGGTTAAAATCATCAAAAACAAGTCAAAAACTGACTTCACTGCCTTGGATAGATACTACTCTACCAACTCTATGAACTAGTTTATAACTAAAGGGCATCATTACAATATCAGCTTGATATGACTGACAGATTTTTTTTTCTATTTGCAAAAATTATCCGTATTACTTATTAGATTTTTACGCGCCGGCTCAGCGTTGTTTTAGTTAGTAGGCCATCAAATTATACGCACAAGCCGTGGTTATAAGACAAGTTTTTTTGCTATTCCGACCTTACACCACGCGTTACATTTACACCTCGTTTATAAGTAAGGGGGATTATGTTTTTTTAATCACACCATCCAACATTCAGGAGAAGTTCTTTCGGAAGATCGGTGACAACTAAAAAGAGATTTTTTTTAAATAAAATTATGTTAAGTTCTAATGTAATGTATATATGTCAACAGCTGTTAAGTCATTACTTTTAAATCAGTAGTTTTAAGTCTTAGTAGTAAGTCACATGCCATAAGTTCTAGTTGTAAATCACTAGTTATATACTTCAATTGTTAGTCGCTAGTTATGAGTCTTAGTTGTACTCGTAAGTCGCTACTTATAAATCTTCGTTGGAAGTCACCAGTGATAAGTTTTCGGTTAGATGAATAATGTTGTAAAGCGCCCTTGAAGTGATTTTTTCACGAAAACTGCCATGGAAATAATTAAAGAAATGAAAAAATAACTTTGTATAAGACCACGGATATTATTTTGTTTTTTATAACCGACCGGTTTCGCTTAGCCTAAGCATCATCATGGTACAAAATTAAACTAAAGAAAAAATACAAAGTGTGCGGCTATACTCGTATAATATATGTACATACAGAGGGAGAACAAAATATAAAATAAAATAATAAAACAATGAGAAAACAATAGAATAACGTTTAAATTATAACAAAGGAACAGAGAGAAAGAGACAAATAATATTAATTGAAAGAGACAAAACGTCAACTGAGAAGGTGATTAAAGAATAATGATAAATTTTATGAGTTTATGAGAAATATACCTAATATTGGACAACTGGATAAATTTACGATGCTTAGGAAACCGGTTGGTCATAAAAATTAAAATAATATCCGTGGTCTTATACAAAGATATTTTTTTAATTTCTATAAAAAATGTCAAACCACAAAGTGATTGCTTTCAAATTAAAAATTAAAATATACATATATTAAATTATTATTATTAAATGGATTGCCAAAAGCAATGGATAGGATAGAATTTTATCTGGCATTGGTTATGGTTGTAATAACGCTGGACAATGCATTTTTTCTAGAATAGACACAATGAATCAATTTTCCTTTCAAACAAAAAAAAATTACGTCACTTTATACCGATTACTAATTGATGTAATATGTCATTCAAAAGTATTCGGTTCGCAAAGCTGACTTAAGTATCTTGCAAACAATCCTAGTACTTGATGTGCACAGATTAAAATACAAGCACTCTCTCTCATCCAGAAATCTTCTTCAAATAATAAGATTTTTCTGTATCAACAAATTATAGTATTATAATTTCTGCGCGATTTCAACTTAATAAGCGTTACTTTATGTACCACGATCACTTCCATGTATTCTGAAGATAAGTTTACCCTCGGTGCTACCATAACTGAAATCATGAAATAACATATTCCTCTATTGGTAACATAACATATCGAAGGTTGATCATCATCGGGGTAATCTTCGCCCTGCAGACTGTTGGCGAGCATTGCATTGCACGTATACCAGTCATAAAAGTTTCGAATCCATGAAGTGAGACGTCTCTATTACACTTTCCATCAACCTTTTTCTCCTGGAATATCAATTTTATAAACTCGCATGTATACTTCCCACCATGTGATAAAGAAACAAAAACTCTTTAGAAAAGAGCTGTTCTACTTCGTGCATTCATATTAAGGCTGTTGAAAGCCGGAAAAACTAATATCAGACCGGTCGGTAGCTGAGTGGACAAACGCCTCGGATTCCCACCTGGGTGTCGTGGCTTCAATTCCTCTGCTGGCTAAGTCCTCTTTCATTGCACAAACAACATTTTCCGCTTATTATGATGGCAGTAGGAGTTTTTCAAAGATTGTCAGTAACCAGGAAATGTTTTTTTTTTAATCTTTTTAAATAAAAAAAAAGACCCATCACGTACGTTTTGAAGCCACTAGGTGCGATGTCTTTTTATTCTACACGTCTTTCATTATTCATACGTCAGTCAAATTTCCCTTCACAATGATCAGTTGATCAACTTATATTTGTTGCTCCAATGACCCATGACATGACCATAATAGTTCCTCCTCTACACCGTTTCACTCCATCTCTGTTGAGCAGCAATTTGCCTAAAATTCCCAAATCTTGCTTCAACATGCTCTAATCGTTGTTCATGCAGTCAGTACACATCTTCCTCGATCTGCTTTAGGGTCGCTTCCACTTGGTAATCCTGTCATCTGGCATTATTTGCACAAGACCAGCTCAACCCAGCTGGATTCTGCGGAATCCCTCAACGGTTTCGAGACCGAGTGACGATGCTCGTTCATAAAAATCTGCTCTGCATCACGCACAGTTCTAGAACCGTGTTCCTAGGCAAGTCTGTTTGCCGGCAGCGGCAGGGCCTGTAAGCGACGCGGCAGGTCGCCCGGGCCATAAAGCAACTTGCGTAAACACGTAAGCCACCCGCGCTCATTCCGTGTACACTATGAGAGTAATTAAATTTTATCAGAATATGAATCCGGCGGTTTACTTAGGACTCACATAAGACAACATATTATCCCCCATGTGTGGAGCCGGCAGGGCTGTAACAAGGAACCTCTTATATCCTTTATCGCCATCCATAAAAACTGACTCAAAAATCAAATAATAAAAAAAATCTTATTAACTCACATTATTAAAAATTTAAATAATTGATTATTTATCTTAATGCTTCCTGTGTGATGTAAATATACATTTATTTTATTTACTAGGCCATACGTTGTGTAAAAACTAATGTTCACTTTATTCATCCACCCTCTCTACTTGAAAGGCTTCAGAGCTTGCAGCGCAACTAAAAGGCTTTTCTAAGTTTTCGGTAAACATAGCCTGCCTTATGTGTTTCCAGAAATTCACCGCATGTATACAACAGTTTATTAGTTATCTATATAGTCTTCTTACAGCACATTCCACGGAAAAATCAAACAAAAGTTATAGGTTCTTAGGTGATTTGTGAATCTCGAATACTTTTGTTAAATAATTTGACTAGACCATGGCTTGAATGTTCTCTCTTATGTTTATTTTGCCTTATTTTTGTTTATCGCTTCATTTATTTTAATGTATATGCTATTCCTTCTCTGTTACTCTTTTTTATATTTCGTGTTTAATATGTATTTTTGTAATTGGACTTTAATCCGTTAATTTATAAATAAATAAATAATAACGAACGAAAAAAAACTAGATAGTTACTACAACTATTCATTTTAGTTAAATATGACGGATATCTTTTTACCGGTACACGTAGAGCGTTCTAGATGAAGAGCCTTTGAAGAATTGTGCAGTGATACGACCGTATGGTAAGAAAGTTAAATCTGCCGCCTTTCGGTAAAAGCGACGCAAACATGTCAGTTTTATAACAATGTGCTAAACATAACCGCCCCATCTAGTGAAACCGCCCAAAAAAACATAAAAATTGGGTAGGTACGTAGTAGAAGTTTACCTAATGGACATAAAATTACCAAAACAGAGAACATTCTTTCGAGAAAAAAGCTTTTTTTCTGGTCTAGTGTTATCAAAACATTCCCATCTCAGTTGCCATTATCCACAAGCATTTATTTTTATCACTTAACTACGCACCAGTACATTCTTTCCGGCTCTCAAATTCGGCTCCCATGTGCCTTTGCCACCCTTCAAAATGCCTTCCTAAGCCCAAAGGACAATATAACCCTGCTTTAGCCCCATTGTGTAGGTTCAGCACCAACTTTACATAACTTCGGACTAGCCTGGCTTCCGCTGTACACAAACGATTAAACCAAACATAACGCAAACGCGATAGGCGAATTGTGGAAACAGCGTTTTCGGCTAAATGAAAATATGGTTCAATGTCTTACTGTTTATGTTTATTGAATATTACATGCGAACAGTGTGTACATAATAAGTTTACTATAAATGTAATAAAATCAGTAGCAAATATACATGAATCATAATAAACAAGTAGATAGTCGAGGACGTCCTATGATTAAAGTCATGAAAAATAATATTACTATGGAGATGAAAATTAAATATTTTGACAAGGTACAGCTATACGGCATAAAAACTATGATGATCAACGTTTATCTACACCTTGCTTTTCCAGGAATTTTAATTTATCTTTGTGTGAAATAATAAAGCCTTCGACGAAATATGGTAATAATAATCATTATAATCACAAACAATATGTTTTTCTTTTGATCGATAATTTTTGTTTGCAATTTATTAGCTGTTTTCAGTTAATATTTATATTTCCAAAAACCATTTTTCATGATTATAGAGTTTATAATAGAGTATTCTCTGGAAAGCTTTTTCCAAATTTAACTTTCTGTTTAAAAAAATCCGACTGTAAAATTACCGACACAAACTGTTTGTTTTGAAAAATCAAAGAAAAGCACTGAACTTCCATGCTAAGCTGAACTAATGTCACTAATACCTCGTACTTGATAATAAAATAAATTTAGCCCATAAAAAATCGCTTAAAGTATTAACAGCCTAACATTCCTTGACATTCTTCCATCGCATACAAAAAGAAAAATAAACTACGAATTCGAAATCGGCTGTGTATTGAATACGAGTGTGTAACATTTTCTTTCCTACTATTTTTTTTAATAGAAAACCACGAACACGGGAGTTCTTCGTGAAATGAGAATTTACTTTAGCTACCTACTCGTTGGTTTTGATAATGAAAAATAAAGACGTCCGTATTTTTAAAGCGTAGGTATATCAGTATCAAACAATTTCCATTCTCGCTCGGTAACAATTTCCCCCTGTTTGTTAGTGATGTGAATATGCAGGCTTCCCTTAATAGGCTCTTATAATACCCTACCAAGATATAAGGATAAGACTTGCCTAACCGGGATCTAATGATTAAAGGAATCGCGTAATATCTTCGGTAGATAATAATAATGCTCTGGAAAAGGAAAATTAGTTATTATATTTAGATTGACTATCCTGCTTCGATATAATTAAAATTACCTAAAGAGAAGAAATTGATAAAGAGTTTTTTTTAATACTATTTGTAATCTAAAACACAAATATGAAACAGAAAAAAGACAGAACCTAAAAAGAACAATGGTCATGACCGAGACTCAAACTCGGAACCTTTACTTTATCCGGAAGTAACACTGCCAATTAAGCCAGGTATTCAAAGTTCTACCCGAGCACATATTAAATATCTAAATGGTATCTATATTGCTTTTTTCTGTTTCATATTTGTGTTTTAGATTATTAATATTATACAAATTTAATAATAAATAAGCATTAATGCTTTAATGTTGATTCCAACTATAAAAATATTTTTTGTTGTTAAATGTGATTTTAAACTAGTTCTGCTAAAATAGAGTTTTAATACTTATTTAACAATTTTTTTCTTATTTTTCTATGTAATTTAAAAATATTAAGCAAATTAAATGTATTTTTCTACGTTTAATTTTTTTCATTTGAATTAATTATAACTGTGGATCTACATGAAATATTTTTTTAAGTGACCTTTTAGTTTTATATATATTTTGCATCCCAAAACTGAATTAATCGTTATGCTTTAAGCTTTTTATGTTTTTTTTTTAAATAGCAATTTACGAATTAGTTATTTTATTTTAATGCAATGTTACGATCAGGAGCACATAACCGTAGAGAGATTGTAAAACCTTAATAATTATTATTTGAGAATTGTTTAAATAATTTCGAATGAGTTGCCTTGGTTAAGATGTACGGCTTATTATTTATTGGTGGTAAAAACCCCACCCAATTAGGTAGATTTGAATATTTAGAAAAGGTTGGCCATTTACAAAAATAGACTTTATTACAAAATATTATTTAGCGATCTATCTTATATTCACCTGGTTGAGTTTAGTTCATCCCCTCTAAATAATAAATAAATAAATTATTTCGATCAAGAGCACTGAAAAACGAAGAGATATTAGAAAGTTCCACTAACAATCATATCTTCGCTGGAAAGGCAGAAGGGCTGAAGCGCCATTTTGGGAAGTTTACACCAGAGCACATTAAAGCTGTTTTTGTTTAAAATGAAATCCATAAGTCTTCAGCACCTGGTTGGATTTCGAAAAAAAGTTAACTCAGGTGACTCAATGCTCTCACTAAAACTATAAAAGGCTAAAAAAAGTACCAAACTTGTCTCGCTTGAGTCAAGCCTTCTCCCAAACGGTAAATATATTTTATATTCCTGAAGCGCCACAAAAGTCTTCAGAATTAGACGAGAGTCAGAACTTTCGGTGCATATTTAACTCATCTTCGAACAAAGTGTCGCTTAAATCCTTTTGCTTTTACAGCGACGATATTACGTTTTATTTCAATAACTCTGCTTTAGAATGAGTTGCGTAAGTTAAGATATAAGGATAGCTATTGATAGTTTAAAAAAAACCCGAAGGTCTGAATATTAATTTTACAAAAGGTTTGCCGAACCACAACCACTAGGTACTTTTAAAAATGCAAGAATAACCTCAGCAAAGTTAGGTTGGTCCTCTCTAATTGAGGAAAACATTGTGTTCACATTATGTGCACAG
This sequence comes from Drusus annulatus, assembly GCA_022651775.1. NCBI lineage: Eukaryota > Metazoa > Arthropoda > Insecta > Trichoptera > Limnephilidae > Drusus > Drusus annulatus. The sequence continues at coordinate 423,990 of JAGWCC010000155.1, read as the reverse complement.
AAAGCAGAGAGATATTGAAAACAGATTTCCACGTCTAGGGGGAAATGAGAGCCATGTTTGATCGCATGCTTCACTCATCAGAAGGTAATGTATTTGTTCTGCTTGCTTTTCTTTTCATATTGACATTGGGGAAAATATAGCATCCTCTGTCAGCAGCGGGAAATATCACCCGGGGCTTTTAGAAACATAAACATTTTCTTGGATAGAGAGCGAACCTCTCCGCCATGTCCCAAGGAAGCTAAGCTGATTTCGCAAAGGAAATCAGGATAAGTAAAAATAGATAAATTTCTTAGATTTGTTTTATAGATGTAAAAAATTATTTTTACCGTCAGGGAAGTCACTACATAGACATGGTAGAAAAGTTATTCTATTCGTTCGTTAGTTCTTGTTGTGATAAGTTTGTAAATCTGTAGAATCTGAATAAATTCAAATAGTTTTTTTTTGTAGAATTTAAAAATGTGTCATTTTAACACGAATCACAAAACAAAGGAACAGGCCTTGTTGATAGGATTGAGAATTGGTATAGCCATTTTTTAAACGTAGGTACTGATAAAACTAGCAGAAGTTATTAAATTTAAATTTTTAAAAAAATTATTATAAAACAAACAAAAATGGTTCGATCGTTCGCTAGTTCATCCTTTGGCCGCTTACACAGCTAGGTTTATAAATCTTAACATTCAAAAATAGAACAATTACTTCGTATCAAGACAATTTAGTTTATACTAATGCCGACCAGGTTTCGCTACAACCGTAGCTTCATCTTAAAATTGACACGACTATAGCCATTTCACGCAACGTATCGGTTCTAAATGGTGGTCTTTCACTATTAACTACCAACCATCCCCTTCCCCTACACCTCTCTCCTCCCACAAAATACCACGATTGAGAATGCCATGATTCCACTGTGTCCGGAGAGTTCTACCGTTAGTTATAGTTATATAGTGAGACCTATATATTCATATATCCATTTTTTTTAACGAACCAATTAACCTTTTTTGGCATATCCAATATTTATTTATTTATTTATAAATTAACGGACTAAAGTCCAATTACAAAAAAGACATAAAACACGAAATGGAAAAAGAGCAACAGAGAAGGAATAGCACATGCATAATAATAAATGAAGTGATGACAAAAATAGGATAAAATAAACATAAGAGAGAACATTCAAGCCATGGTCTAGTCAAAGTTTTGGTAGAGTCGTAAAGGATGACAAAAAACATTTAGACTGCTACCAAAAATTTTAAGACCATGGCTTGAGTTAACAAGTCTAGACATTCTGGACATTGGAGAATTATACCCATAATTAGTATTGTGATGATTGAGGAACAGCAATTCATTGTTTTTATAATTTATTTATTCAATATAGTAGTGACGCCCCCGACTACACAAATCAATTTCCAGATATATCTGCAATGCTTCATTTATCTCGGAAACATAATTGAAATTACCAACCGCGAAATAACCGTGGTAATACCTATTTTTTTAAATTCCTTTGTCGGTGAAATTCTTTAATTTACACGTAGAATTCATTTCCCAGTCGTCCGTAATTGAATCTCGCCGTAATAATTTGAACCCCTCTGCTCAGATAAATTTGTACAACTGTAATGTATCATTTATGGCGGATTTATTATTATTTCATCAAAAAACAATATTATTTTTTGTCGTTTTTTGGTGGAATTCTTTTCCTAGAAGACTCACTAATAACATCTTGCCTGAATAATTTGACGCTCTGACTACACAGATTAGTTAATATATCTGCAATTTAACATTTGTCGTGGAAACATCTGTAAAAATATTATTACGTCTAAAAAAACAGCTTTTGTAATTTTTTGTCCCTTTCTCAGTGGAATTCTTTAGTTTGAATTCATTTCCCAGCTGTCTTAATAATTCGACGACCCGACTGCACAGATGAGTTCGTACATCTGCAATATATCATTAATCGCAGGAGCACGAGTAAAACTATAATCGCATTCAAAATAACAGTGTTTTTCAATTACTTTTATTTTCCCTTTGTCGGTAGAATTCTTTAGTTTCCACGTGGAATTCATTTCCCAGCCATCTCGCATTGCATCTCGTCGTAATAATTCCATCAGTTTTCTATTTCGGAAGGAGCTGCTGCCTTTCATGGCCCATAGCATTGTCACTACACGGCGTGGGATAGATATTTCCAATTTGTACCGTTGAATGATCCCCATTGAGGCAATAACGCCGGCATATTTGAAACAAAAGAGTCCCGCGCGCGCGCCCGAGACGGTGTCGGGGGAAATAACAAGGAAACTTGTTTCCTGTCAACATCGCAGATACGTACCACACACCTCCTGCGCATTCTGTGCTCCTGGTGCCTGCAAATAATTACACCTTATTTTTAAATACGGTTTGGGGAATGGGGTTGTACTAAAAGGCGTTTTAATTTGATTAAGTTTCACATTAACCTTCACACCTTCTATTCTATATGTTCAACATTCCTTGCCGTAGACTTGGAAACAATGAGTTGCTGTTCCTCAATCATCACTCTACTAATTATGGGTATAATTGGTGGAACTCCATTGTAATTATTTAATAATGCCGTAGACTTAGAAACAATGAATTGCTGTTCCTCAATCATCATTCCACTAATTATAGGCATCATTGATGGAACTCCATTGTAATTATTTAATAATACCGTAGACTTAGAAACAATGAATTTCTGTTCCTCAATCATCACTCTACTAATTATGGGTATCATTCTCCAATGTCCAGAATGTCGAGACTTGTTAACTCAAGCCATGGTCTTGAAATCTTCGGTACCAACCTTGTTCAGGCTTGACTTGAATGTTCTTTCAAATGTGTATTTTTGTTCTATGTTTGTCATTGATTCATCAAAATATTATGTATGTGCTGTTATTTTTCTGTCGCTCTTTTTTCCCATTTCGTGTTGTGTATTTTTTTTTGTAATTGGACCGTTAATAAATAATAAATAAATGTGTCCTGGTATGTGTCACGCAATTAAAGTTGACCCTTACAATGCACACAGGATTGTGTATACTATTGCAAATGAATATACTTTCGATAGTGATGTCCTTGAAAAACGTCATTGAGAAAGAGCATTGTTTCATTAATTTATTATTTTTAGCGAAAAGGAGACGACAAGTGTATTCTATAAGTGTAGTTGTTCGAGTTTGAATATTCAAAAAATATACAGTGTATTATTATTTTATTTTTTTTTCAAATCAATTTCCCTGGAATTTTCTTTTCTAATGTCGAATAATTAGTTTGAAATAGGCTGTATGCAAGCAATGCATATGTGTGGGTACTGTGTTAAATCTGGCTGCGATAATGTACGATCTTCAAATTAATTTATTCAACATATTTTTTTACCTGCAAGTCGGAACAGTGAAGCTCAAATCAACCGGCTTGTATTAAAATTTAAATTAAATAAATACTCATTGAAAGGCATGTATTAAAGGACCTTCACACCCCTTGCGCTCCTGGTGTTATTAGATTAATCTACGAGAGACACTTGGTATCTTCAACGCTAATCAAAGTACAAAAACACAAAACACTGGCGTATATGGAAGAAACAATATGGCGTCCTTTATTAATTTCGGATGTTAAATTAAGTATTACCTTAACTCCTGCTTGAAATAAAGATGCTGATTTAAACTAATTGCAATGAATTAAAAATTGAAGATCTCCTAAAATAGCACTTGAAATTCTTCACTCATTCCATGACAAACTAGAGCAGCTTTATAAAATCTCGAGCCTTAAAAATTACATTTCTTTTAGAAAATAACACGATATTATATAAATATTGCATCATAATTTTTTAACTCCACTATTATTATATACTACTTTAAAATTATATTTTTTTTTTTTCTTTAGGTAATGAATCCACTATAAATAATTGTAGTATTGTTACGATGTAAAATGTATGTAAATTTGTATCGTATCCACTGTCATTAATTATAGGATTTAGTGCCTTGCAACTTTATCTACTGTTAATGTATCTTATATGGTATCAAGAGAGTTTTACGGTCAGTATCTGTTGTATCATCTGACATTGTGTAACAAATATCATCATTTTTTTATATTATTCTACTTGTACTCACTGTCACCTACCTCAGAACAGGTTCTTATGACCTAGTGAGGTAGGTAATGTAAAAATATAATGTAAGAAACAAAAATTTAATAAATGAAGAAAATAAAAATAAATTGAAAAATTTTTATTTGTTTTTTGTAGCAACATTAATGTGTGATTTTATGTACCTGAATGCCTATGAATTTACAAACTTGTAAATAGAAATCATGTTCGCTATCAGAAAGAATCACAGAAAATTAAGTCTCATAAAATTTTGCATTATACTGCATGTACAAAGATAGTACAGAAAACAATTCAAATATAAAAAATATTACAAATAGAGATGAACAGAGAAATTTGTTAAAGCATACAATAATTTTATTGGCATATTTTACTGTCTAGAAATATGGTTAATTTTACACTTTCCAAAATAATAGTATGGGAACCAAATAACAACGAGGAATGAAAATCAATAGATTCCTTGGGCGAGTTGTTTATCTTTTTCCAAAAGGACATTGCTCTCAGAAACCAAACTAGTCCATGAATATTTCATGACTTGGACTAAGTACCTCCCAACTTTTCTGACACTTTTATAATATTTCATGATGAGACATGAATTGTTTTTTTACTCTTTGTGAATACTTTGTATTCATCAAAGGCACATTCTAGAAATGTTTGTAGACAAAAACAATCGTCTGGACTTATCTTTAGGATATTTTTTTATATTTTTATTTATTTCTTACAATAATTGCTTTTTGACATCTTTAAATGTTTACAGTTCTTATAGATGTATTCATAAATACCAATTTGAGTGGGTAATTCGTTAATTATATTTTTAACATTTAAAAAAAATTGCATCTTTTTCCGTCTTTTAAGAACTTTATTTTACTTCATACCAGTTTTCCACTTGACTTCTTTTGTTTTGACTCTGACATTTATACTAATTACTTAATTCTTTATGTTTCACCTTTATCAACCTGTCAAACTGTTTATTTTTCCTAGGTCAGTAGATTTCGACATGCTTCATCATATTCTGTCCAACAAACATTGTGGAGTCGTATCGTATTAAAAAAACTCATCGAATTGACTTTATGAGCTAAAAACAGTTGGAATGACCTAAACATTTCAGAAAAAAAAGAAAAAAATTCATGACGCCAGGTCCCAGGTAGATTTTTCAGTGGAAACAGATATTTTTTTTATTGTTAAAATAGACAAGATAATATGTCTTGAAGGTATGAGAGTCTAGACAGAAATTCATTTCATCGACAAGCCAATAAAATAAACGTGAAAAACGATAACGATGCCATGATGCTAAAAATGTATGGAAATGAAAGTCGTAAATTTTCATTTTTAACTTTTTTCTTTTCATAAGAATGTTGCGGGTGTCGCCATTCAGGTCTTACCGTGGATTTGTAGATGTGGCAACCCCGAGAGATAGAGACGGAAATAGGAGGAAACTCATCGCTTTGTCTTTTTCACACGTTATAAATTATTCATGAGGCCGCGAGAAGGGGGTTGGGGCGAAGGAGGAGGGGAGGAGAGGAGAGGACGTGCTTATATCTACAAATATGCCGCCAAGCAAGAAACGCAGAAGATAAAGATGGGTTCTGGGAAATCAACGGGACACATTCAACCTGCGCAGCAAATAAAATGAAAACGTAAAAATGCTATTTCATTTTGACGCTTCTACAATAAAACTCAATGAAAAATATGTTGTCTTTAACAATAAACGTCGGCGTCCGAAACCACCAATCTACGGTTTGGCGAAGTTCTTGACAAACAGATTAGCAGTTACATTAATCATTGACGGCCTTTCTTAATAACGACAAATTCTATGGCTCAATCCCTTATTCAATAAGAAGATTCAACCTATAAATCACAAAGATATTAAAATACAGGTCTTATTTAATAATAAATACCCTAACAAAATATCATTTTTCTATAGATTTCCATGTTCCTACTTCTAATTTATCTTCGCTAAACACCTTATAATGTACTCGTACATCTTAATATTAAGTATAAGGTATTTAGCGAATATTAATAAGGAACATGGAATTCGACAGAAAAATATATTTATGTTAGCTGCATTTTCGATTTTTGATGATTTATAGCTTAAATTTTCTACTGAATCAGGGATTGTGCAATAATTTTACGTGAAGTTTGTCGCTAGTAGGCAGGGGCGTTAAATGCTCACTTTATATTGGTTAAGTGTTTTTAATCTCTACGCGACATCCGACAGGAAATACGGAAAACATTTCAACTTCATTTTTGACAAAAAAAATAGATTGGCGGTATTGCACGCCGAGCGACGATTTTTATTTATGCAAAGTCAATAAACACCGATTTAAATCTGCAAGAAGTTAGTAAAAAAATGGTTTCCCACAATTTGGGGATTGTTGTTGGTGGAAAAGGGGAAGAAGTCGGGAATGGTAACGTTTAGAAGTATCAGACTATAGATCTGATGAAGAAACATTGCTAAATCCATTTCAAACAACGTTTCTGTTCTGAACGATAGTTTCTCACCATTGCGATATTGAGAGCATAGTTTTCTCTGGAACGGGGTACAAATACATAATATTATTTCAATTATTAATGTGAAAATTATAAGCATAAAATCTTTAAAGTTAATTCTAATTTAATATGTAATATTTTAACTTATTTTAAATTCATTTTTGTGTGAAATAATATATTTATTTATTTATTTTTAAAGAAAGACAAACATTCTCGGGTTGCGAATAGCCTGACAATATTTGAAAAATTCTTACTTTTTTTACAGTGAATACCGCACAAGAGTCGCAACTGCTCCCAACCGCCTAGAGTCAGTGGACTATGGCATCCCTAATTGGGGTATGTTGTAAGGCTTAATGTAGTAAGGGAGGGGAAGGAGAAGAGGAAGAGGAAGGTTGGGAAGTACCTGGCTATTCACATCTGATCTTTCACCAGGGCGATACATAGAGTATCTACCACTCTGGAACGTGCCGCAAATATACTTTTCATTATTTTTATATTAATTAAAATGTATTGCGCATATAAATCAAATAAAAGTTATTGGCGCTCGCCGGGTTTGATCCCGCGACCTTTGGATTCGTAGTCAAGCGTCTTACCACTCGACCATGGAGGCCGTCAACTACGCAATGATGGAGGACTTAGCCAGCAGAAGAATTGAACCCACAACGCCCGGGTGAGAATCCGACGCCTTTGTCCACTCAGCTACCGATTGTAATAATTTCTTTTGATTTTTTGTTTGTCAAAGTAGGGATTTAATCCTGGGATCTCAGGGGTCCAAATGCAAGGAGCTTACTATCTTATTTAATTACTTAATGTAGTTTTATGATAATATTTCTCAATAATAGTAATATTTATGAGAAACTCATTTTAATAATAATTTCTTTGTGGAATTGTTGTTAAAAAAACATTATTACGATCTAAAATATTCTCTTTGGGGATAGGTAAGTTTTTTCTAGCAATGAAAAAGGTGACTTACAAATTTTAAGAACAAAAACACAACTCGAGACACAAAATGTAAAATTTTGAGAATTTGTGATCATTTTCTTTTAGTTGTCAGAATCCGGTTTAAATAACGCAGCAGAGAAAGACGCCTCGGATGAAAACTCTCGGGATTTGGGCATAATTTCATTGCAGCCTCCCTCCGGCTCCGGAGCCCACTGAGGAGGGTACCTTGTATCTGTACACAGCCAGAGTCTACCCTACGCGATCGGGAAATGAGTGCACTTTAGCGGTGATTGTAGGAAGCACGATTGTTTCCCTTGGCAATGGCGACCAAACACGGGGCCGTTGTATCAACAGAGATACATATAATTCAGGTATCGCAGGTATGATGATACGATATACAGAAGTAGGGGTGCACAGATTATTCTCGCGATGCCTACACGAACTTTCCTATCCAGTTTGCAAAAAAAACCTCAAAATCAGAATAGTTTTATCGTATCAAATGCATGTTTTCCGAAGAAAGCTTTTAAGGCAATATTTGTATTTATTCATTTTGGTTTGAGTTTTTATTCCAGCAGACCTAGGAGGGTGGTATAAACATAATCTGAAATAATACAATAAATGCAATAAATGGAAAATAATAAGTACGTTAACAACAACAAAGAAAATATTATAGGAGCGTGATTCAAATACGTATCATCAGCATTCAGTGCTCAATAATGGAAGAACTTTACGCTTTGATAATAACAGAGAACTTATATAGCACAGTTTTGTGATATTTCACCTTTAATTTAGTTTGCTTGAATGGATGAGCTACAACGCTTTATGGATTTTTTGATAATAATAAAAATTATAACACCGCTTGAGAACTGCTAAAAATATGTTCGTAATATAAATAAACTTAAAGTACGAAGTCAAAAACAATTTTCGAAAATACACCCTTAAAATGTGGATATCCGGAAAAAATGCAAGGCTGATGTGAGCGTAATGAATAGGATCAAAAAAGGGACGCTTAGATGGTTTGGGCATGTAGAGCAAATGAACGAAGAAAGGAGTGTAAAAAGAATATATGATGCGAAATTGAATGGAAGAAGAATTCGAGGACGCCCGAGAAAGACATGGCACGATCAAGTAAATCAAATACTTGAATCGGGTAATGTGAGAGTCAGAATAACAGAAGAGTATGTATGAGACGATATATGAATGTGAATGAAGCAAGGAGTGTGTGCCAAGACAAAGTTATATGGCTATCGGTCCTCTCTGCCTATCCCTGCGGAGAAACGGCGTGATGGTTAGTTAGTTAGTTACACCCTTTGCTGAAAATCAACCAACAAACGGTTAGCAAATTAGCATTGCTGAATTAACTTTTAATATTTTCAAATACAGTAGATACAACTTGAAATATTTTTTATAACGAATTCATGATTACCGAATACAGTTATTTAGAAGTACAATCAATTTATAATCCAATTATGTACAAACTTCACTAATTATTTGTAGAAAACACAATTTATGCGTTTAATTTTACATATTACCATATAATATTTTTACGTCTACATTCTAATAAAATCTTTCTACTGATGTACCCCAATATTCCGTTTCGAAAAGCTTTTATTCTAATTCCTTTTATGATTCGTACCAAGGAATAAATAATGAAAACGGTTTGATATAAGAAATAATTTTTATATCCCAATAACTGTTGAAGATACCGGCGGAAAATGTAAATTTTGTAAACGCCTTTAACTAAAACGGAGTCTCAAGATAAAATTAACATATTCGAAGAATTTGGAGTGTCTTTCGAGGCGCTCTAACTGGTAATGGAGCAATTCTTTAATTGAAGTGTCACTAGAGGTAAGGTAGTCAGTCTTCTTGCCATTTGCAATCTGGGCAGTCGGGACGGTCAGGGACGGATTTCCATACTACGAGTATTATAAACTATTATAAACTACCACCATTTGTTTGTATTGCTCACCTAAAGTACAACGTCACAAAACATCGGGTCGTCTGAATAATATTTTAAAATCGAAAATAATAAATGAATACATGAAACCGATTTCAATATAAAAAATTAAACGATTTCGATAACTCTGATTCCATTGAAAAATTGCAACATAAATTTCTAAGATACATTAACTACAAACTCGGTCTACCTATTGAAACCATAAATTGTAATTATTTAATGAAAGAATTAAAATTACTAACACTCTCAGACAGGAGGCTTGTTTCCGACTTGACTTTTATTTTTAACATTGTTAATGGTATTATAGACAGCCCTGATTTACTTAGCTTAATTACATCCATGTACCTAACAGATCAACTCGATCCAAAATTATTTTTAAATGTAACAATTATATCAGGACTGAGTCATTTAAATACTCGCTTGTACCTAGATTGCATACAGTGGGTAATTCTTTCGCTGAAATATTAGATATATTCAACTGCACTGAATCTAGTTACAAGAAGGCTATAGTAGCATACCTCTTTCAAAAATACTACTATTGTTAATTTGTTGCATTATAATATTTCTATTAACTTACTTATGTTTCTGGGTGCTAATCATTTACTCTGTGTTATTTTTATGTCACTATTATTTTATGTTATATATTACACTTTTATGTAAAAGCCAATGAGGGCGTATACGAGTATAATTACATAAATAAATAAATAATTAAAAGTTAGAAAAATACACATGAGAAAAGATTATTATTTGCAACCAGGCATTTTATTAAAATTAACACCCTATCTTGTTTGATGCTGTGCGGAGGGTCTTTGTGAGAAAATAAAGGGTGAACCTGGGTTTATAAAAGACCGTTGCTACAGGAGATGTTGCTATAGGGAAACACAAAAGTCTCCAAGTCGTTCAACAGCCTAACTCTTGAGAGCACGAACCGGATCGAAAAACGACCCGTTGTCATGTGAGAAATGTCGACGGCTATGTAATATTAAATGCATATGTAACATTAAACCTAACTGACACGAGAATAACCGTTCATAACTGTATATTTACTTATTTATTCACGCCCCGGTGGGCTTTTACAACAAATTTGTACAATATATTTATTTTGACAAGTAGAGCATCGTTTTTGACGGCCTCCATGGTCGAGTGGTAAGACGCTCGACTACGAATCCAAAGGTCGCGGGCTCAAACCCGGCGGGTGCCTATAAATTTTATTTTGATTAATATGTGTCATAACACATTTAATTCTTATAGAAATAATAAAGAGTATATTTGCGGAACGTTCCAGAGTGGTAGATACTCTAAGTATCGCCCTGGTGAAAGACCACCATTAAGAATCGAAAAGTTGCTTAAAATGGGTTTAGCCGTGTTTGGTGGCCAGATCTGAATAGCCAGGTACTTCCCAACCTTCCTCTTCCCTATCTCCTTCCCTCCCCACTACCTTCAGCCTCACAACATACCCTACTTGGGGATGCCATAGTTTCACTGGCTCTAGACGGTTGGGAGCAGTTGAGACTCTTGTGCGGTATTCATATAAAAATAAAAAATAAAAACAAAATAAATACATATGATAGTACATGCTACATTTAAAAATAAAAAGAAAAAAAAATACATACTTCTTAAAAAAATAAAAATAAATCAACTTAATATAAGATATAACCAGTGGTGAATACAAAATGCCGTATAAAAACAACAATAATACTATTGCGTGGTAGACGCGTATATTTCAGTGAAGTATTTGTGAAGAGTTCGTTTTATCACTAATACTGAATCCCCAAATATTCGTACATCAACATTCCCAAATCATGCAAGACTATGCAGTCGATTTATAAGTGTGTCAGCCTGATAGTTGGTTTTAAAAATTGTCGCAGGAAAAGGTAATTATTGTATATTGTAGTAAGCCTATTGAAGGATAGAACAATAAATGGGGCCTAATCATCAATATTTATTGGATTTATTACTATAACTATTGTTCAAAACATATTTTAAATTCAACGAATTGAAAAAATACATATGTGTATACAGGTAGATGTATATATGTATGTACTCTACTGTAATTTAGTAATAATTTGTATTTTTATTGTGTGTGTAAATATTAATGTTTTTAATGTTAGCATCTGTTTCCTGTTAGCCAATTTAGTTTGTCGCCTGACATTTTTACTACTTTTTAAAATCTATTTTGCCATGTGTAATTCTCATTCCTCTTTATTTTTTTTATTTTTGTTGAGAATTTGAAACTTGTTCTATTATATGTCGTTACATAAGAAAAGAATAGTTGAACAGTAATGCAAATGTGGAGCAATAATGAAGAGGTGATGAAGTAATAATAATGAAATCTTAGATGTAAGTTACTAGTTATAAGTTATGCTCAGTAGTAAGTTACAAGCCATAAGTTCTTATTGTAAGTCACTAGTTGAAAATATTAGTTGTAAGCCATTAGTAATAAATCTTAAGTGTAAGTTATTAGTTATAAGCTTAAGTGATAAATTATAGGTTAGATGAATTAATTTGTAAAGCGCCCTTGAGGTGATCTTCCCACAAAAACGGCGCTATAAAAGTAATCCATTTATTATTATTATTATTATTATTCGTATACGAGTATATCTAATATTCCAGTAGTGAGGCAGTGTGTTTATTTGAGGGGTTGAGTCCATAGCTACGTTGCTGGTTAATCCGACCCTGGCCTAGGGTGGTTCCGGGGATGCCTCAGGGACGAAGCCACCCCTTCAAAGACGCCAAAGAAGCCTTAAGTGTATCCTAGCTGAATTATTTTTAGAGGGAATGACATTCACATCCAGAATAAGAAGCAGGAATGTTTTGAATATTTCCACTGCCTTTTTAAATTGCCTCGAGATTTTTCAGGTTTATGTTTCAAATGAAATATTTTTATTACGATGATAAAATACGGTGGTTTTATTCAAAAGAAAATTAAAATTTTCTCTTGAATTATGATACAAAATACTTGATTTATGGGAAATTTATTTTATAAACACCTTTTTTAAAATATACTTATATAATTTTCAGGATTTAAAATTTATATATATATTTTTTTACATCCCACTACTCCCAACCGTCTAGAGCCAGTGAGACTATGGCATCCCCAATTGGGGTATGTTGTGAGGCTGAAGGTAGTGGGAAAGGGGAGGAGATGGGGAAGAGGAAGGTTGGGAAGTATCTGGATATTCAGATCTGGTCACCAAATATGGCTAAAGCCATTTCAAGCAACGTTTCAATTCTGAATGGTGGTCTTTCACCAGGGCGATACTTAGAGTATCTTTCACTCTGAAACGTGCCGCAAATATACTATATTTTATTTTACATCAATTAAGTGTGTTATGACAAATATTCATTAAATAAAATTTATTTACGCACGCCGGGTTCGAACCCGCGACCTCTGGATTCATAGTCGAGCGTCTCGTCACTCGATCATGCAGGCCGTCACTTCCCAAGTGGGCTGTTACAACGATCCCGGTAAGGGTTTTTTTTTTCAAACCTTTTCAAGCCAGGGAAATACATAGACTGACAAGGCTCAATATTCTGTAGAAATACAAAACCTTTAACGGGAATGAAAACTCGTACCACCTAATTATTATCATTTCTTCGGCCATTTTCATTGTCTCATTAGATAACTTTTTCGGTATCGAAATCACATAAATCATGAAGATTTGGAAAACTGATTCTCTTGATTTCATATATGACGCCCGGCCCAGTGTGTCCAAATCGTACGTGGCTCATGAATAAAATCTTCACCTTGCAGATTTCACCCGGAACTGCACGAGTACCGGTCACGGAAGTTTCTTCTACCACATCTTTCATCTCCTTGCTTGTCAGTTGGATATTCGTAATATTACTATTAGATAATATCAATTTTTAATTTTTTTTTTTGCGTGCCAAAAATGACATGTTTTATAGTGAATATATTTTTTTTACAAAAGAAAGACGGTTCTAGATTTAATATTGCTTTGAAAAATAAAAATAAATGCTTTAATTGCGATTATCTCAGAACTTGTTTTATGACTTAATGCTTTCTGCAGGTATGCCCTCGATATAGCGTTATTTTTCAAACTAAGAATTTCATTCATCATTGTTAGACTTAAGTCTGTTCTTCTATGTTTTTTTTTTTTTTTTTAAAGAAAGACAAACATTTCCGGGTTACGAATAACCAGTCAATATTTAAAAAGCTCCTACTGCCATCATAAGAAGCGGAAGATGTTGCTTGTGCAATAATGGAGGAGCCAGCAGAGGAATTGAACGCACGACGCCCGGGTGGGAATCCGACGCGCTTGTCCACTCAGCTACCGACCGGTCAAAATATTCTGCACACATTCAAATAACTTTTGATAGTTTGAAGAAAAATCTGCAATTTTAAAATAAATCAAAATGCCCAAAATCTGTTTCCGTGATCGCGTATTCAATGAATCCGGATTAAGTACTTAGCATAATACACTCGAGCCTCGAAGTAAATATGTCGCAAAGAGCAAAAAGGGGGCAGAGATCAGTTATTTAACATATATATCGGGCATTCACCGCCAAATTACCGCTCAAAGGTGAAACACTCTCCTTGCCGTGTCGTGGATAATGCACCCCAACACAATCTGGGGGTAGATTTTGATACCATTTCGCGCGATATATTTCAAATACCAACAGAACATAAGAACTACATTTTTTATCTTACAATACCAATACCAATTCATACTCGCTTTCTTCATTTTAGACACTTCTCGTAAAGCGTTAATTTAAAAAGACATGAGACAAAAGGATTCTTATACAAAAAATACTATAAAAAATAAAAACTAGAATTAGTCTTACTTTGTTTTAATTTATATATTCTCCACACAGAGTAGTCCCTGGAAGTAATTATGACAGCAATGAATGGCATATAATACTTTTATACTACTTCTACATTCACTAAACACTGATTTTTCGTACATAGCGTTAAACGTTAGTTACGCCTTAGGTCTCTATATTCATTAAGCCCAATTTGATGTGTTAAACGAAACTATAAATCTTCATACAATATTCTGTTTATTAAACTTCTTATTTAAGACACGGAAATTTCTGATTCGAAAGTAACATCAAGTCAACGCAGAACAGACAACTACCGAAAAATATGAAAATCGCAACCCAATTTCTACACTCAGGCCATTGTCAGGCTTCGCTGCTAAGGGTAGAAGGTAGACGGTAGAAGTGAGGGTCGTTCCAAGTTGTTATCGGGGGAATGTTTTCCTCGCCGTAAAAGCATCGTTCATAGTCAGCTAGTCATTGTAAATTCTTTCGTTAAATATACCTCTTCATACACTTGCTTTGTATCGCACAGTCGTATTCAAATAAGTAGCGTGCATTGTTAGTTTGTGATATACCTGCATTGTTACACGTGGTGAAAGCATACACGTGTAAAAGGGATATTTTGATTTTAAGCTGCATTGAGGGAATCATTTATAATATGATATTTATTTCTGGTGGAAAACATCAAGTTAAGTGAAGAAAAATTTTAGTAACGCCATGTAGGAAGTTATAAAATCATTATATCCTGTGATTTCTAATGACATAACCGTAATTAACAATTACTTTATAATAATCTTACATTAATAGCAGATAACTTGAACCCTAACCTATCATATCGTCGCTGGAAAGGCGAATGGGCGCTTCAGCTATTTAAAATATATTCACCATTTGAGTGAAGGCTTAACTGAAGCAACACAAGTTTGGGATGTTTTTTAGCTTTTTTCCGCTTCATGTAACTCAGTATGAGCATTGAGTTACCTGAGTTGACTTTTTTTTTCAAAATCCAACCAGGTACTGAAGACTAAAAAAAACTTTAAAGTGCTCTGGTATAAACTTCCCAAAATGGCGCTTCAAACCTTTTGCCTTTCCGGCGACGATATATTCAATTGAACAGTGTAAACCGGATTCAATAAGTTTACATTATTATTTTATTTTTTTACATTTATATTGTGAATTGAAAAACTTACTAAACTTTTTTCCATAATATGAGACTTTGTTCCTAACCCTTTTCCATCACACTTTTAAAACTGATGACTCGCGGTACATAAGTTGTTCCATTCAAAGCTTTCGATTTTTTGCCTAAAAGCAATCTGACCTTAGGCTCTCGATAATAGTTTCCCGTCATAAAACAATTCGCTGTCCCGATTTTATAGAACATATATGAGAGATGAGGACCGATGACGGAAATTGCTCCACTAAAATTCCCCATCTTTGTCGTTTATGGCCAGTTTAGGAAAACTCTTCCCTACGATAAATGAAGCATCACATATTTCACGAATGGATCGGATAAAGATTTCAATAAAACATTTACTGATCATTTTTACGCTTCGCTCTTTTACTGGGGACTTCTTGTTTATTTAAAGGGTTTAAGGTTTTTACGTCTTTCGAACCTTCAGAGAAAATATTTTCGGAAATTAGAACATCGACGTCAAGGTCAAGCTGTCAATGTATACCTACACATTTAATATAAATACTATCACGAGTTTCGACCCCTGAAGATTTAAATCTTATGAAACCCCTATATATTTGCTAACCTATTTTACGATTACTTACCACTTTCCCATTAGAAACTTTTGTGCATACGTATCTAATTTCGAAATAAATATTTCACTGTGCCATTATAACTAGTCGCATTTTGTAACCTAGTATTCGATTATTCAGTTTGTTATTTTGAAACTGGATTAATTTTCGAGTAAAGCAGAAAGCTTGCCCCATTTGATCAAGCCTTAAAAACTTTAATATTTAAATAATATCAATAATCCAAAACACAAATATGAAACAGAAAAAGCCAGAAAATACAAAGACAATGGTCACAACCGAGAATCGAACTCGAATCCTCTACCGTATCCGAGAATTAAATAAATTTATAGTAATTATTCCCGGATAGAGTAGGGGATCCTAGTTCGATTCTCGGTTGTGACCATTGTCTTTTTATTTTCTGACTTTCTCTGTTTCATATTTGTGTTTTAGATTATTTATATTATTTAAATATTTAAAAAACAAAAGCATTAAGGCTTTAAAGTTATCAACAATTTCAATAAAAAAAACTTAAATTAGGAATAAGAATGTATTACCACAAAGCAGACTACAAATACAGTAGAAATGTCTCAATAATAATTAATTTATTGGGGAAGAACGGTATTATTATTTTTATAAATCTTTCAATTTATTTTTTAGGTTAGGTTTTTCTGAAGGAATTCACCATTTTAAGGTTGTATAGACTGAACGCCATTCCACTGTATACTATAATAGGATCACGATAACAATATATCAGGAAGAATACGAATATTATAATTTATATATATTATGCTTTTTTGTGCTTAGTATTCGATTTTGAGAGTTTTTTTTTAAATTTAATCGGGTAATTTAATACATTCCTTTGCAGCAAGTATCAGGCTGAAAAACGAAATTAGAGAAGATAAGTGTATAACCAAGTTGCACCGAGGCTCTCAATCGAAGGCTTGTTAGGAAGATTGATTCCGTTGAAGGAGATTAAATTGTCTGTTTGTATCTTTGAAATATTACATTCGACGAGGTTATTCTTACCCCAAGAGGAAACTATCTCGAGGTAACCGTTCATGCTTTGTTTCAAAGCCATCCGAGCCATTTTGTAACAGTATACCTACATATTAAAGCAAAATTTTCTTTGAAATAAATATAATATGCAAATACTGCAAAATAAAGCAATGAGAATAAGAAAATTCTATACACGCATAAGAGGGTTCCATGATAAAACAGAACAGTCATACAACAGAACAGCCATAAAACAGAACAGTGATAAAATAGAGCAGTGATTAAACAGAATTGTGATAAAACAAAACAAAAAATGATAAAACCGAACAATGATAAAACAGAACATTAAAGGAAAAAAACTCCGAATAAAAATCTAACCTAGCCTTTTAGAAAGATTAAGAGGAGATGTAGCTTGCCAGCGATTATTATTAGCCAATGCCAGTTGCCCATACAAGCCTCCCAGAAGTCAGAAAAAATAGGTATGAGATTCAAAATTCAAGAAGATTAATTGTAGAAATGGCGTTATGGTAAGTATTTTTTTTGTCGTTTATGGAGTATAAGGCATTTTGAGAAAAAATCTAACAAAATATAAAATTACATAAAAAAATAAAAGAATGAAGAAGGATGAAGTAGTATAATAATAATGTTTTATTTGCTCACCATTTACTTTTCGTTTGCTCTTTTTACTTGTGGATTGAATTACATTATTGAGTCAGCGTGCAGATGCAGATGCAGTATGCAAACAGTTCGGAATAGAGCCATGCCAGATTGCAAACACTGGCCACTTACAAATATGTAAATTGACTCGAGTGACGAAAACATATTTACTATTCAATTTGATAGTTATTAACTTGGATATGGACCATTATTAAAATGAACACAATAGTTTTAGCAGGTACGTCACTTCTTCTTCAAGCGTGTTAATTTTAAAGTACGGTTTTTAAAGCGGGCTGTGAAAATGCTCCGAGTTTTTTAAAAAAAACAACCATTTCCAAATTACGAATAACCTGACAATTATTGAATTCCTCCTACTCCAATAATTATAAGCGGAAAATGTTACTTGTGCAATAGAGGACTTAGTTAGTCGAAGATTGAATCCGCGACACATGGATGAGAATTCGACGCTTTTAACCACTCGTCTACTAACTTTATTATCATTATTAACTTACTTTTTTATAACTTCGTTTAGTATGAAATATCACCTTAAGGCTCATCCCCCAAAAATGGTTTTAAACGTCACTTTGTAGCATTCTTATACAAGCAATCCTAAAAATTTCTATGGCTAGTTAGAAAAATGTCTGAGGTTTCCAGTAAATACAATTTTACAACTGCAATCCTTTTAATTCTATGAAAAACATACTCAAATGTCAGTAAAAAGTGCAGTATTTAAACCAAGAAAGACATTTTTGAACGTTTTACCTAAATTTCTAGTATGCTTTATATTTAGAATTTAAAACATAACTGTTTCATAATTGTATTCACTGGAAACCTCAAATATTTTTCTTACTACCCATATGGTAGAATTAACAGATGAATCATTTGTAGTTTTGCTTGTACTAAAAACAAACAAAAAAAACCGTATATTTTTGTGTATTTTTGGATTTGTTTGACGCTTTGAAAATTATTGATTTACTAAAATTTGCTAAACATCTAATTTCCAACAAGGAAGTTATTCCAAGATTGTTAATTTTACCAAAAAGTTCAACAATTTGTGACAATCCATAAATGGATACTTTTTTTGTAAATTTCGTATTTCTTTAAAAAATACGAAATAAAACTATACAGCATATAAAAAAAATCTCCTGCAGCTACCAAGCGCATATATATTTAATGTGGGACTAACTAAGTTTTTTGAGATAAACTGTTGAAATTTGCTCAACAATACAAAAATAGTGTTCTCGACTCAAGGTATGCTTTCCCTCTGAATGTTTTCAATTCTGTTGTCTGTTTATGAAAATGACTTCTGAAGAGATGAGTTTAAGGATTTAATCTGAGTTATCGATTATTTCATTACCCATTATCACAAACAACGGTTACTATTGTGATTAACATTAATTGAGGAACATGTGAGGTTTATTAAAATAGTAACCTGGTAATGTGGTGCGGGAAAAAAATGGTCGAAATTCCATAGACAACCGGGCGTACTAATCTGTCCATTCTGGAAGACCAGGATAATAATAGGCTGTCAACTATCTGCCTACAGTGTGTCCCTAGAAGTAAGAATATATATGGAGAGAGAGCTAAATATTTTTACCCAACCTATACAAATTTACGATAAATCACTTTCTCCGGGTTTTTAAGTCGTAAACCGTGAGAGAGAAAGAGACAAGACAAGTTGTCACATAATATCGCACCACTTTTAGATATGTAAGCATGTTTTCCGTCTCCCGCGTCTCCGGCAACTCCACCCCCTACGTTTTGTTATGCGACATAGCTCAACGGTTTTTGAGGTTATATCCCATATTTTTGTTGATAACAATACTGTGAAAAAGTGGTTATACAAATAAACGAAACATTATGTCGACATGTGCTAAGAATGGATGTAAAAAGGTGTCCATGAAAACCCTATCCACGACCGAGTCAGGAAAAAATCAACAATCCTGACTACACTGTTTCGCAGAGCTATCCCTCCTGTATATCATTGCTCTGAAGTATGTCCCAAGGTATTTTAGACACGTTACGTTGCTCGCCAACTTACTGACAACTCGAGCGTGGAGAAACGAATGATCACTGGCAAAGTGGAAGGCAAGAGAAGCAGAAGAAGAACTATTTTGTTCACCAGGACAATTGGATTGGGAGTCACGATCCTCAGCAATGAGGAAGCGACTAAATAAGAAGACATGATCATCAAATTATTTCCGTTTCACATAATCTTTATTAAATTTCGACCCAACATTCGGTGCAATATATCTAGTGTTTTATTCTTATGTAACGAAACCCAAAATAATAAACTGCAGGTTATACAAAATAGGGGGGTGAGGATGATTTTGAAATGTAATGCTTTTACTAGAGTTCAAATTATGTTACGAAATTTAAATATGATGACACCTAAACAACATATAATACATAATACTTAAACGATGATTTACAAGCTTAAAAATAATATGCTCCCAAAATATCTGCAAAATAATATTACATATAATGTAAATGTTCACAATAATTATCCTACGAGAAGTTGTCATGATTTTAGGCTTCCCAAAACCAAACTTGCATATACTCAAAACAGCGTGTTTTACAATGGTCAAAAACTTTTTAATAGTCTTCCAAATGCCTTAAAAGAAGCCTCAAATCTAGGCACTTTTCGTAGGATTTGTGCTGAATATGTTAAAAAAACCTATGATTCTTAAGATTACTAAGATTTCAATTTATATCTGCTGTATAATATAACCTTATGTGCTTTGTTGTATTATTGTGAAATGTATAAATGTTTTTCTTACTAGATGTGTGAAAAAAATACTTGCATACATCTAAATAAAAATACTAAAACAAAACAAAAAAATATTGGTTTAATAATGTATTCTTGCATTGGCTGATTTTTTAAATTAATAATTTAGCGCCACGGCCAGTTACGGTCACCTTTCAAACTGTTCGATCCTCGACCGCTGATTGGACAAGGGACATGACGTCACATCACGCGAATACTCTAGGGACTAGAGCAGTCATTACAGAGCCAGTGGCGTCACTGACGTTCAGAGACAACTAAAATATTCTGATATCGATTATTCCAAAATATATTTAGTGGTATTTGGAGTGCTGATTTCTGTTTTGTTTGTGTAGCTGTCGAAATTTCAAAATTTTTTAGATTGGATATTTTTAGTGCTGTTTCATGGTGAAATGCACCGGAACGGCGTTTTGGCATATGAGGGATAAAGAATCAATATTCACAAACTACATTAATTTCAAAAATCTTTTTTTTTTTTATTTTCTTTGTCACATAACCTACTTACTGAAATCTTGCAAAACGATTTAAAGATGGCGTTCAATTTCAAAACTCAAAATGTCCAAGTACCGGTTCAGCCAATAATTGAAGCCGATTCCGATGATGTCATCTGTCATGGCTGCCGCAAAATTATTATCTTTATTTTCAAAATTATGTCTACTGATGACTTTAATTTTTATAAATTATTCTTATTGAATAACAAAACTCGTAAACTCCACAACATTGATAGCAAAAATCTCAAAAAAAATACAATTTTTCGTTTATTTCAATGAGTTTCACATTGATAATAATTTAAGGTTTGCCGTCAATTAAATAACACAAAGAAAAATAATAAATTATGAACGGTGATGAGAAAACTATTTTTTTCAGTTTTCCACAATTTCGTTAAAGGGGAGTTTGTGAGTTTTGGTTCTTTGCCTCTCATATAGAAGCGATATTTTCAGTTTTTTTTACATCTTTGTACCTTTAAATTTTCCTGAAAAATAAAAAATAAAAGTTGTGCCATATGTAGCTAATATGAACATTGTTGCCTAAATAAATATAACATATAAAGAGTGCAAGTTTACACGTTTCTTTTTATTTATTTCATAAAATGAGCTTATTTTGAGTTCATCTGCCACCCGTCCTCGTCAAGTTAATTCTAGGTAAAGATTGACATTCTTAAATATTGTGTTTTTTCCCTCCATGATAAACAGAACATTAAATAATGTCTGCAATTTTCATTTAAAATTTAAATAAAGTTTCTTTTGAATATGTGAACTTCGAATTGTAGTTTTTGATGAAACCGCTAGATGGCAGGGCGCTTTGTAGGCATGGGTGGAGTTCACACGGGGAAACCAAAACGAAAACAGCCAATTTATTTTTCTAAGCCATTCTTCTACTACGAATTTATATCATGATCATAGGGATACTTTCTACCTTGGAGTAACAATGTATGGAGAGAGAGCTAATTATTTTTACTCAACCTATACAAACTTGCGATAAATCACTTTTTCTGGGTTTTTACGTCGTACAGCATGAGAGAGAAAGAGACAACAAATATAATAATACTGTCGCGATGATCTTGGGCTCCTGGGTCACCGCGGGACTCCGCCCACATTTTTTACTATGCCACTAAACTTGACACAACTAAACGGTTTTTTAGATTATATGCTATATTTTTGTTGATAACAATACTGTGAAAAAGTGGTTATACGAATAAACAAAAAAATTATGCCGATATGTGATATGAATGGATGTATAAATACCCTAGCCTTAGTCTTAGCCGCGCCCAGGTCCGTCATCAAAAACTGACTACACTGCCTTGGATAGATACCACTCTTTATACTAATACTTTTATTCATTATTCTGGTAAAAGAAAACGAAAAAAATGCTGTTTGCCATGAATTCATTATTAATTTTATCTGGTATGTTCTGAAGTCATCCGATTTTGATAATACCTAACGTGTTTTCAATAAAAAAAAACGGTTTTTTATGTATAGTGGAGATCATGTTAATCTGGTTTAATTTTATAAATAAAGTCAAACTTTATTGTGTAGATTACAGCATACGTAATAAAATATATATTTTTATATTTCTACCTGATACTGGATACCTACTGGTATATAGTATAATAGTGTAATAATATTTAGTGTGATACCTACGACTATGTTAATTCTATATGAAGTGCAGCATGTGACACGTGTATTATATGATTTTCTGAAATGTCTTCTTTAGTTTTCTCAGAAAATTAGTCAGTTGTTATTTTACCTCTATATTAAGATTATGTTCTTGTCTGCAACACAATTAATGTTAATAAGATTCAATTAAAGTCATCATTTGGCAAAAACAAGAAAATTATCAGTATTAATTATTAATATTACAATAAGTATAGCTAAATATTTACGATACGTCGGTTGTTATTTTTCCGTATTTATAAATATTAGAGCTAAACATATTTTTCATTTATTATTTAAGCCAGGCCTGGCCAACCCAAATTGCACCTAGGGCCACATTGACGACCCAGTTGTTTCTTGAAGGCCGCACATACAAAAATTATGCAAAAAAAAAAATCTTTTTTTTTCTTACAACGAATTTCATACTTATTGTTTTTTTCGTAAGAATTATAAATAATTTGAATGCAGAGGTAATCTGAAAGTAAAATCAAGGTAATTGTGAAAAAAAAAACAATACTACAACCAAATGTGAAAAGAAAACACGCATTGAGCCAAAAAAATAAGTTTTTGTACAGCTATACACATAAAATAGTTTTTACTGTAAAAATATTTTTTTAACTGTTTAATTAAGTACCCGATACTTAAAATAAACATTCTTCGCCATACATGACCGCGGGCCGCGGGTTGGCCAGGGCTGATTTAAACATTAACATTTTTCATCAAGTGTTTGTTCCATATTTTACACATTAAAACTAGAGCCAAATTGGCAAGTATGGGTATCGCAGTGAATTTTGAGTCGAGTACAGTGCCTACACACATGGATTGTTTGTATATATCGTGTTTTAAACTTGTCAGTCGACTTCAGAAAATAAATTTCCAAAAATTACACATTTTCAAACTTTTCGAATAGTCAATTTCAATGATCGTATGCACTTTTTGTCACTTTCTCGCTAATAACAATAAGTAGGCGTAAACAGGACAAAATACTGTTTCTCAGTGACGTTTGACAATAACATCACTGTCGGAAGTGTATACATATGAAATAATGACTACACCTATAAATCCTATAATATTATTAAGTAATAAAAAAAAAGTTTTCAAAAATTTTAAAAATCATGCTCTTTATTAATTTTAACTAAACCAACAACAAATGAAATGGCGTTACCTTCCATCAAATCAACTAACAATGCTTAATGGCCTTTGAATCATTGAATTCAATTCACGACCAATGATACCTACGTGTGTTTAGTGTACTGGGTCCTCATTGTGGCCTCAATCAAAGGACCCTCTAACTAACAACGCAACGTCTCGGTCCATTTTCACTAACTACAAACTACTGACCATCGACTCAGTGTAACAAGGCTCTGGCAACTATTGGTCCAACTTAGGTATTGAGAAATTAAACCACACTGTCAACCCATATTTTCTAGTTAGATTTTCCAACATAAAAAATGCAATAAAAAATAGCTCCGTCAAAAATCAAGCAAAATCGTTTTTTTAAGATTTTTTCTTGAGGTGACTTTCCACGGTGCGTGATTTTACGGATGGAACCACGCACCGAGGATAGCGGCGAACAACCGCACACCGCACCGGGGTTCTCCCCAAGATGCGTGCAGTCGGGGCGGTTTACTACTTTCCTGAAGGATTGCACATTCTCCTGAATCATTATTTTTTGCTAAGAGCAATAATATACCAGGAGGGAGCGCTAGTGTAGTCAGGATTGATTTTTTTTCCTGACTCGGGCGTGGCTAGAGTATTTATAATGTTTTTGTTTATTTGTATAACCACTTTTTCACAGTATTGTTATAAACAAAAATATAGGATATAACCTACAAAACCGTTGAGTTATGTCCTGTTATGTCGCATAACAAAAATGGGCGGAGTCACCGGAGACGCGGGAGACGGAAAACATGCTTACATACCTAAAAGCGGTGCTATATTGTGTGAGAACTTGTCTTATCTCTTTCTTTCTCACGGTTTACGACGAACAAAACCCGGAGAAAGTGATTTATTGTAAATTTGTATAGCTTGACTTTGTTTTACTTGCTTGAAACGACCTCGAGCGACGCGTGACCGTTTAGTACTAAATCGGCTTAAACACCGATCACACCAACTAGCGTGATTATTGCTTGCCACTTTGAGAGCGCTACAACGTGTCTATATATATGTAACGTCATTGCCATGGTGTGGGTAATTTTAAAATGATGTAGGAAATATTTATATGATTTGAGAATATTTTAAGTCATTTTAAATAAGATCTTTATTTTCACGGCGCCCCTTCAGAGATGGCGCCTATGTGTTTTGTACAGTTTGAACGTATGGTGGATCCGACGCTGCCCACACTCGAACCTTCAGATTCGTAGCCGAGGATTTTAACCACTCGGACACGAAGATCAATCCTCAGACATGTTTCTCTAATGCATTACATACTTTCCAAGCATTAATTACTCTCCTGAAAAAAGTCACATTCTCCTAAAATATTACGAATTTTAGATCGTTTACATACTTTCCTGAAACATCTAAAATAGGTATTTTATTTTGAAACTTTCAATTGCATATTCCACTGAATCTTATACATTTATGGATGCTGTTGGACAAAGAGATTCAATCCATCAGAACGAAGTAACGTCTTGCAAATAATATTAACTTCCAGGGAAAAATATTATGACTTGTAAAAAAAATATTCATACGGAATAACAAAAGTGAATTCTGAATGTACCACTATCAGTTTTATTGTTTATTATTTTTTGAGTAATTGATAAACCGATTTTGATCAGGGAAATCAGTCCCGTTTTTACGAGCAACAAAAAAATCAAACATCTAAGTCAGACGGTGAACATTTTACAAAAAATAAGTTGATTGGATATCCTTATTATACTATACGTACGTTTGCAATCGAAATGCAAATTAACGGCAAAATTTTAACGTATGTACAACTAATGATGATAATAAAGGAAACAACTATGATTAAAAATGCCTTATTTCATATTTTTCCATGTGAATAATACATGGCATTCACTTATACTGGAACCATTATTACGTAAATACTGTAATTTATTATAGTTTTGAAAAACTGTTTTCCGAGTAAAATAATTAGTAACGTCTCATAAACTACAATAGAATGCATTCATAACCATCCTCGGGAAATCCTGAAAGAAGTAAATTATAAAGACATTACTTATGTTGTCCGATATTTTTTGTAAAACATAGTTTTCGGAAAGAAACTCTTCGCATTTAAAAATTATAATGATTAATGTTATTTCTTGAGGGCGAATAAAACTCATTGGCTTCTAATAAAAATTTCGTATTTTTAGCTGGACTATACTGTATATTTACTTCGTAAAATTTTCACTACACTTCCAGTTGACAATTCACTTGAAGGAGCTTAACGGGTTAGACGTGTATGTAATATATTATGTATATTGTTTAAATGCACTACAATCTGTGATACTTTAAATAGATGAACAATAAGATACGTAAAATTCATGCTGAGCGTAAAACAGCAAATAAATAATTTAAAACAAATCATATCGATTCATTTTATTATAAAAACTTTTTTATTATGAATCTAAATTCATTTCATCAATCTCTCTGCTGTTGCAGGTATTTGTATAAAGTTGAGAATTAGCAATATTACGTTAAAAAGATTAACTTAATTATAGTTTCTCTTCTTACACAGCATATTTTATTTCCCATCACATACCAAGTCACTGTGATTACCTCTATAGTCTGAGTATCTTCCTACATAAAACTGTTAACCAAACATTCAATTTCAATAACAACGATTACTTCCATCAGAAACACGGTCTACTCTTCCACAATCCACAGGGCGAACACAAACACTATTCGATTTTGGTAATCGCCGGAACATAATAATAAAACATTAATATTTTGTAATAGCGCCATTTTTGTGAAATATCATATCAAGGGCGCTGTACAAGGCAAAATTACCTTATTAATAAAATAAATTTCACTAAAATGGGTCTATATATAAACCTTGAAATATCACACGACTTCTACAATTAAGTGTATAAAAACATCCGCAAAAAATAGCACGATTTTATTTGTATTTTTTGTCCCACTATGAGCCAACCAGGTGACATTGCAGCAAGTACCAATTATTATTATTATTTATTTATTAAATTTATGGAAACATAATAACAGATACAGAGATACTACATTTAAAATTTTATACTTATTATAAATACTTTTATATCTATAAATTATCTCTGAAGATGTACCCTCATCTGTCCTTGTGTGAATGAAAGGGGTTTTTTATTTAGTTTTTAAGAAATTATTGTTATTATTTTTTTTGTTTAAGTTTTCAGTTTATTTTTAATTCTTTAAAGTCATTGTTTTTTTCCGGTAATAATAATTTTATTCCGAGGTATTCGTCACTATGCCAACCCATTGTTTTTTTTTAAATCGGAATCAGTAACATGCATATTTTAGCAAGATTTTGTTATGTTTTCTGAATAGTGCGGTTTATTTTAAATATGTTCTGTACATATTTGCAAAGTAACGTGGTACAAGAAAACGTTAATTAATTTTCTACAAAATTGTCTTCAAATTCTTTAAATGTGAGTACTGAAGGATGTGAAAATTTGTTTAGGATTATTATAAATACTATTTTGTGCGATGAGATTGTCTATAAATTTTATAAGTGCCGACCCATACTATTGGGCCATATTGAATTACGGAATACCAAAAGCATTGAAATAATAATAATATTTGGATAATTTGAATAGTGCCGTTTTTGGGTAAAATCACCTCAATAATGATTGCCTCTTAAATCCCGATTTAGCATAATACACAGTTCTTTTTTTATTGTTAAAAAATAATCATATTATTTAAAGGTCGTTTTATTCCCTTGATAAATTCAGTTATTTTATTTTATGAAAAAAAATATAAATCGTACACATTTTCTCCGTAAGAGTATACGGTATGCTGGTTTTCAGATATATTACTGAAGTAATTAAAAACGTGTCCAATGCGAATTCTTCCCTTCTCGGGAAAATGTCACACTTTGGGCGAACGCTCGCGAATCACCGTGTCCGAATTAGATAATAAAACGAGCTAGTATACATGTGTTCTTGGCGTCGTAATTTCTATTAACAGTCGTCATCATTGACATGACCGAGTCTGACAGTTCAATCCTGAATAACTTCACCTGAAAATCATCTGCATCGTCACCCGGTGAAAACCTCCAGTTGCCTCAATGTTATCGTGACAAAAGGAAACCTGTATAAGTCGGAAAAACAATAACACCTCTGGTATTTGTTTATTTTTCCTCGCGTCTTGAAAAACTGTTCTTAGAAGTTTCACGATGGTGTTGCCTCTGCATAATCCGGATGAAACTATCACGACCATCAGCACTGTTGAAAAGCCTGAACCAAAAGAGTACCCGGAACCTTCGCTGGCTCAAAGTAAGTCATTTTTTTTTTAAACACGTTTCTCGTAATAATAATATTCTTGCTATATTGAAGACACTTATTTTATTTCTCGACAGAATCACGTAAACAAAAATTTACATTACTTAAGATATTTTCTACTACAAAACATTAATTTTTTTTTTGTTTGTTTAGTATTTAAATACAACAAGTTTTTTTTTTGTTGCTGCACAAATAATAAAATTTGTTTTTTCTTTGCTGTTGTTCTTTAACTTAACCCAAACACAAATTAACGTAAAGAAACTGTTTTAAAACGTTAAGTAATCACTTAATATCGCCGTCAAAGGAAGAAACCTCCCATGTGGTCAACTTCACAAAAATGAGTTAAATATGACATTGCGTAGAGTTTCAATTTGTACTTCAAGTTTTTATTGGTGAAAATACATTATTGCATCTAAAACTACAAAGCGTATTTTTGATGTCTCAAAAAACAATCTGTAACTCTCAAAAATCATTTTTTTTATTTCCTCCTAAACAATTACATTTTTGACATGGGAGGCATTTTCGCGTTGACGACGATATATTTTCGAAATATAATATATGCAGTCCACACTGAGAGGATTTCACGGTTTTAGACATCTAGAAACTAGATTTCAGGTTTTTTTCAAAAGCCTTAAAATATTTAATAATTTACCGGCCAATTTAAAAGAAGCAAACAAATAACTGAAGACCCACAGGTTTCCTTTTAATAATATTATTTTTTTTCTATGTACATTATTTGATAAATGTATTAAATTGATTATTTTATTTTGTCTATTTTACTATCTATTTGTATTATATTTATAACCCAAAGATTTGCGATTTCTAAATTTGACTTGACTGTCAGAAACCCTATTTTTTCGCTCATGTGTATCAGTTTATACAATGTTTAAGTTTTACGTGACCATTTACTATACAGACGTAAAATCGATCAAAAAACGTGTGCGAAATTCAATCAAAAATAATACTTCTCACGATCGTATTGTGCACGAACATTACCAAACCTAACCTAACCCAATAGAGGGGATCGGCCAAATGTGGCAATTGAAAACAGTAGAGTAACGCTGTCGGGTTAGGTTATGTTAAAAAGAGTATTCCCAATAGCACAATGCAATCGTGAGCATGTCAATACAGCCGCTGGAGTTATATTTTCGATTGTATTTTCCATTTGTATTATATAACAGACATACACCCAAATTATCACCACGGCTTTAAATAATCACAGATTCGAGAAAACAATAACAGAGGCGCGTATTTTTTCAATAATTTGTTATTTGTTTGCAGAAATTTTATTTCCCTTTGCAGTATGTCTATTATAGGTAATCACTAGTGCCAATACCGTGGGAAATGAGATTTTTCCATATAGAAATCACAACATCTAATTGGAAAGCTCGAATTTGTCACGAGTTTGATTAAAACACTTTCCCTTTAATCCAAAGGATAACATTATTATTAATCAGCCGTGATATGATTTATTAAATACATTATCTACAAAAATAATTTGATTAAACATAATAATATGTCATTGCGATACAATCAAATAAAGCATAGATATTTCAATATACTTTCGACTACAGTAATCACATTATATTTTTAGAATTTAAAAATAATGTCGTATTTGTTTCGCTAAATTTAGAAACAAAATAATTTTTTTAAAGTTAAAGTTTTTGTTGTAAAATAAAAATAAAACTATTTCGATGTTTACCACTGCAACTGAACAATTAGTTAGAATTATGAAAAGAAGTCGATTCCTTAAACGTTTTAAAATAAATTACGACATTTACGAAATTTTCTTAGGCGAAAGAGTACCTACGTTTTTAAGCACTTCAAAATGAAGAAATGCTCATGGAATTTTTTTGCCTCACTATATGAACCACGAGCAAACTCGATTTCCAGGCCATAAATAATACACTTCTTCTGTGTTTTGTATTTCATATTTACTTTAACAGAATGTTTTTAAAGTAACAATAAATTAGCGATGCGCGACGTGACAGCGAGATAATGTTGAGATTAAAAGTGACAGTCACATTAAGAGTCTCTTTGTCTTAAATTTAAATTTCTCTACCATTTTGGATACCCCAATCTTAGATGAATTAAATAATGTAGATACGTTACTGAGACGACGCGCGTGAATGCACTAAACCGATTCCGCGAGACATTCCTGAGATTTACTGTGTTTAGTATCACACAAATATTCGTTTGACAGACAAGCTGTCACCAGCTGTCACAAACGCGTCGCGTAACAAAAAATACCTTGAGAGGTGTAAAAATCATTCGGGAGCAAAATACATATCTCATGGAGTTTCTTTCCATTCGTAATTACCCACAAACAACTTATTATTTTAATTCAATAAATATTATTCACAAGGTTTTTAGATACTCTGAACGGTGTGAGAGAGCGAATCGCAGAAATACATAAGTATGTGGAAAACAACCACGGCTAGTTTAGTGATACCCGATTATAACAGTAGCATGGGACGTTCATATAGCTATCTCATCCGTACACATATATTCTTTGAATGGTTATCTTTTTCATACACAGGTGAAACGTAAAACAAGACGTGTCTTGTATTTTGTGTCTACGTCTCCACTATTCCGAGGCAATTTTTTAACGGCCCTCCACACTAGAGCAGTGGTCCCCAAATTATGGGCCGCGGCCCCGTACCGGGCCATGGACCAAATGGTACTGGGCCGCGCAAAAACTTTTAAAAAAATCTACATTCAATGTGTCCCCTGCACCCCCTTCCCTTTTTTCAATTATTGATAATAATAAATTAATGTAGTAATCGTTGATCAGAAAAGTATTTTCAATTCAAATAGTTTCGTGTTTTTGGGTTTCTAAGGGGAACCTGAATCTTGAATTTGAACTAGTTCGTTTATTTCCCCAGAAACAGCCGGTCAAATACCTTTTAGATTGAAATTTACACCCGATGAAATGAACAAAAATTCACCGTAAGACTTTTTGAAAAAAAAAACTATGTCATATAAAATATGCGATACCGACTTAATTGATATTTTGACGATTTTCGTAAGCTTTTTACCTCAAGACTTAGATGTCGCGAGTTCGAGACCTGCCTTGCGCAAATAATATTTCCCTATTTTAAATGTGTTATTTCATCCACAATAAAAAAAAATAAAAATATTTACAATAATAATCTGTGCCATCTTCGGTTAAAGCCACTCCAAGCAACATTTCGATTTTGGACGGTGCTCTTTAATCAGGGCGATACTGAGAGTATCTACCACTAAGAAACGTGAGGCAAACATATAACATATTGTTTTATATTAATTAAACATGAAATAAGACAAAGTAATTAAATCAAATTTATTTGCGCATGCCGGGATTTGAACCCGCCACTTTTAGATTCGTAGTCAAGGATCTCAACCGCTCAACCGCTGGCTCCAGGCAGTTGAGAATCGCACGGTAGTCAAAAAAATAAAATAAATATCAAACAAACAATATTGTTTGCTCCTTCGTATTTAACAAACCGGGAACTTCAGAAGATTTCATTTACTAGAAAAATACAGAGCTACATTCATTTTTTTTGTTAATTATCGCATTCAAGATTTTTGTTAAGGTGGCAGAGCCGCATTCAAGATTTTTTTAAGGTGGAGCCGCATTCAAGATTGTGTTAGTAGAGCTACATTCAATATTTTTGTTAGGATGGCAGAGCCGTATTCAAGATTTTTGTTAAGGTGGCAGAGCCGCATTCAAGATTTTTGTTAAGGTGGCAGAGCCGCATTCAAGATTGTGTTAGGGTGGCAGAGCTACATTTAATATTTTTGTTAGGATAGCAGAGCCGTATTCAAGATTTTTGTTAAGGTGGCAGAGCCGCATTCAAGATTTTTGTTAAGGTGGCAGAGCCGCATTCAAGATTGTGTTAGGGTGGCAGAGCTACATTCAATATTTTTGTTAGGATGGCAGAGCCGTATTCAAGATTTTTGTTAAGGTGGCAGAGCCGCATTCGAGATTTTTTTTAAGGTGGCAGAGCCGCATTCTTGATTGTGTTAGGGTGGCAGAGCTACATTCAATATTTTTGTTAGGATGGCAGAGCCGTATTCAAGATTTTTGTTAAGGTGGCAGAGCCGCATTTAAGATTTTTGTTAAGGTGGCAGAGCCGCATTCAAGATTGTGTTAGGGTGGCAGAGCTACATTCAATATTTTTGTTAGGATGGCAGAGCCGCATTCAAGATTTTTGTCAAGGTGGCAGAGCCGCATTCAAGATTTTCGTTAGGGTAGCAGAGCCGCATTTATGATTTTTTGGCTATTTTAGCCTGAGTTAGCCCGAAAGTATTAATAGGGTGTTAACCGGCCCAACCCCTTCTTCACAAATATGAATAAAAAAATAGTCATTGAAAGTAAATATAAGTATTGATTTCCTGCATGGTCGAGTGGTAAGACGCTCGACTACGAATACAGAGGTCGCGGGTTCAAACCCGGCGTGCGCAAATATTTTTTTTATTTAATCAATATGAGTCATAAAACATTTAATTGATTCAAAATAAAATATAGTATATTATATTTATCAAAAACCATTTTTTTTACACTAAATAAAATTTTTATTAAATATTAATTATTAAAAATATTATTTGGTGATAAAAAAATGGTTTAAAAAAAAAAAATCTGCGTTGTAAGTATTTTTACACTTCAAAATAATTATTTAACTAAATAAGTAGTTAAATATCACAAGGGTGGGCAGAAGGATATACTGCCACACAAATTTGTCTTGGCACATACTCCTTGATTGATATTCATACCATATCAATAAGTTTTCTTGCGGAACAATATCGGCACTGAGCGGATCCGGACGTTGGTTTGAATCAGGCTTTAGTCTAACTAACTAACTAACTAACCATCACGCCGTTTCTCCGCAGGGGTAGGCAGAGAGGACGGACCGCCATACAACTCTGTCTTGGCACACACTTCTTGCTTCATTTACATTCATACATCGTCTCATACATACTCTTCTGTTATTCTGACTCTTCACATGACCCGATTCAAGTATTTGATTTACTTGATCGTGCCATGTCTTTCTCGGGCGTCCTCGACTTCTTCTTCCATTCACTTTCGCATCATATATTCTTTTCACACTCCTTTCTTCGTTCATTCGCTCTACATGCCCAAACCATCTAAGCGTCCCTTTCTTGATCCTATCCATTACGCTCATATCAGCCTTGCATTCTTTCCGGATATCCACATTTGTAATACGGTCATACATGGTTTTACCGCACATCCGTCTCAAAGATCTCATTTCCACAGCATTCAGTCTGCTTTCATCCTTCCTCTGCCAGTTCCATGCCTCACTGCCATACATCAGGGTTGGTATAAGTACTCCATTGTGGACTGCTAGCTTCGCTTTAGTCAGTTGCTTTAAATTACTGATTCTAACAGTGGCGTGGCCACTGGCCGGGTAGCGTAAGCACCCACTCCGGGGTACGAAAATGTGTGGATATCAAATAATGCATTTTCTACTGGGCAAACTGAACCAAAAATATTCGTACATTGGTCATCTCAATTTGAAATACTTAGCGGATATTTCACCACGTCTAAATGAACTGTTGAGTAAATACTCATCGAGTAAGTATAATCATATGATCAACACGGCTGTAAAAGCAGAAATTTACTTGACGGGTAGGCGTTACTCAGCGATTGTGGAACAGATAATATATGCTAGTCAACGAGTAACGTTTTACTCAGAGGTGGTGAAATAATGTTTTTTTTTCTTAGGTGCTTGGTATCAAGGGCTAAGTCAGTCAGAAACTTAGTGTATTGCACAGGGCTCAAAGACACTTTAATAGCACACAGCTGTTTACCCTGTACAAATCTAACGTACGCCTCACTATTGAATTTGGCAGCCACCTTTGATCTGGAGCCCCAAAATATATGAAAAAAACACATTTTTATTTCGAGAGGAAATACCACCCAAGAGTCCCAACTGCTCTTAGCCGTCTGGAGCCAGTGGGTCTATGGCATCGCTGTGGGGCTGGAGGTAATGGGGAGTGTAAGATGATGGGGAAGAGGAAGGTTGGAAAGTACCTGGTTATTCAAATCTGATCACGAAACACAGCTAAAGCCAATTCACGCAACGTTTCGATTGATGATTGGTGGTCTTTCACCAGGGCGATACTGAAGTATCTACCACTCTAGAACATGCCGAAAATATACTAAATATTATTGCATTTTGAATACACGTGAAATAGCACATATTAAGTAAATTAAATTTATTTGCGCCTGCCGGGATTCAAACCCGCGACCTTTTAGGATTAACGTGACTGTAAAAGCAGACATTTATTTGATGTACTCAGCGGTTTCGAAACAGATAATGTACACTACTCAACGAGTAACGCTAATCAACAATTTACTCAGAGGTGTTGAAATACCCCTGTAGGGTAAGTTAAGTAGGTACTTTTACCATTGATATAATTTCTTACGTGATGTACTTAGCGGTTTTGAAACAGATAATATACACTACTCAACGAGTAACGCTAATCGACAATTTACTCAGAGTTGTTGAAATACCCCCCTTAGGGTAAGTTATAAAATAATAAAAAGTATATTTGCGGTACGTTCCAGAGTGGTAGATACTCTAAGTATCGCCCTGGTGAAAGACCACCATTCAGAATTGAAACGTTGCTTGAAATGGTTTTAGCCGTGTTTGGTGACCAGATCTGAATAGCCAGGTATTTCCCAACCTTCCTCTTCCCAATCTCCTTCCCTCCCCAGTACCTTCAGCCTCACAACATACACTTTTTGGGAGTTGATCCTTGTGCGGTATTCATATAAAAATAAAAAAGTCTCACTGGCTCTAGACGGTTGAGAGCAGTTGAGACTTTCTTGGCTTTCTATTAACTGTGCGGTATTCATATTAAAAAAAAAAATTAAGTAGGTACTTTTACCATTGAAATAATTTCTTACGTGCTTGGTATTAAGTCATGTTAAAATCATCAAAAACAAGTCCAAAACTGACTTCACTGGCTTTGGCAGGTATATTGGTATAGGTATATTGTAAGTCAAAAAAAAACGCCCAACATTTGTACACAGTTGACGAATCGAACCGCTCAGCCGTGGAATGATTTTCCGGCCTCTGTGTTTCCTTCCTCCTTAAACATGATTCAATCATTCCTTTCTTCAAAAATACCCTCCACACAAATTTCGTATATGCGGCCCGCATATACGAAAGTTTGAAAAATAAAAAGTGGACCTTCTGCCAAAAGATAGTACATCAGTGATTTAAACTATAAATCGCAATTATATCGATAATCCCAGTCGTCTAGTCTAACATAAAACCATTCATCTATTCGTTTCCATGTTTCATTTATAATTAATATTCGCTGAATACCTTATAATGAACATCTCAATTCAGTCAGCTCTCCCAGGTAGACGATAAATGTTAAAGTATTCCTTATAAGGCATTTGGCGAATATAAATGAGGACTTTGAAAGGAGGGTGAACGCAGGAAACTTCATAATGGAGGACTGAGCGCGAAAGTCGCTAGTAAAAAGCTGTGCAAAGAAGCAAGGTTAGTAGTTCACAATGGAGTGCCGATACCAACCATGATGTATGGCAGTGAAGCATGAAACTGGTAGAGGAACGCTGCAGAAAGGTATGTGTGGCAAAACCATCTATGATAATGTGGTATCTAGAAAAAATCTAAGGCGGATGTTAGCTTGATGAATAGAATTATGTAAGTAACGCTTAGATAGTTCGAACCTATAGAGCGGATGAACGAAGAAAGGAGTGTAAGGATAACAAATGACGCGAGAAATTAATCGTATACTTGAATCGGGCCATGACAAGGGTCAGAATAAGATAATAATATCTATGATACGATGTATTAATATAAATATGTTAAGCAAGGAATATGTGCCAAGACAGTTGTGTGGTGGTCCATCCTCCCTGCCTACCTCTGCCTGCCCCTGCGGAGAAATGGCGCGATGGTTAGCTAGTTATATAGGTTTTTTAAAAGAAATTAAGCTATGGAAACCGATAGAAAAATGTATTTTCAATAAGGTAGCATATAAATGGCGTGATGGTTAGCTAGTTATATAGGTTTTTTCAAAGAAATTAAGCTATGGAAACCGATAGAAAAATGTATTTTCAATAAGGTAGCATATAAATGGCGTGATGGTTAGCTAGTTATATAGGTTTTTTAAAAGAAATTAAGCTATGGAAACCGATAGAAAAATGTATTTTCAATAAGGTAGCATATATTATGCAGTTTCTATTATTTTACGATTGCTTGGATCTAAGATTGATTCTTAGAATACGTAATTCGTTGAGAAAAATTCGGTTGCTAATATGGAGGACCGTCAAAACCAACATATTCGCACATCTGAAACAATTGTTTATGTAACCTGCATCCATCTTAAGAAGCGAAAAAATTAACGTGACGATACACGATAGCGAACACAAAATCCTGAGATAGTTTTCAAGTCCCCGAACATTTCCATCCCAGATTCAAGATAAGATCTAATAAATCACACTTTGAACTAAAAACTGCGCCTAATAATTAATGAATCTCGCGTTCTCGAGATATAATAGACAGTTAGCTTTGCCACCTCGTGTCAAATAGTCTTTCTTTGGATTTTTCATTCGTAAATTTCCTCGAAGCGAATTGTGATTTACTCAGAATACATTTTTATAATCAGTGCCTGGATGTTACGTGAAACATTTAACAGAAAAAAGTGGTCGCTGATTCTTTGGAAAACAGAAGAAAAGAATTTGTAAACTTGTGATATGGCCAAGGAAAAAAGTATGTTATTTTATTTATGAACTAATTTTTATATTTACTACCACATGATAATGAGTTCCTTTGTGAACACCCTAAAATACACGTTTCGAAAAGATCGCATTTTCCATATTCAAGTGAAACTAAACTAACAACAAGTAGAATATTATATAATATGTAATACTCATTAAGCTCTTTGAAAAAAATTAAAACATATTTTTCTTCTAGCGTGTGAGAATCCAAAATGTTGGGATCATATCCAATGGAAACAAAGAACTGAATTGAAAAAAACCCAAAACATCTTATCTTTTATACATATTTATTTAAATACGCGCGTAAATTAGACTGGTAATAAATCATTTTAACATTTTCTTACATCAACATCACATACGAGTATATAAATTAAACAAAAAAACCTGTAAAATTAACCAAATAATCTATTTTTTACCGGAATGTTAGCGGGTTTTATATTTAATTGCAGAAATTAAAAAATTTAACTCTAATTTTCACGTTATGCAGTGTCAATCGAAGGCAAACTTATACTCGAAAGTACCTATTTTAGCAGGCAAAAAATAATCATGACATTTTTTTATGTGAATGCCGCATAAGAGCCCTACTGGCTCCGAACAAGGCATCCACCCAATTGGGAATATTGCGAGGCGGGAGGAAAATGGATGGAGAGAAGAAGATTAAGGAGAAAAAGGGAATTTTATCTCGATGTTGAGAATATCCAGAATCCTACCGGCCTCCTTTAGGAGAGGGCACCAATACATTTATATTGGAACTTCACTGGGTTTTGTAGACAAGCCTCCTAGTCACCTAGTGCCAAGTATTTGACCCTTCTGCCACGGACTTTTCAATTCACCTTCCTTTTTAATCCAAACTATCAAAGATTTACCATACTTAAAAAGGTTCTAAGTTACATTAAATCTAAGGAATCTCCAGACGGTATAACAATAAATATATCCAAAGACTCTATACATATCGTTGGTGGATCTCTGAATAGTGAAGTTTCCCAAAACTTGGAAGACATTTGTGATAACTCTTATTTCGAAAAATGACAGCCCAAAAAAAATTGACGACTTCAGACCTATAAATTGTTTACCCAAATATGAACAAATACTTGAATACTTTCTAAAAGAGCAACTTACTGAATATCTCGAGGCCAAAGAGATATTAGTTCGACAACAATCTGGTTTTAGGAATAATTTTTCTTGTGAAACCGCCATTAACTATGTAATACATTAATGTAAAAAATTTAGAGAAACAGTAAAATTATTGCAGTATTTTTAGACTTAAAACGGGCATTTAAAACAATTGATAGAGATAGATTAATAACAAAATTAAGAAAAATTGGAATTAACCGTAAAGAAAAGTATTGGGTCCACATTTGTTCATTATATATATATTAGAATAATATTGTCAAAGTTTTAAATCATTGCTTCATTAAATTATTTGCAGGTGATACATTATTATAGTAATCAAGTAAAAATGTACAGGATGACATTGAAAAAATACAAATTGATTTAAATTATGTAACGCAACTGAAATTGAATGTTATGAAAACAAAGTTTAATAGTGGATAGCCAATGTAGAAACGAGCAGACAACACTAAAGATTAATAGCACAAGTTTAGAAAGGGTTAACAGTATAAAATGTTCGGTTTTAATAAGATGATAAGTCAAAATTTGATAATAACTTGGAAGACATAACTAAAAAAAATTGCAAAAAAAAGTTGGATTCTTAAAAAGGATCAGTAACAATTTGGATCTCAAGACAACCCGCCTCGTATACAATTCCATTGTAACTCCGCATTTGAATTATTGTTCTATTTTTTTCTCATGTAACGAAGCCCAAAAAGAAAATAAGCTCATAAAAATGCAGGATCATTTTGACAAAACTTTGACTAGAGCCCTTGATTTGCCTGAAACCAGCCCTGCTTTTGCCACCAACTGCCTTATCTTTGTCGCAGGTAGGAAAATCAACATTTGTTTCTATTCTTAATTTTCTAAAACCCGTCTTTGAATAGCAAATAATACATAAAAATAAATAATACTCTTGCGTACATTGTTTTATAGAGAGATTAATCACATAACAGAGCTCTAGTAAATTACGTTTATAACCGACTATAAAATGCCGCATTTTACGTTTCTAGTAGCTAATACTTGTGTATGTTTTAATGTAATTGCGAACCGTAAGTACGTTGCCTCGACCCTGAGCCAAGTGACGCCTGGAAAAGCTTGAATTTTGGCGTCTTTTAAGTCCACACTTTTACCTGCTTCTTGGTTAACTTGTTGTTTACTGCGTTGCAGAGTTTCACATAGCAGACTTCTTATTGTTATTCTATCAACGTAATAGATGTGTATACACGAGGTGCTGAGGCACCTGTTAGTGCCGCCGCCTATTCGATCTTGGTATATATAGCTTTGTGGTTTTCGCGATTGATTTTGGGTGGGGAATTCACGTGTTCGATTCATATACTTCGTTTATTTAACTTTCCGCATGCTGTGAAAGCAAATTAATATGTGAAAATAATAATTGTTAATATGAATTCATAATAAATGTCTTAAAGTTAGAATGGAAATATTATAGAGAAAGAATAAAGTGAGTGGAAAGAGAATTAATCTATTTATTTTAGATTTAAATGTGGTCTTTGAGGGAGCACTCCGTACGTCAAAGGGCAGTTCGTTCTAGATACGTGATGCTTGAACTGTGAAGGAGTGTGGAAAGGGTGTATATTGGTGGATGGGGAAAGCCCATGTACGAAAATCAACGTTTTTTTGGTAGACATGATGAGAGGTGTAGATGTAACTGACCTCTGCTTCTGCTTCCACGAATGCGGAAGTTTTACCTACTGTTTTCACTTCCGCTTCTATAAAATTATAACAGAAGTTTAACGGAACTTTAAAGAGGCAATAATTGAGCTCCTTAGAAACATTGGTGGAACGCGTGCCGAGAGGTTATAGGCGAATAGCAGTTTGCGGGGTTAGAAGAAGATCTATTATGAAGAAATGAAAAAAATAATACCATCCAACGAATATTAGTGATTTGCACATAAATTTCTGGGCATTTTTATAAAAATGTTTATTTTCAGGGCTACGGGAAGCATGGCGAGGCGGCAGCGTGACGTGGAAGCAAGCAGCTGTGCTAGGGCTGTCAGAGCTGATTGGCACAGCCCTTCTGGTAAACCTGGCCTGCATGGGGTGCTTGCCCGGCTTCGAATCAGGGGCACCCCCCGTTCTGCAGTACTCCCTCAGCACGGGGCTGGTTGTTATGTTTGTTGTACAGGTACATATGTCATGTCGAAAATACTGTCTTGCTTGTGAAATATAAAAACTGTTGCTTGTGCAATTATTGAGGACTTATATAGCAGAGGAATTGAACCCACGACACCCGGGTGGAAATCCGACGCGTTTGTCTTCTCAGCTTAGTAGCCGATTAGTACCGGTTATTTTGATGTATAAGATTACCCTTTGAGATAGACCACTGCTTAAATTCGTTAGTCGCTAAATATTATGACAATCGGCAGTGGTGTGCATTGCTCTTTAACCAAATATAAGATTTTTTTTATTTGGCTTATTCGAAATAGTTTTACGACAGTGAATAATTAAGCTCGTTTAAATTAATGGTGAAAATACGTCAGTTAAACATTACTTGACACTAGAGATGGTCGATATTCCTGTCCCGATTAAATGGAACCGGTTCCTAGCCGGTCACTGGAACCGTCGATATTATTTCTCCAAAGAACCGGTTCCAAATTTTCGCAATTAAAAGTATGGATATCCTTTTTCCGTTATTTTCGTGTTTTTTGTGCGAGGAATCGGTTCCCGTTCTTTTCATTTTAAAATCTCTACTGACTAGTACTTTTTTTTGGCGAGTAACTTTTGTCGATTTGCTAGTACTTTTCGAAAAAATCTCTTTGGTGGAGCTTTTCTGGCACCAGGAACCGGTTCCAAAAAGAACTGGATAAATAACCGGTTCCTCGCCGGTCACCGGTAACTGGAACCCTAGGTACACTCAATTCTGATATCGACTATATCTACTCCACAATAGCGACCAAATGATTGTAAAACTATTTCTTCAATCGATATCTAACCTATACTCTTACATCGCAGAATCGAAAAAAACGTGAGTTTTTGCGATTTATAACTTACATCTTTAAAACGTTGTAGTAGAACTGCTAACCTCAGTTAGACCCGAATGCTCAAATACAAGAAACTGGATACTTAAAGGGTAAAATAATCGACACTTACCACTTAATTTCGCATCTGCCTTAGGAGCTTGAAATTATCTTTCTTCAACTTCTTCTCAGGTCACAAAACTATCATCGGGTCACAACTTCATAAAACTCCAAAACTACAAGAGGTCAAACATACTCACACGAACTTCTAAACATTCACTCGTCGCGGCACAATATATAGACTGCGGAGATTCAAACAAATATTGGTCGCGATACTTACAATTTACGACACCCTTCATACTATTACAACAATACTTTTCACTAAAAAAAAATGTATCAATTTCGGGATAGGTATACGAGGATTGGAGAGGTAAAGAATTGAAATGAAAGCCTAGCAAATACACCAAAGCTATCTATTTAACTATTATTTTATTATTTATTTTATTATTTATTTATTATTTATTTTATTTTTTACTTGAACATACATTTTTTTATTAGTTGTTAAATTGCATAATATATAACTTATTACTCAATAAGTTCGTAGGATGACTGATAAAACAACAATTTATAGGCAAAATTTGATTTTATCCATCAACTTTTTTTTTTATTGTGAATACCGCACAAGAGTCCCAACTGCTCCCAACCGTCTATAGCCAGTGAGACTATAGCATCCCCAATTGGGGTATGTTGTGAGGCTGAAGGTAGTGGGGAGGGAAAGGAGATTGGGAAGAGGAAGATTGGGAAGCACCTGGCTATTCAGATCTGTCAGTAAACACGGCTAAAGCCATTTCAAATAACGTTTCGATTCTGAATGGTGGTCTTTCACCAGGGCGATACTTAGAGTATCTACCACTCTGGAACGTGCCGCAAATATACTTTTTTATTATTGAATATGAATTAAATATAACACATTGTCATATTTAATTGAATAAAAGTTATTGGCGCGCGCCGGGTTTCGACCCGCGACCTTTGGATTCGTAGGCGAGCGTCTCGACCATGGAGGCCATAGTCTCCTTCAAGAGTGATACATTTATTCCAACGCTTCTCTAACATTTCGATCCATTTTTGTAGAACAATTGAAGTCAACATTCTAAATAACAGAGGAACAACTGGAGAGTGGTAAAAAACAGTTATATCTGAAAAATACAACCAAAAAATCGAAAAAGATCAGGAAAGAAGATCTAGACATTCCTCGGGAAATGTTAGAACAGGTCGACAGAGCTAGCGAGGTCCTGCTCACTCTCGAAAAACAGATGAAGAGCAGGAAGACAGAGCCAATGAAGAGTCTTACATCAAGTCCCCTTTTAAATGTAAACTATGCATTGTCAGTTTCTACAGCCAACACGTCTTGGACAACCACATGGCCAAACGTTTCCAAACAAATGGCCCACACGTGTGTCCATTTTTTTCTATCATCGAACACACATGCCTTACGACCTTGGAGAAACAATGTATGGAGAGAGAGAGCTAATTATTTTTACCCAACCGATACAAACTTGCGATAAATCACTTTCTCCGGGTTTTGATTTTTTGGTTTTTTTACACCATGAGAGAAAGAGACAACAAATATAATACTCCGCTTCTACGTCACAATGATCTTGGGCTCCTGAGTCACCGCGGGACACCGCCCATATTTTTTTTATTATGCCACTAAACTTGACACAACTAAACGATTTTTTAGGTTAGATGTTATATTTTTGTTGATATCAATACTGTGAAAAAGTGGTTATACGAATAAACAAAAACATTATTGTCGATATGTGATATGAATGAATGTATAAAACCCTAGCCTTGATCTTAGCCACGCCCAGGTCCGCCGTGTCAGGTAAAAATCGACAAAAACTGACTACACTACCTTGGATTGATACCACTCTATATACTCTAAGCTTACGACTCATCTGTGATCTTTGCGACAACCGATTCTACTACAAGAACTCATTCAAGAACCATCTCGTATGGCACGCAATCAGCATCAAATGTTTCCAGTGCGGAAAGGATATAGCTCATATAAGAGTCTAAAGAACTACACGAGACTCCATCACGGCAAGGTCACAAATTAAATGAACACATACTTAGTCACAGAGGGGTCCCGACGTTTATATGTCCGATTTTTTCGAAAGGATTCTATTCCCCGAAGCGATTCGAGGCGCTTTCATCAAGACCGCCATAAAAACCCTTTGACACATTATATGATATTGTATAGAATGCGACCGCCACTTTAAAACTGCCACAAATCTATACAGTCATCTGAAGTACACGGCAAGCCATCGAAACCCCGAGGCTTTGAAGTATAAATGCAGTGTGTGTCCAAGTGCTTTTATCTCCAACAGAAATCTGCTGCATCATGTTGGAGCGAGGCACGGGGAGGGACCAACCCATGTTTGTGAGACGTGTGGCTCTCGCTACCCATCGCAAAAGTTCTTCTTGTTCCACATCAAGCGGAAGCACCAAGGGTTCACTAGTTTCATATTTTTGGGGTTGGACGCTTTCCGCATAACTACTGTTAAGATTACGGTAAATGTCCACCTTCTTTTGAACAGTAATAATAACCCGTGATAGATTCCGCTCTGTAGTGACACAGTAATCTGATTACGACAATTCATAATGGATCCTGCTCAGTAGTGACAGGTTTCCTAGTAAAACAGCTTGTAATAGATCCCGCTCTGTTGTGACACGGTAATCTGATTACGACAGCTGCACACAGTGAAATTCTGATCAGTAACGACGCAGGGATCCTAATAGAATATTGAAATAATAACCCGTAATAGATACCGCTCCTGTAGTGACACAGTAACCTGATTACGACAATCCATTATGT
Source organism: Drusus annulatus (assembly GCA_022651775.1). NCBI lineage: Eukaryota > Metazoa > Arthropoda > Insecta > Trichoptera > Limnephilidae > Drusus > Drusus annulatus. Next base: position 380,254 of record JAGWCC010000155.1, on the reverse strand, counting down.
ATCCTGCTTAGTAGTGACAGGTATCCCAGTAAAACAACAGGTCGTAATAGATCCCGCTCTGTAGTGACACAGTAACCTGATTACGACAATCCATTATGTATCCTGCTTAGTAGTGACGAGTATCCCAGTAAAACAGGTGGATCCCGCTCTGTAGTGACACGGCAATCTGATTACGACAGCTGCGCACAATAGATCCTACTCAGTAGTGACGCAGGGATCCCAATAGAACATAAACATAATAACACAAAATAAACCCTGCCTTGTAGTGACAGTGATCCAGATAGAAAATAGACAAAATAATAATATCACAATAATCCATACAAAAAACAACAACCGTTCACTACGGCAACTGTACACAATGGATCCAGGTCAGTACTTACACAGCGATCCTGATAGAACATGGAAATAATATCTCGTTGAATTAATTTAATTCAAATTATATACATATTCTTCACACTTTCAATATGAACCACCTCAATGTAACAAACAGTATTTCCACCGTAACAAGTTTACGAATTCATTCAGAAGACTATTTCACTTTGTCCGGGTAAACGTGGAAATCAGTATAAATATTGGTATAATATGATTTAGTATACAATCCTTCAAAACCATCGAAGGGTGGTATTTCACCAAGGCGATACTGAAAGTATTTACTCGTCAAATTCTATCCCTTATACTAAACTAGTATTTAATTTTAGCAAGAAATGCATTGTTTACGTTATGCTTACGTGAATTCATCACAATTTTCAAACAAACATAAATACTGTTAAAAGTTACATACTCGTACATGCTTGTGTTATTTTGAAATACAAAGATTTTTTGCAAAAATCTTTAAAAATCAAAAACATTCTAGTTTACAGTATGACAAGAATCTACAACATTCTTTAAAAAAACACACAGAACCAAAGAAATCATTAAAAAAATTCCAAACATAGTATGAAAATTCGGATTAATAGTAATATTATCAACTTATATTCTAGAAGTACAATAATTATTTCACAAACTCAATTGACAATTACAAGTTGCCAACAGTTACTGCCTCGACACAGGTCATACAGCCATAAGAAGTTTAAACAAACGATAAAACTAGGGGAAACAATTGTTAGCTTATTGATTTGAAAAAACTTAACCCAAACAACTGGTTTTGTGGGCAACTCAATCCAACAACCCATTTATAGGAGACAACTCAAATTAACAGGCAGTTCGGGAAAAACTCAATCCACTCACCTACTTACAGAAGACAGTTTAAATAATCGATTTGTTTATGGAAAAAATAATCCAATAACTTTTTATAGCAGAAAACTCAAATTAGCAACCAGTTTATGAAAAACTTGATTCAATAACATACATATTTATAGGAAACAGCTTAAATTAACAACTGGTTTATGGAAAACTCAATTAAATTACCCATTTACAGGAGACAACTTAAATGTAATAGCCAGTCATTCAACAACTTATTTATAGAAAACAACTCAATTCAATAACTTATTTATAGAAGACAACTTAAATCAACAACCAGTTTACGAAAAACTTATTTATAGAAAACAACGGAGATAACTCAAATTAACAACTGGTTTATGGAAAATTCAATCCATAAGCGATAGTCTAGTGATTATTTTCACAAACAAAAAGTTTAATCTATAAATTGCTATTGTTGGTAAGCGCCGTTGAGATAATCCTTCACAAAAACTGCGCTATATAAATTTTTATCAATTATTATTTTCGACAGTAGTTGAAGATTATGCCAACGGTCTAATCGAAACCCACTAATTTTATCGTCAAAGTTTTATGCTAAAATAATCGATTAAATTGACTAACCATCGGTGGTTACACCACGAGGGTATGCAGAGAAGACGGCCCGTTAAATCGAAAAATGGTCCCTTAATATCCTTTTACTATTCAGGTTCTTGACATACCCCGACTCGATTATCTAATTATTCGATTATTAACTAAATAAATCGGATGGTATTTGTAAGCTTATTCTTATTTTTCCTTATTTGTAGTAGAGTCAAGGAGTCTATGTTGACAATTATGCTCTTCTGAAATCGTATTCAGGCTTCCATAATCGTAAATAAATTTAATCTAGCTATAGATAAATTTAGTTTTAATACAATAGTGGAGAAAAATGGGTAAATTAAAGAAACCGGTATGGGTGAATATTGTTTCAAAACACGAGTATAATTATTTGGCACGAAAGGGTTTCTTGAAGTTTAAGAACAAAAAACAAAAACCCTGACAACAATTTCGTAATGAATAGTTTGTTGAAATACTTCTCTGCTCTGATGAGATTATTTATAAACTAACGGACTAATGTCCAATTACAAAAAAAAACAACTCACGGAATGGGAAAAAAGAGGTTCACTGCAAATTCTCGGTATAAACGGAACAATTCCAGTCCACTTCCACTACATGGTGTTTCAAATGTCTATTCAAAGGATTGCGCAATCGCGACGCGAATCAACCTCGTGTCTTTTTTGAAATTATAGCGTAACTTACGCATAGACATAAAATACAAGACACGTCATATTCATACAAATCTTACGAAAATGTAGCACCACTAAATGTTTCACCCGCGTACGAAAAGGATAGCCATTCAAAGAATGTGTGTGCGGAAGAGATAACTATTTGAAGCGTGTTTCGAAAATATGTCTCGTTGACTTGGTTTAGTGCAACCAGGGCGTTGTCTCAGTAACGTATCTACATTATTTAATTCATCTGAGCTTAATATCCATTTACTATTTCGAATGATTGTGCAATTAACGATGCAAATCGAAAACGTGTCTATTTATTTTTATATTATTGCACAACAAACAATACGAATCTGCCACGTGTCTATTTATTTCTTAATATTGCGCAATCGACGATGAGAATCAACCACGTTATTTTTCACTACATAACCACTTATTTTTGGAAAGAAATACAAAATTACAGCTTATATTCAAGAAACAGTTTACAGGCATATGTTTACACTAAAGAAAAAGAAGACTCTCTCAAAACCAAGCCCTTATGTTGGAAAGCGCCAGTGTTAAGATTACGGTAAATGTCCGCCTTCTTTTAAACAGGCACATAATATAAAATGATGGGCTCGTGAATCCCGAAGATTCACTTACCTTTTAAATCGGTCCCTTTTAGCTTCAGCCGATAGAACGGATTTTTTCCGTGTTTGAAATTCATTTATTTTGATTAAGAGAGGACCTTTTTCTTCTTTGTTAAAAATGGGGCTACAAAAGGGACCCATACTTGCAGGGTTTAAGGAATTTTAACATTAATACACTCGCAAATTCTCTCTTGTATTATATAGGAGAATATTGATTCTACGCCCAGGAAAAGCTTGATTAACTTGGTGGTTAACGTTAGAATTGAGTACCCGTAGAGACAAACGATTATACCAAATTGTTCAATTATCACCGATACTGGAAAACGCGTGGAACCTGCGCGCTCGGAGTCCTTCTGTCCAGTCTGATAGCCGAGAAATCCCGATAATTCGCTCCTCGATGGCGGCTGCCGGGGATCGTAGCGACTCTTCTCTTACTCTCTGCACCAGTTTATCCATCGCAATATTTAATTGAATTCGCTATTTCACCATAGGCGGTAAATACTGTGTTGACTCTAAAACCGTTAAATACTCTATTCGGCGTCTACTGTAAAAACTCTGATATTCACTCTGTTTCGCGGTCAAACGTTGACTAACCCTACTGGTTGTTTCAGCCCGGGCTCGTTGGTCGTTTTGCCCCCACTTTTCGGCTTTTCAGGGGGGCAAATAGACAAAACATTACACCATAATAAATAGATTTTTAACTAGCGCGAAAATTCAAAATCGTACTGGATCGAATTTATCGTGCTTCATAACACTACGTCCAATTTATCTTAGGCCTCAAAGTAGGTTTCAGTTTCGGCAATCACTTCTTCATTGGAGCCAAATGTCTTTCCCTGGAGAATTCTTTTTAGGTTTACAAACAGCTAATAGTCGCTGGGAGCCAGATCCGGAGAATACGGTGGGTGTGGAAGTAATTCTTAGTGCAACTCATGCAATTTTGCCATTGTTGCGATCGATTGGTGACGCTCTAAATCGTCGACGCGTTTTTTTTTTGATCGACTGAGCAAATACGGTACCCATTTCGAACAGAGCTTTCTCGTGAATAAATTTTGAAGCCAAATGGTGAATACACTGCCTTCTTATATATTTAAGGTCTCAGCTATCTCACGCAACTTCAAATTACGAACGGCCAAAACTATTTTGTGGACTTTTTAATGTTTTCTGGAACAACTGCCGAATTTGGGCAACCGGAGCGTTCAGCATCATCGGTTTTTGTACGGCCGCGCTTAAAATCAGCAAACCACTTCTCTACTATTTGTCTCGATGGAGCAGAGTTCGAATAACACTTGTCAAGCCATTGCTTTTCTTGAACGGTATTTTTTTCCCATTACACGAAAATCAGATTTTTCGATTGTGTTGAAAATTAAAAAAGTAGCGTCACTAAAACCACTGTAACTTGTGAACTAAGCGTCAGATTGTTATGAGTTTTTACACTATTATTTGAAGGTTGGTACTTCCTAAAAAACATATGGGTTTGTCAATAGTGGCGCCAACTATGTTATCCTACGAACTTATTGAGTGATGGATTATGAAATATGTCGCGAAAAAAAAATTGTAAGACATATTATTAAACGCGTACACGCAGTCCGAAAAAGTTGCAATATAGTGGTGATAATTGTAAAAATATCAATTCTTCGTCCAAGATTAATTTGTGTATACAATCATGAGTTGAAGTACGTGTATGAGGGTTCATATCCAACATCTTAGGGGATGTATGAATGTGAATGAAGCAAGGAGTGTGTGCCAAGACAGAGTTATATGGCGGTCCGTCCTCTCTGTCTACCCCTGCGGAGAAACGGCGTGATGGTTAGTTAGTTATCTTAGGGTTTCAGGATTACAACTTTTCAACCTTTCAACTGAACGCCGCTGCTAACCAAATACTTCCAACCTCCCTCAATAGTCTTGTCCACATATTTCCCAGTATCTTTCACTAAGGTATGACAAAATCCAACTTTCTTCAAAAAATTATTTTTTTCCTTCCAGTGTTTTGCCCACATATCGGGTGCTCACGTGAACCCCGCGGTGACCCTGTGTGCGGTGCTGTTTGGTGGGATGTCCTTGGTCGTCGCCGCTGTGTATGTGGTGGCGCAGGTAGCGGGGGCCATCTTGGGATACGGACTATTGCTCGTGGTCACCCCTGAGGAAATCTTCAAGAATTCCACTACCTTTTGTGTGAACCTGCCTCATTCGTCTCTATCCCCAGTACAGGTAGATGTAATGCACTGACAGCATATTGTATTTTGCAAAATATTTATATCTATTGCTAGCGTAGTAGGAAAGTAGACACTCATAGCATAGGCAGTGCTGTCCTAACTGTCCAACAGGCATACAAAGTTTTCCGGGAACACTCTAACTTGGAAGATTTTTTAAAAACCCGCTGTTAAGAAAATTGTACGACACCACCCATAAGCCTCCATATTGTCCTGATTGGGAACATAGCCTACAATTTTAAAACTGTATTGATTATTTTTACTGAACATAAAACACCATTAATTTGTTAGAGAAGCGAAAAAAAAGATATGCCAAGCTTTTTTAAGATCTTTAATTACGGTTTTGCAACATTTTACGAAAATACCATTTTTAAACTTAATAACGGCAACTTTACATAAATATTTTCCGAAATACATGTGCTTACTAACATGATTACATTTTACAATACTAAGAAGAAAAAAAATGCTTTATAAATAATCGTTCAGAAAAATACATTTCAGGTGTTTTCAAGAACTTTTTTAAGATTGCAAATAAATTTCAATCTCAAATAAGCTTGGTGGACATCTCATTTTATATTCCTAGTCTTGGTTTTGATATGCTTAGTGAAAAGCGTTGTTGATTAATAATTTACAATTAATATTTATACAATTGGATATTTCAGGCGGTGTTGGTTGAGGTTATTTGCACAACGGTCCTGATTTTGCTGACCTGTTCAGTTTGGGATTCACGGAACAAGACAAACACCGACTCCACAGCAATAAAGTTTGGCTTCACCGTGGCTGTACTGAATATGTGTGCTGTAAGATACTTTTGTTACTAATTCATTAGCGTTAATAATTTTAATTTGACAGGCGGTCCACGGGTACCGCCGCCCCGGGGTTTACCATACTCTGGGTTTCGAACACCTCTGCCATAGGTGAAGTCACCAATCGCCTGAAGTGATTTTCCACGTTTGGTGACTTGGCAAAGGTGCCCAGGCTCGTGGAGAGTACTGTATCTGGATCACACTGGTGAATAAGTCGGCCTACTCACAGTTGCAGGGTGGGCCTGGAGAAGGCAGCTGGCAGAGACCCTTTAAGCCGGTTATCGCTGTTCGAACCAATGGGTAGTACAGATGTCCATTAACAGGGAAAAAACTGAGCCATTGCTGCCGTGTCGTTTTTTTGATCAGTGAGAACCCAGCCTTTGACCCGGTGCTTCCCAACCTCTCGTTTTCTTCGTCCGATTGACATTCTGATGTTAATAGACTGATTGCTATCTCTAATGCACACACACAACGTAGGTATTCTATGTTGGTTCTACAGGTATTTCAATGGAGCCTTCTCAACAGAGCTGGCAGCGTTGATCCCCTGGACACCAATGCACATGCGTGAAACTCGACATACACGAGCAGAACACCCTTTCACAGTTGATGTCAGCTTCATAAGAACGGGTCAATTCTCTGAATCAGTGTGTAGGTCTTGCATGAGAAACGAGCTACCGGCATCTGTGTTTCCTCCTTCATTACTTTAATCCCAGCATTTAAGGCTCGCATTAACAAATACAGCCCTTTCTTACAGCCCCTTCCTTGATCCACCTCACAACTTTGCACAACTTACAGACAGGAGCGCTTTTGTGAAGTGTAACATTAAAAAATATGTATAATAAAATTAAACATACATATATTTTTATAAAAAATAATGTTTTAAGAGTATTTTATAATCCAGTCTTGTGTTATTTACAGAGCTCTTTTACCGGATGCAGCATGAATCCTGTCAGATCATTGGGTCCAGTTGTATGGACCAATCATTGGGATTACCATTGGGTAAAAACACTTTATTTTTATTTACTCTCCAGAATAACCAACCTTTTCTGGTAAACAGAATTCGTTCTGAACGCAATAGCAGGATCTAACTAAAATAATATTCTTTCTTTGTAAGTCAACTTTTTGTTAAAAAGAAAGACATTTCTCTATTGTATTACTAATTTGTATCCATTGAATGATATTTTAAACCAATTGATCTAAATAAATTATGAACATTGGAGCAACTTTAGGGGTGACTGTTTCCTGCTATACGAGTAACATTACAAATTAGAGAACGTAGAGATGATTTCAAGTTTTCGAAACATAAAAAAAAAAACACACTTGGGTAAAGCACCATTAGAAGACTCATATTTAAGACCTATGAATAGACATTGAATTGTATATGCATATTTGAGCCTTTTTTGTCGATATTGTATATTTGAGCCTTTTTCATCATTAATCCAGTGCGACCACTGGATGGACATTTCTGGAAAGCTAACTCATCTGCAATAAAAATTCACAAATAATAATATTTTGATAATTTGTATAGCGCCGTTTTTGTGAGAAATCACCTCAAGGGCGCTGTACAAATCTTAATTTAATACAAGATTAAGTCCCTTTTCGGAAATATACTCATCGATCTGTGAGAACCATTTTCTTATATCCTTTTCTGGTACGCAGGAACTGGTTTTTGCTTGGGATTCACTTGTTTTCTTCACCATATTTGGATGATGCTGTAAAAAGGCTTTTACCTGGTTGGTTTTTGACAAAGGGGTTTGGATGCGGGTTTTCTTTCAAAAATCATGGTACACTATTCAATGTCTTCCTTTTTACATGGAAAGCCTATTTCTGAATAAATCGCATATCTAGTCTTTTAGGTCCTGCTCTTCCGTTGTATAAAGAATCTGTGTTGGTCCAAAGTTCTTCAATTTATATTGGAAAGAAGTTCTAAGTATTCCATATTTCTTCACAGCAGCACGCAGTGCTACTCCTCCCTTTATTTATTCAAAGGCCTTATCCAGTTGCTCTACTGTGGTATTTTTGGCATGATACGCGAAAAACTAAAATCTTTTTTTTTTTTTAAAGCGATATAGTAATTGGCATGTCTTTATTCAGTAATTGGCCCCCGGGCCAATAACTATCATCTGTTGTTTGATTCAGTTCAAATTTACACAGGAAAGCCGTTTTATTTCATCATTCAACTATTGTAAAATGAACAAAAACCAGTTTGATTAAATAGAAACACACATTGTTTTAATCCACTTTTAAAGTGGATTAAAGCAACTTGTGTTTTTATTTAATCAATCATGCCAATCCACAAAGTGTTTGCTTATTGTGATAATTTAAAAACCAGTTTCTTCTAAAAATCATAGTAACTGGCCGGGGGGAGGCATAACTGCAGCTTATATCTTTTTGGCTAACAGGTATTAGCCATCCACTTATTCTAACATAAAAGCGAACAAAAACAACCTTTACGACACTGACAACAAAGCATTTACACACAAGACCAGAAAAAATCACATTTAAACACAATCTCCAACCGTTATAGGTTCATAACAAAAATAACTTACCTTAACAAAGTGATAAAAATGACAGCAAATTTAGCACACGTTCCGAGATTCTACACTACACTATCACCGCATGGTGGTTAAATAATGGAACTTGTGAGTGAGAGACGAGGATAACATAAGATTTTGATGAAGGAATTTATGAGATAGAGATATTGTAAGTCTTATGGTTTGGTTTCAAATTCGAAAGGGCCAATTACTATATCAGGGCCAATAGCTCACTCACCCTATTTTAAATTAAGAAATTTTGAAAAATATTATTCCACAACTTTGAAATGTTTTACAAAGTATCTGTATCATTCATTATGTATCAATTTATCACACAGATGGTACTTATTATTTTTTTATTTAGGTTTACTGGGTTGGACCTCTGCTGGGATCGACCATCACTTCTCTCTTCTATTGTGCAGTCTTCAAAAAAACAGAACGTCCTGAAATTCTTTTGGAGCAGGAGCCTCTCAACGACGTGCAAGGAAAACAAATTGCAGCCACAGCTTAGCTACATAATAATTCATAACTAACCAATTTAACCACTAAGATGTTCAGTATAAGTAGGATTGTCGCAAAAAGGACCTCACCTTTAGAGAAAAATAATTTCATTTTAAATTTAAAAAATAATACAATGAAACTCACTTATAAGGTTCTCACACAAAAAGTCTTCTTGCTTCAGGAGTTTTCTTTTTTCAGTCCCTTGAAGACTGAAATTTAAAAATGGTCTCATTAATCCCACATGTAAAGTTTTTCCGCATAAGAAGTTTTTTTTTCAGTCCCTTAGAAAACTTTATAAGAGAGTTTTACTGTGCATATAAAACACTTATTTTAAATTAGAGATGAATTATATCAATGGTGAGATTAGGTGAGAAAACTCTTCAACGGGGTAATGTTATACTTTGGTGCAGAACATTTTTCATGAAAATTGCAGTATAACCTGTATAAAATTTTGTCAAATTTATCGCATAACATTTTGACAAACCTACCGCATTCAATTTTGACAAATCTGTCTCATGAAATTGTGAAAAATCTGCCGCATGAAATTTTGACAAATCTAAATACACTGAAAATGGTACAGATTTTCTCTTTCAAACTAAAAATACATCATTATATTTTTTTTTAAATTTAAACATTTAAAAATGCCCCTTTTTGCTATCCAGGGTTATACGGTTACGATGACAGAAATAAAAACAATATTCATGTTTTAATGTTATTCATGACAGCTCCAAAAATGTTCAATGTTCTCTCAATGTTCTCCAATGTTCTTTTAGGTGACACTCACAAGAACTCCTCTGTGTGTACTGAGTATGTGCAGGGAAGCTATATCGCCACCCGTGTTAGGTGACATAGTAAGGCAAGTTAAGGAAGGGATTTGTGATTTTATTGTCAACTAGAAACAATACAATTATCGTACATTATTAATTGTTGAGAAGTTAAAACAATATTTATAATACAAACCTGACCATTTGTTGGGGAGTGTGGTGACCAGTTGAGGGCTCATCGAGTACTGCCGGTGCCCTACTTCCATGAGGTGAGATGCGTGGGCTGATAATCCACTTATTCTGCTGTCGGTCAGAGACTCCATGCCCACACTAAAAAGATAATAAACGTCACCATTTAAATAAGGGTTCGATGAACGAGAGATCTTCCAGCCGCGGATAGGTTAATTTTACTACACTACAGATCTATAATCCAGTTCCTGTGTATCCAGAATGTATCACCCGGTCTTTCCACCATTTGAGAGAAAGAGTAATTTTTGGATTTAACGTTTTCTGGACTGACATAAAATAACCCAAAACGGTATTTTACAAAAAACATCAAAATAGAGAAGTCCACTAATGGCACTAGCCATATTGCCTTTAACCTTATCACTAGCAAAACAACACAATTAAAGATCATGATCATGCCGCAGACAAAAAAAATTGTATAGTTTCCCGGAAAAATACTGTTCAAATTCATGGAATGAAGTGTTGTTAGTAATATAAAAAAATTACTATATATTTGAATACTATGGTTTTGGACCTTTTCGAAGCCAGAGTCCTAGGGTAAACGCCTGACCTAGGAGGGTACTTTTGAAGTAATATTTTAAAGAAACTGAGAACAAGGTGTCAAAACGATTAGTTATATTTAACTGTAAACTATTTAAAACATAATCTTGTTGTTTATCAATATTTTAATAAAAGTAAGTGTTTTTTCATGTAAATAAATAATAGTCTGGTTGGAGATTGCAGTATTTGCTTTATACACTTCGTTATAATATATTGTGTACTAGTCAAGATAATTTTTAACTGAAATTAGACAGACATGAATGACTTACCAATCGAGATCTTTCCGATGTGAAAAAGTCAACAAAATTAAAGTATTCTCCATCTCCGACCACATTGTGAGACATGAAGTAGGTTTAGAGAATATCTAAATATTCAATGGGTTATTGGCTCATTTTGGGATCGTTCGTAGTTCGAAACACAATGACATTACTATGTAATTTCATTGTCAACAAGATTTGATTTACATGCAATAACCCGGCAATCAAAAAGTCCATAGAGAAACAAATAATTTAGAATGTTTTCTGACAGTTAGTTGTTGCATGTCCAAAAAAAAACAACTTCACTATTTGTGTACATGTGAGTGCTTTAAATTTAGCTATTAATTTTAAAGTAAGCACTACGTCATTGCTATTATGAAGAAATATTATAAAAAATAACAAAGAACATAAAGCTTTTTTTAAATCATCTTCAATATATAACAATTTATACAAAATAAAAATAAAATACAACTTATCATAACCTCGTGATAAAAAACCGTTATCGTTTTAATTCAAGTGTATTAAACATAAACTAATAATAATAATATTTGAATAATTTATAAAGTGCCGTTTTTGTGAAAAATCACCTCAAGGGTGCTGTACAAATTTTAATTTCTACTTAATTTCAAACTTTCAAATCCTTTTTTTTTAACTATGTTATGCTGACTTCGTTCAAATAAATACTATGCTGACAAAGTGATGACTTAAAATAAAAACTGCATTAGCAATACAATTGAAAGTCTGGTCAGAATTTCACATAGGTAAATTGTTACTCTAAGGTAAGAACGTTATTAATAGTTTATTATCCATCTCAAAATAGGTATTTTTCTTTACTAGCAATAATTTACTCAATAATAGCCAGGCTGGTCTTATCGCCTATTAATTTATCTACCTCTCGCATTTCGCAAGTCATTTGTCATTCGTTGTTGAACCTCGAAGTGAAGCACAACCTTCTGAAAGAATGGTTACTAAAGCAGTGTGTGTTCTGAAGGGTGATGTTTCCGGCACTATTTTCTTTGAACAAGAGGCAATTTTTCCTTTATTACGCAATTAAATATTATGTATTAATTAAGCAACCATACAAACTCGTCATTAGCTTAATTATTACCGGTTTAAAATTATAATTGATTGAATTTAAGGTATTTGTTTTCTGGCATGTTTGACATTAGATTAACATAGGACATAGGTTAATAATACCGTCGCCACAAAAATCATTGTTAAGTACAGAGTACTAGAATAAATTGTTCAATTACATTAGTCAGCATAATTAACTTCTTATTGGTGTACTTGTTACAACATTTTTCCTACCTTTTGACATTCAAGACCATCATTTTATTATTTTCCATGTTTTCTTTTACTTTTAATTTAACTGATTATAGTGAAACTTGCCTTGATGTATTGCCTTATTTTTCAAGATATGAAAAAATCATCCTTAGAAGGAAATGATTTTCTAATGAAATTGGTTATTTGTTTTAATCTTCTACAAACAATTTACATTGTTTCATCTTTATATGTTAATTCCTGCCAAATAAATGACCCACGTGTGTCATATGCAGTCATATACTGAAAACCATTAAAATATATGTTTATCATGGTGCTTAAACGTTTTTTGAGATAACTGTAAAATCGAGTGACATGTAACTACTATTTATCTTTTTATCAGTCTGTTGATGACAATAATAATAATAAATGTATTTTGTATTTGTAGAGTGCTGATAAACCTGTGGTTGTGACCGGATCAGTGGAGGGGTTAACTAAGGTATCTTGTTATTTTTAATTATCACTCTAGGTTAAGAATTATTATTATTGACATTATGAGTAACATTTTATTATTCTGGTGTTTACACCACTGTTATTATGCTTAAACTACATGTAGGTGGAATATATTAGTATTTCATTTTTGTATTTAGCATCTGTCTCTATTTGGTTTCCTGCTGGACATAGCTAAAAATATATTGCTTTAAATTGTCTTTTTATGTGTTCCTCGCGTTCAAGCATCCCAATATAATATGCAAATCTTCTGTCTGGAGAAACTCAATAGATTGATAATGAATAAGTGAAATTATTGAGCTATTATTTATCAACGCCACAAAAAATAACTGCACAATTAACTTCTCAGTACGAGGATTGTTTGAGAAGTTTTATAAATTTATATGGCACCACAAATAGATAAACGAATTACCACCGTCAAAGCATAATTCATCGAACAACGTCCAACAAAAATTCTGGCTAGTACGATCCGCAGTCAGCATTTGACACCCATCACAATCGCGTTACTTTTGCCTTAACGTAGCCATGGAAAAAACGAGTACTGTCCCATCAAAAGTCGCGTTGTATGAAATTCGAGTGGACTGCACCAGAGTTCGAAACTGTTTATTACTGAATTAACGAGTTTAAACCTGGCTGTATGAGTACAAACGATGAACTGCGCTCCTGAGACAATTGCTGGAAAAATCCATGATATTCTATTGAAAGATCGCCGACTGCATGTGTGCAAGATTATTGAGACTTTAAACATCTCAGCTGAATGAGAGTATACAGTGCTATATAAAGTTTTAGGTATAAAACTATCCGCACGATGGGTGCCACAGTTACTAACTGTGACCAAAAACACCATCGATTAGATATTTTAAAACAGTGTTTGGCAACGTTTTATTGCAATCTGAATCATTTTTTGCGACGATTCGTGACTGTAGATAAGACTTGGATCCATGACTACACCCAAGAGTCGAAAAAGCTGTCAAAACAGTGGACTTCACCAGTTGCATCGGTACTAAAGAAGGCCAACGTGGTTGCATCGGCAAACCAAGTCACTGCATTGTTTTATTGATTTCTCAGGAAAGAAAAGAGCTACACTATGATCGAAGCATATTATTACACATTAATGGACCATTTGAAATATGAATTGAAAAAAAATGGCCAAGATTGATGCGTAAACAAAAAAAATTATAGTATCTCTTTTACAGGGTAACCACGGCTTCCACGTGCACGAGTTTGGTGACAACACCAACGGCTGCACCTCCGCAGGACCCCATTTCAACCCCTTCAAGAAGACCCATGGTGCCCCCGAGGCAGCGGAACGCCACGCCGGGACCTCGGCAATGTGATTGCCTCGCAGGACAAGGGGGTCACCAAGGTCGACATCAAGGATAGCCAAATTTCTCTGCAGGTAATTTTATTTGGACGCAGATGTGGTTAATTAGGATAAGTTTTTTATGAGTCACAGTTGTTAAGGAGAGTCAAAACAAAAATTAGGAAAAAAAAAATTGAATATAAATATGTCATATTGTCACATGTCCTTTTTCAAAAAATAATGGCACATTATTTTATTTTCTGACTCATCTCATTTTTCCTTACATGTATGTATCTAAGGGACAATTCTGCATACTTAACTTAAAACTTGATTTTTTTAGAATCATTCCGTTTTTTTGGCCTCTCTGGGGCCTAGGAGTCGAAAGGTCGTCTGTAAACTGGCAACATCCATTTTCTTTCAAGTTGTTATAGATCACACTTCTGGGGATTGTCTGTTCCGTGACTATAATCCTTTTTTTTTTACTTCTAGGGAGACCTGAACATCATTGGACGCACCCTCGTGGTGCACGCGGATCCCGATGACCTCGGGCAAGGCGGCCACGAGCTCAGCAAGACAACTGGCAACGCCGGTGCCCGCATCGCTTGCGGAGTCATTGGCTTGCGTCAAGTCTAAACTTGTGTTCGAAATATAAAACCATTCAAATATATTGTTACATATTATTATCGGTATAGGATTTTTTTTATTTCCATTGTTTTTTTTAGGTATGTTTTTTTTAATTTGTCAAATGTAATGAGAAATATTTTTCCTATAAATAAAAGGTGAAATCGTAAACCACTTTTCTTTCTAAAGATTGTATTTAACGACCCTACATTCTAGTGAAAAAATGCTTAATCGTAAAAGTATTGTGCAATCTAAGATTCAGTCAAAGATCTAAGCTAAAAAATCGCAATAAAATCGAAAATGCAGCTGTGCTACCCTAATATGAATAAATTTTTCCATTGATTTCCATATTGTTTCAATTTCAAATTTTTATTCACTAAATACCTTATACATAATAAACGTCCTTACATTTGCCTGATTCAGTAAAAAAATACATGGTGACCATAAATGAGTTTTTGAAATGAATTTGCCATTTCATTTTTTTTTTTTAAATGTTTTTTTGAGGCGGTTGACTTTTGCCTGAACATTGACGTTATATGCGCATCCTCTAAATGCCCTGGACAGATAGGGAAACCAATTTAGAAGTTCTTCATTGAAAGGCAAAAAATTGCACTTGATATTTATTTTAAAAAAAACAATATTTGGTCACATTGTGAAGATCCAACACATACAAGATTACATAATTGATAATCCAGAGGAAGATGTGGCAGAGGAAGATGTCCCTCTTCATGGCTTCAAGACCTACTTGACTGGTACAAGTGATAGCCAACCTCCAATAGGAGAAGGCACTATAAAAAAAACACCTATATTCAATTTTAAACTGTGAATAAAAGTTTTCCTATGATTTGTCACAGCTAATAAGTGAAAATAAAGAAAATCTAATACATGTATCCGAGTGTTGGATATATTATAATATATGTAAATAAGATTCTCATCAAACCGAATGCATTGTGTTTTGATGTTAAAAATGACAATGTTGTGAATCAAAAATATGTATGTATTATGGAATTTACCAAAGTTACGCTTTTACACCAGCATTTCCATATATTTTTCTTCATTTAGCTAGAAGGATGTGTCAACTATGCATTAAAACCAAAAGAAACATACATGATGTACTCAGATTTAATACCTACCTAATTTTTCCATTCGACTGTCATAATACCGGCATGTACCTAGTCTTGTGGCATAAGATTCTAATACACACACCTTTACTAAATTACATGAAGCGACTTACTAAAATGTTTACCAAAATGGTCAATTTCATGTATTCTCTTTTATATAAATAAAACAGGCATGAAGTAAAAGACATTTTACATAATTTTATTTACAAATTTATTGGTATAAAATATACATATGTATATGTACAAAAAGGACATAAAAATTGATCAAAACATTAATACAAACACAAACCGGTTTCGATACTACCCAGTAATACCGAATTTCA
Organism: Drusus annulatus; assembly: GCA_022651775.1. Classification (NCBI taxonomy): domain Eukaryota; kingdom Metazoa; phylum Arthropoda; class Insecta; order Trichoptera; family Limnephilidae; genus Drusus; species Drusus annulatus. Next base: position 364,161 of record JAGWCC010000155.1, on the reverse strand, counting down.
AATGGATGGATTAAATAAAATCATGATATAATATCTAGTTTAAGATTATGTGAATATAAATAAAAATGTCGAAATATTGATATTTTCCCTTTGGTGCTGCTTTATTACTGCTTACGTTTGTCAAATAATACATATGCCATTAAATTAATAATTATTATTAACCAAGTGCGCTGGAAGTTTTGATTTCGTAAACAATAACATGAGATAGTAGAAACAATTACACTGACAATAAAGTATTAAAAGGTTGTGAAAAAATGGTAATATAGGTGAGTCACGTATGTTGCTTCTAAATAGGAACCTTTGTACCACAATCTTTAGACATTGGAATAAGAATAACAAGTAATTATGAAATGTAAATACAAAATCTGCATCAAGCAGCTAAAATGTTATCAATCCGAAAAAATATTTCTCATACATGTGTTAGATTGTTGGTGGAAATGCATCATTTCCATAAATGTAAAATTTGATTCAAAACTTTTAAAATGTTAATTAGCGTTCACAAATTCATTAAATGTATAATTTATAAAAAGTATTAAAGTCCACCAAGCTACACTGCATAATTTTATTAAACACAAAAGAGCCAGCCCGTGTCAAAAGCAATGCTAATTATCTACTTATCAATAACCATTGTAAACATTCAATTTGGTAGAAGTTATTCATAGTATCTATCCCGATTTGGGTATGTTCTTTGGTGGGGTTTGAACCCTATAGCGGGTGCAAACTGCGGAGGCGGCTGTGGCGGGCGAGAAGTGGTTCCTCGCCACAGCATGGCCAACAGAATATAAAACCCGCCAATAACTTTACTTACAAACTCCATGCAACCCAGCATAACAGGGGTGCTAGCGTTGATAAAGACGGATGCTTCTCGTACCAACTTAATACTGAAGTCTCCCAAGAAAAATATCAAACTAAACAAACCAGTAAACAGAGTAGTAATCAAAATAACCAAGAATTTAAAGATACCAAAAATTGAGTCAACGTTGACACTTTTTACGCAAAGAATCAAGTTTTGTTTCCACGAATGCATGAATCCTTCCAAAGATATCTGAATATCTTCCACTGAAACTTGTTTTGGCTTCTCATATTTTACATCGGGAAAGGAACGCAAGCTTTTCAGATTAAATGTTAATTCTCGGTCAGTGAATGTGACAGAAGTGATTTGAAACCAGTGACATCCCAGTGGAACGTCTTTCAAGGCGACCCACAGAGATGGCACCGCTGAATTAGAATATGAGGTGAAAACATTTGGAGACAATGATCTACAAGTTTCACTGGCGAATGCTAAATCTGCTGCCAGTTCAGTTTCTTCTGGTGATAGCCAAATTACGTCACGATATCCCTGGTGCTCGTCCACTAGTCGTCGCTCCATATAGTGGCCGCAAAAGGCGCGTTTCTTCAATCGTTTTTCTACATTACGTCGCTGGGTAGTAGCGGAGTCCATTGTATTATTAAACGTGAACTTTATTCACAAATATGTTTCCTTGTAGTTTGTATAGACTATATTTTTGTTGCCCTCTCCACGGGTTGAAATAGTTCAACAGTTGTGGAAAAAATATTTTCGGCAAAAATTTTGACATCTGACAGTGACAGATTTAATATTACAAATAATATAAATCTGAAGAAAATTAAATAATTATGATCCATAGAAAAAGTATTAACCGAGCCCCGAAAAAATGGATTTGTCAATTAAATCTCAGTCGCAATATATATTTTGTAATGTCTTTAGACCTTTTCCAAATCTCTTTAATAATTATAAAATCAACAAAATGTCAAGCGAGGTGCGAGTTATCTTTCCTAGCACAGTTTTTTTTTATGAAATAGAAAATAATTAAAAGTCTCGAAACTGTTTTATAGATATCATCGTGTGTGGGTGCCATATTTATATTGTGATACAACACTCAACTATCTATCACGAGCATGAAATTTCATAGAAAATAACATTTAGGGATGGTTGATATTTAAAATAAGATGTCGCTGCGGCTCCAGTTACCGGAGACCGAGGAGGAAACGGTTATTTATCCAGTTACTTTTGGAACCGATTCCCGGTGACGGGAGGTTCATCGGTAAAAGTAACCGGGACAAGAATATCGAACATCTTAACTAGCATCCACCATCAGCTTACAGTTCCACAGAATGTACTCGACTAATTAATTATTGTCACAAGTTTAGTTTGGGTGAGGAGACAGAGAGAGACTATGTAGCCTTTCCCTGAACTTTCCTTGTCCAGATAACATCTGCGTCATATGGTGATCCAGTTAATTGAAGGCCCCTTTTTTTCTACGCTTAACTAACGGGAAGAAGGAGAAAGTTTATTTGTTCATTTTTAATTTATCCCATCGCAGTTGCAATTCTTGCAAAGTTCTTTTACGCATTTTATTTAGTAGTCCAAGAAGGGAAATAACTTTGACCGGAGTTACTTGAAGTCCCAGCTTGATATTGAAATCTGTTCGAGGCATACAACAATATTATGTGGATTTAATGTCAATGAAAAATATTAAAAAACCTTATATGTTACATGAGAACAAAAATAGGTACGATACAAAAAGATGTTATATATAATATGCACCTAAATGATGTGAATATAGTGCAATATTGTTAAAAATGCCAAGATAAAGATGACATAAGAAAGTTCTTTACTTCTGCGTTTAGGTACATATGCTTTTAAACCTGCTATAATTACGACGAAAACCCACCGATTACTTCCAAATATTAGTTTTTTTTACAAAATGGAAGAAATAGTACCCGGTTCCAAAAATAGCCTGTTCTTCGGAAAAAAATATTGACGGTTCCGGTGACCGACAAGTCACCGAACAAAGTAACTGGGACCGAAATATCTGACATCTCTAATAAAATTATATTACACATGGTGCTTCTGCATTTAGATTTTTTGCATTTTACTTCATTTTGTGATTTAAAGAAGAGTAAATAATTAGAATTCTTCAAAAATAATATATTTCACTATCCATATTTTCTAAAAAATGGCCAACGAAGTAGCAGAAACTTCTAACAAGGAGGAGGTCAAGTCTTATGCCGGCATACCTCAGGCAGATTTCATCGTAAGTCAAAGAGTATTCACATTAATTTACCACATCAGATAACTATCGAAATGGCGTTTGAATATTTTAATTCATTCATGTGCTAACATAAAATAACATTTATTCGTCTCAGAATGGTACAACTAGGCTAGGATTTTAGATTCGCACTGCCCATTTGTCGTGGGTGAAATAGCCCCACCTTCATTCCTCTTACAAATTGGAGCTATTAGGAAATATATATTGTCATTTGCGATTGCAGGAAGATGTAGATGCCTTCATGGCTCTGACGGACAACAGTGATGGAGTGGACAAGGTACTAAAGAGATTAGACGAACAACACAGTAAGTACAAGTTCATGGAGTATAATCTCCTGTCCAAGAGGAAAAGATTGAATCAGCAGATTCCCGACCTTGCCAGGTCGCTGGATATGATCAAACTACTCAAACAACAGAAAGAAGAACTCCACACACAGTTCTTGCTCAATGAGCAAGTGTTTGTAAAGGTAAAGAAATATATTATGTTTTAGCCTACATTGCAAATCTATATAAAGGCGAATGTTCAATATATGTTTGTCCTTTAATTTAAATCTGTTATTCTATTGATGGTTTTTGTGTTTAAAAGTGTCGACGCACACGTCATCCTTTGTGACGGTTCATGTGCGGATCGGTTATAGCCATCTAACCCATTGACCATTGGGCCAATTCGAAAACAGAAGGCTTGCATGAGATTGTATGGAATAGTGATTAGGTAAACAATGCTACAACTGATTCGAGTACAATCTGTTACAAAAGGCGCTGTCTGCCAACAGACCCTAATTCGTAGGACTTATTTGTATTTATTTATTTATAGGTTATGCTTGCTTTATAATATTATAATTCTTGGTATCTGTTTCGCCCTTCGGTGGCAATATCAATCAGTTTGATAGCCTAGTTTTGTTTTAAGTGTAATTCAGGCCAGTTCAATTTAAAGATTAAATTAATGCCCATAACAATTTGATGACGTTCCGTTTTTAAATAAACAAATTTTATCTTCTCAATCATTTTAATATAGATGTTGCAGCGAATACTGAGTCGAAAACGGTACTCGCAAAGGTGCATTGCTTGCATACAGCATGTTTTAAACTTCAGAATAGAAAATACTGGTGAAATCTAAAAAAAAAACATTTTTAACACAGGAACAACTTTCAAATAAGTTTTTTTTCGAATTAATTACCAAAAAGAACACACGGTAATAACTTTCATAATGACACACATATAATCCTAAGTATGTGTTGTATCAACCCTAATTGTGCAATTTTATTCTAAAAATAAGAGGTAGTGATTCAAAACAAGGTTATTGATATTATTTATCTGCATTTTTTACGTTTTCAGGCCACTGTCCCTCCAACGGAAACTGTTTGCCTGTGGCTTGGAGCGAATGTGATGCTGGAATATTCATTGGACGACGCTGAGAAATTATTAGACACCAACATGACCAATGCCAATAGAAATCTGGGCTATGTTGAACATGACCTTGATTACCTCAGGTAATTCTTCTTTTAGTTCTTAGCTTCAAATCTACCAAAGTTTTACAATTATGCAAGAATTAGAAAATGCTGCTGCCAACCTTACGCTGTTATTTAAATGCAGTAGAGCAGACTGGCTGCAGTACTCGTGATACTTGGTGATTTTTTTGATTGCACAGATTTTTAAATCATTTTGTTGGCTGTCTGCTTATTGATATCAATAGCCTACATTTTAAACGTCCGACATTGGTAAATATGAAACAATCTAGTACCCCTTTTGTAACCTATACACTCTATATTTCTGCATGGTGGATGGAACCAGTTATCTACTCTATTCTCGTACTCTGGCGTAGTGTGATAGGAATGGCAATGTGAAGTTACAGAAGTTAGATAGCGTGGTGTTGGTGTGTGACATAATTCTTGGGCTCATTGCCTCCAAAACAACGATAATCATTTGGAATCAACTGTGGTCTTTACAATCTTCCCTCAAGTCTTAGGTGAATCTCCATTATGTAATGCTTTCTATATAATATGTTCATTATCATCACAGCGCCATGTCCCAGGGTGGGATTTTGCCTTCTCCACTGGGGCACCCACTAATCATCATTTTTGTTGTCCTGTCATCTGACATTCTTTCAAAATGTCCACCCCATTTGCAGTTTTTGGAACCTACTGGATCTTGTGATGGTTTCATGCTCAATTAGATTTTTGAGTTCATAGTTTATTTTAATTCTGTGTGATCCATTTTCTTACATAGGTCCAAAAATTTTTTTCAAGTATATTGTTGTATGTTTCTAAATTTGTTTTTCATTTTCAGAGATCAATTTACGACAACAGAAGTTAACATGGCGCGTGTTTATAACTGGGACGTGACAAAAAGGCAGGCGTCTAAAAAAGTGGCCCTTTAATTTTTACACGAAGAAATCCTCCCAACTAACCTCAAGCTGCTATTCCCCCCTCGATCCAACAATGAAGACTTTCAGAAAATGCACAACTCTGTTGATGTGTAAAAGCGGGTTCAGATATTAGCAACGACAAGAAATGAAACATGCAATTGAACGTCTGCATATGTTTACGCATTGCGCCCACCAAACGAGCATCTACACACACTACAACATTTTCGAGCATTCACTCACACTGTTGTGCACCTTTGTGCTCATACAAAAAATCGACGGATCGCTGTGCGCATGATTCTATTGCTCAAAAGGTGTGCAATTTGTGCGCACTGCGACATACACACTGGTAATTTGTTTCAACCTTTGTTTAATTTCATGTTGTGTTGCTAATATGTGTAACCCTCTTAACAGAAGGTGTATAATGTATCTCATTTGCTACTAAAGTTGTTATAAAAACACTTGAGTTACATTTTGTTATCTGATTTTATCCTGTCTGCGGGGATACTTCCTTTGGTGTGACTTTTCTGTTGATATGACAAACTGGATTTGTTTAGAAAAGCTCCTATCTTCTGCATTTTGAACAAATGAGCATTTGGCATAGTATATCGAGTAACTTGTCTAAAATGCAGCATAAAACCCATCATTATTCTCTAGCATATACATATTTCATATTGCAGTACTGACGAATTTTGAAGTAAGTCTCTGGACATCAATTGAAACATCTTCAACTGCGGATTCACCAAATTCATTTTCATAATGGAATATTGTCATTGTATTAAAATATTTCATTGTTCTGGTTGCTTTTATATTTACCATTAAATGAACAATGTCCCTTATCAACGTTTTAATTTCTTGAATACAATAATTGTTATTTGCGAATATATGTACAGCAGAAGTTATGCTCCACAATTTTATAATTCACATATTTATTTTTTACATAATAACCAATACAATTTAATAAATTATCTCGCTCCCTCTCATAGTATAAACTTTAATACTATGATGTAAGTTAAGATTTAAAAACACTCAAATAAAGAAGAAAGATTTTGTTGAGCACGTTTTATAATAAGCTCAAACCAATGGCTTTGTCACCGACCGGTCGGTAGCTGAGTGGAGAACGCGTCGGATTCCCACCCGGGCGTCGTGCGTTCAATTCCTCTGCTGGCTAAGTCCTCCATCATTACACAAGCAACATCTTCCGCTTTTTATGATGACAGTAGGAGTTTTTCAAATATTGTCTGGTTATTCGTAACCCGGGAATATTATTTGTCTTACTTTTAAAAATATATAAAAAATATAAACATTACTAATGGATAATATTTTTACTATCCAGCATTTGAATGAAAAATTATCCTCATTTGTGTGATTATTTTTATTGAACAAATTTGATTTTGCGTTTATAAAACTTCCCAATGAAAGGATTCAGTAATACCCTCATTTCGTCTTTACTTTTAGTATTACAAATAATTATGTCAAATAAAAAGAAACTCACACAAATAAATATATTTGTGCTTCTATTGCAGGTACATCATATAAATTTAAAAACACCAATGCTTGCTAATGTCTCAAAGTGAAAAATTAGCTTAACAATAACTTTCATTGTTCACAATTGCTTGTTTTATAATAAAATAATTATTAACATTTGATTATTTTAATTTATAATTTTATCACTCGTCTTACCTAGGTACATATTACATCATTTATCCTCCCAACTTTTGTACTTTTCCCAACATTGTCCCACTCGTTGTGAATTCAAGAGCTAAGAGAACAGAAATGCATTCTTCTCTGTAAGTAAATTATTCCATTTCCTACGATCTTCAAGACAAACTTGCCACACATTATGTGAGTGCTCAGAGATGCATTTGTTTGCAATTATGACAAAAGGACCAACCCTTGATGTACGAATCATATATCATAAGAGAACACAGACACGATTGATAATTTAAAAAAAAATCTTTTGGGGCTTCGAAAAGTCCTGATAAAGTTGCTTCACGGTTAAGACAAATTCGATAAATCTTGTCTTCTGTATTTACAAATTGCTAAAAGAAGCAAATTGTAGTTTGTATGTAAGTAGAAAATTATATTTTAAAGACAAAACAATATGTTCTTTATTCCTTGGTTGGAAAGGAGCTTGCGAGGCATTCTTGAAACACCAGTTGTAGCTCAGAATTATGCCAGAGATAAGAAACCATATTCTGGTTTTCGCACTAACAAAGCTAACAGGACTGTAACATTTGGATTCTAATATTTCTACCTCCTCTTCCGTGGTCAAAATAAAACACCATTTATAGTCAGCTACATTTATTATAATTGAAATGAACAATTACACAATAGTAACACAGACAATTTACATATAATATAATGGATGAAGAAACACAAAAGTTATGTTAACTTAAATGATACTTATGGTATCATTATTTAAATAGCAGCACCACCATTCATAAATATTTATTTTATTCACATAGAATGGAATGCAATATGAACGGAATGAATTGTTTAAGTACAATTTTCATCATGTAATTTTCAATAATATAGTAATTCTCAAATATAGCTATTTTATTAGATACATACTTTATTATAAACTCTTTTATTTAAAACTAATAAACTTTACCAGTAGGTATGACAATAAGTGATAGTATTATTCAAAAGGAGTACACACCTTTTAAAACTGATAGGAAACGATTGAAAAGAAAAACCACCAAGAAGTGATGAGAAAATAAATCTAATTATTTGAGTTTCTAGTGGTTTTTCATTGATTAAATTTATCGTTTTTAAATGCTGTACAATGAAATCTTTAATTTAAAGATAATTTATATTTATTAAGTTGATTTACTAATACTAATTTAAATATTATACGCAAAAAGCAAACACTGGAATATGATTAATACTGGGTAACGTCGCAAAGTTACAAAATATTATAATGTTAATATAAAGCATTTGCATACATGATAATTTATTTTACCATGGATTGAGCTTTTCGCCATTAATAGTCGTTTTATTTTAGCGTTGCAGGTGGCCAGGTCAAGCAAAATTACAAAATAATACAGGATTTACTTTAAGTGTATGGTAACAATGCATCAGGTTGTTTCCATTGTTATTATAATAATGGAAATAATTTTGTACAATTTACAGCTGCATAGAATATATTAGCTCTTTAATTAGAACCTATCTATTTTTGACTAGAACCAGGAACTAGTTTTAAATGCGAGACTCTAACTGGAGCTAACCTTCGGGAGTTGGTGCACCCTTAATCGCGGCAAGTTCAGTTTCTAATTCGGCAATTCGAGCGGTTGCGATTTCGTATTCTTCGATGGCCACTCCACCAAGATGTTTACGTACGTAGCCCAAAGCATCCTCGGGCTTCTCCGCTTCTTCGTACAAACTCACCAGTACTTTCGTCAAAGCGTCCATTATTCCTGCTCGGTCCAAATACTTTCGGAACTCCTCTCGTTTTGTATCTAAGGGCTGAAAAAACGTAAGTGTTATGATTTTTTTTTATAATTTTAGACAAAAACACGAATATTTACATTGAAATCATGATATCAACTAACCTTGTAAGAAGACATTGCTCATTCAAATTTAGCAAAAGTGCTCTTCAACTGTCGACAATTCTTTTTATTTAGGATGTTTTAGAAATCATAAATCAGAATGAAAAAAAATGATTCTATCTCACTGCAACAATATTGGAAATTGGAATGTTCTTTTCCGATCAGTCAAGTTAAGTGATACCATACGAAAAAATATTATCATTTCCTGGGGCTTGCGTAAGAACTCATTGCTTTGTATTTATTTAAATTTATTGTTTAATAATATAATATTTTATTTTATTTAGTGTCTAATGTAAGTTGATTCAATATTGTTTATTTTTTACGTCATAAAGTACGTATTTTTATAAAATAGTGATATTTGAAGAAAAAAAAGTATCATAATCTAATCGAGAAAATAATTGAAAACTCCCAAAACAAAATTTATTATATACCCACCACCTGTCATATTAATAAATTCAAATTTTGTTAATTGATTCCTTTTTTGGCTCTCTGTAGATATAAAAAATATAAAGCCGTACATTTTTTTCAGAGAAAATGTCGATAATGTTATAGCCCTTGAGGCGCAATTTAGCGGGAATGCAGCAGTACTAGTACAAATTACATTTCTTGCTATTTGACAGCTGCTCAACATATTTGGATTTCTTCTGATTTTGGTTATTTGTTATGAACGTACAGAAAAGCCAAGCATTCGAACAAACATACAAAAAGTGATATACCCTCTTGAGACCGCGGGGCACTATATTGCCCCCTTATAATACTGTTGTTTTGTTTTTATTTTTTCTGCTTATACCCTGCTTTTAATATATTTCGATAAACAATATTTATTTGAACCTCCGAAGTTGCTGTATTTTTCAATATAATATTACTTAATGTTCCAAAGTGTTGACAAGCTTAACTTTAAAAAAAAACGTCAATTCCCTTTGCCCGGACAGGTAAGTTATTGAATTCATGTGATAAAATAGAGTAAATTGACTAAATTTAGATTGATCATGGTTATGAATAAAATATATTCACTTTGAAAATTATTGATTATGCGCTAGCTGTTAGGTAATTCAAATTTGTCAAACAAAAAATAAAAACAGCTGTCACTTAATTGATAATTCAAAGGAAGGTTAGTGGAAGACTTTTTAGAGGAAGACGCACAGCGAGGGTTCAAATGTAGTTACGCTGACTCGGCTGCAATCTGTAGAGTGAACATTTTCCTAATATTAATTAATTAACCTCCGATAGACGAGGGCACTTGAAAAGAAGTAAATTTCGAAAGTTTCGGTGACAAAAAAGGCAAATAAAGGTTAGTACCTATATAATATATTAACAAATTGAATATTTTGATTTTGACAGGTTTTCAATTTATTTATTATTGTTTTACTTGAACATACATTTTTTATTAGTTGGTAAATTGCAAAGAAAAATAAAATTAATTCAAAAGAAAACTACATAATAACCTAATTCATTAAACCAAAAATATTGTCGATAAGTTTTTATCAGATTTTTTACTACCTAGTGTAATTACAGCATTGTAAAACTTTGTAAAATAACAAGTTCATTCATTATAATTACTCTTGTTACCTGGATCATGTCGATCTATAAAATAACTAGTTACACTGTTTTAATTATATCATATTATTTTCGTTAATTGAACAAAACCCTACAGATGTTTGCAAAATTGAGAAAAAAATACATCTGATAAAATTGTGCAATTTTGTGTTGGTTAAATAAAAAGATGTCACGAAAGTATTTAGTAGGTATCCCTCATAAATACAGGTGTGGGCACGTGAGAAATATCCATTTGTATACGCTTCTTTTAGAGCTTCACCAAAAAGGCTAAAAGTTTTTGTACCCCTATTTTTTATATTATTTTGGGTAGGAGGATACTTTTTTACAAAGTGTCTTAATTTGACTGGCCGTGAACAGGTGAGAACGTTTCTGGGGACTGCGGACAAAGCATAGCCGTGGGCGGAGTTCTCAATAAACTTTTATTATTTTATAAAGTTTGTGCTTGTTTACTGTGATCAAATAAAAATCGTTTTTCACATTAGATAGTGGTACGCATATTTATACTTCAGGTGAGTTATATAATATAGTTAATGTAGCCTATGGTTATGTTCAAAAAGTCAAAAACAAAGATATTTTGACGTAGTTACCATACGACCTATAGTAAATGTTCCTGCCTAAATGCAATCCGCTGAATGCACCTTTTTCTCTGAATGATTTACGACTAGCAATATTTTTTAATGTGTAATTGAAGTTATTTTTACTAATATCAACTGATGTTGGAGATGTATTAAATAGTTATGGTTGTTTTCTTCGTATTTACTACCCCCAGCCGGAAAGTAAGCAAAAATAGGCTGGTTATTAACATAACCTCATTTTCTTGTGTATTTCTGAAATGTTTGCTCGCACCTGTGGAATAAGTTCACGCAGTGTCATAATGAAATACGTTCAAGCAAATCGTAATATTAAAAAACAGCGTCCGTGTTTTATCTTGTATTACTACACATATATAAGCAAATAGGTAAGATTTTTATATACTTAGCGATAAGGGAGAACATAAATATGTATTTCTAATATGATTCTTACTTACAGGAACCTTACTAGTATTTTCAGATTTTATGTCTACGCAAGTTCATTTTATAAGAAGTAGCTCATGGTCATTATTTTTTACCTTTTATTGCAGTGTATTTTTGACGGAAGTTTGTCTCTAACGGTACACTGAAGGTATATTATTTTTTGTCCTACTTCCTTGAATGCCAAATAATTTACTGTTGTCTTCCGAATAAGGGAACGAATAATATTTATTATTTACAAAATCATTTGTTATTACAGGTTTTTAATTTATAATTTTAATAACACAGTATAATGTTATAATAATTAGTTGATTTTGGATTACGGATTATTTATGAAATCAACGCACAGATAAGCTAAGAACCCGAAATAATAATTTTACTGTTTACAAACTGGCACGTCCGAATAAACTTAAGTCGTATTTTTTTAGAACTCCTTTTTTATATTTATTTAATATTATGCAGAGGTGTATATATTCAGATAAATTTTAAACTCTCTTGATAAGGTATTTACATAATAATTACAAAATATAAATAAACCAATTGGTAGGTAGTGTGTTTGTATGTAATTATTATTAAATTACCTAATAGTGTAGAGTTTTCTTTCTTCGGTAGTAAAAAAATACAAAAACGCAATAGTTTTCGAACAATACATACATAGCATGGGCGTGCGGTATAAAACTGTATATCCGCGAGAAAAGCAGAACGAAAATAAATTCATTAAAAATTTTTTTTATTAAAAAGCCGTATTTTTTCACAGCTTGTTCTTCATAAATTTTATTTTTTATTCTGTTTTCCCTTCTTATTGTCTTATCAAATGCTCCTGGTATACTGTAAGAAGTTCAAGCAAATAGGAAAACAAGATAACAATAAATAAATAACACAATAAACATAGCAAAAACTTTCAACCAATGGCGAAACTTCAAATTTGGTCCATCCCCTTAAAAGCTTTATTTTCTGTATGGTTACACGCACAGTTACAGTTTCGTCACTGCTTCCAACTATCCTCCATCTCATTACCTTCCTTTTCCGGCCAAAACAATTCTAAGTCCCACAGAACGGTAATATAGCCTACTTATATGTAAAACTACTAATGTATAATCTGTCGTGTTCCAGGATGCGCTCCGTATTCCTGCTGCTGGTGGTGGGTGGGGGGATCTCCGCTCTGGGGGCCAGCCAGGACGACTGCGGCCCAACCTTCAAGGGCAAGTGCTCCTGCGGCCCCAGGGAGTACGACTTCAGAAGCCAGTACGTCGTCAACTGCACCAACCAAGGCTTCCACGACACCTCGATCCTCAAGAACCTCCCCGCGGAGACCCAGGTTCTGATCTTCACGGGAAACTATATCCCCGAGATGCCGTGGAATATTTTCGGCACCCTCAACACTCTCGAAAAACTGAGAGTCGTCGACATGAGCAACAATAAAATCAAAGAGATCAAAGGAAAGACTTATCACCATGTCCAAAACGTTGAGAGACTCATATTGAATCACAACGAACTAGTGATATCGGAAGACGACGCTGACATCAATTACCATCATCCGAGAGTTCTGTCAAACTTTGTCAACCTCCTGGAACTGCATTTGACCAATGCTTTCGAAGATAACACAGACGCGGCTCTCGCTGATGACCTTCACGACATATTCGTGAACAGCAACCTGACCAGGCTGCAGAAGTTGCATCTGGAGCAGAATGAAATCATCACGTTTAGAGATCACCGCGTCTTCTGCGATTTGCCGGAGTTGCGAGACTTGTATCTCGGTGACAACTTGCTGACCGGAATCAACTTCAACATCAGTTGTTTAAAACACTTGAGATTTCTAGATGTAGAAGAGAATCAGTTAGAGACTCTCACGTCACACGAATTGAGTGTGTTTGATAAGATAAACGCGCATCCGGGGAGAGAAGAAGTGTTGGCGGTTGATTTTAGAGGAAATCCATTCGCTTGCGATTGCTCTGTTTGGGATCTGTACAGTTGGCTCAAGAAGACAAACGTCACAGTTCGTCGCAAAGAGAATTTGCGTTGTGCGAGGCCAAAGATCTTCGCTGGCAACACGTTGGTGAAACTCAAGGTCAGTCCTTGTTCTCTGGCTATTCCCAGGAACATCACTACCAAGGGGCAGAAGGCTACGATGGGTCTCCTGGTAATCGTGAGCCTGGCATTGTTTTCTTTGGTTATGATCATGATCTACTCGAGTAGGTTTCAGTTACGCGCGAAATTGTCACCGATGGTTGAAGCAATCACCAAAAAAGTTCAGTACACCACGATTAAAAATCGAGAAAATGTCGAAGATATTTAGACATGAATGTTGTTTTTTTGTTTTTAATCTAAACTCGTAGAGCGTAGGTACTCTAGATCATATTTCGAAACAGATATGAAAAATGTTTAATATGTACCATTAATTGAAGATGGGTCTTTTTAAAATCAAGTTTTTCAGTAACTTTGCGTTTTCAAGAAGTTAAACTATTTCTTTAATGTGCCTTGATGAACAAAAAATACCAATAAACTAAATAATCACGTGCCATAAACAATACAAATAGTACCAAACCAATCAATAGAAATAAAAAATCCTCCTTTTAGTTTTGAAAGCAATTTTTTCTAAGTTAAATTCCTTACAAGATTTTATTCACCCTATTTTACTGATTTAACCATGATTTATTTTATTTCCCTTGAGGTGATTTTTTTTTTCACGAAAATGGCATTATAAAAATAATTAAAATGCTATTATTACTAATAATTCAAATGAATAACAAGAAACACCATACATTTTCCTTGATTTTGAAGTGATAAACATTAGTTATTCACTTGAATAATTATTATACTATTCCTAGATTGATGTAATTTTATATGTAAATTGTGTTTAAGTTTGCACAGGAAATTAACAAGACGTATTATATTAACGAGATCGTTAAATTAATTTGAAGAAATATAAGTAAAACATATATTTATGAATACTACATTTATTTATTTGTAATCACTCACCGCGTTTTTAACTTAGTTGATAATCATGTGATTAGATATTACGAAAGCTTAATTTATGTGAAATTATTTCTTAAGATACTTAAAAATAATACATGCCTAACTGATTTATTTATATTATTTCCTTGTTTTACCACGTTTGAAAATATCGTGTTGATAATATTACTACTTAATTCTGATAAAAACATGTAAGTGCTTACTTAAGTAACAACATTCACTCTTAAATAAGTGGTTATTTATGTCGCTTAGTTAATTTATTATTTGTTGAACAATACACAAAATAAATACTAACACAAAGCTTCAGTTTCTCACACAACTGTTGAATTATCGTATATTCATCAAGTTTATATGATTTTCTGTTTTAGGATTAAATTAAATTAATCACTTATAGTGATTTTTTTCCGATTTAGTTGAGTACTTCAATGTTTCGAAGAGCATGCAAAGTATATTATTTAATAACCCACTTTTACTAAATATATTTTGTTTTAAATATATTCTATAAAACACTGTAGAAAACATACAATTTAAATTTTATGAAAAATAAAATTATCTAGTCAAAATTTACTTTTGTTTATTATACCTTAATATCTATTTAATTGTGGCAAAAGCCTTAATTTCAGGATTCCTTGAACTTATTTTAGAACTTTTTAAGGTTTGTTTAGAACAGTGATGCACAACCACCAGCGATATCCGTTGCGGCCGGTGCAACATTTATTTGAACAATTTTTTATCAAACCCGAGAAATTTTTTTCAAGAGCATCAGAAATAAATAGACTGAGAGGTATTATTCAAGACAATTATTTTCTCATAGTAACTCAATAATCTTAATTTTGCAATTTTAAAGGTAGCTAAATTTCTCCAATTTCGTAAATACGCCCTGTGGTGGGGAATAGTTAAATATCTTGCATAAAGTTAGTAGGTAATTGACACATTTGATGAAAAAGAGGGGTGGAATTTTATCTGGCCTAGTCGTTTTTCGAATGTCAAATGATTTTTTTTATCTTACTTATTTCGCAGTTATATGCACGTGATGTAGATTGAGGGACTTATCTAAGTACATTTAAATATCTACTTCATGTGTATATATTATTAAACAGGGTTACGCATTTGTAAAATCTGATTCAATCATTTTAACCACACTAATGGTATGTTTCAATGAACTATCTTTATTTTTACTCAATTACTTATTTTATGTTTTAAAGGTAGTTGCGCAGACGAGCCGCAATACTCGATCTCGTTTAAAAAATCGCTATACGTGAAATCAGAGTCGTAGCTATGGTTAGAGTGTAATAAAAATTATGTAACAGCGTGAAGGCATACTCTTATATTTTTTTAATGGTTTATGGGAAAGTACTTACCCAATAGATGTACCTAAGTTTGATTTTAAAAAGTCATAGATGTTTCTGTTTTGCATTGTGCATGTCATATTATTTATTAAAAACAGTATAATTTCGGTTCACCGGGTTACATTTAATTCAAGCCGAAGTTATTACGTTATAAGACAGAGTTTAAGCTTGTCTAGCTATTGCGTACCGTAGAAAAATACCTTTTTTCCCAGATTTCTTAACTAAAAGTGAATTATGAGTTGTTTCGGTGAAATAATAGAGCCTTCGAGTCGTGCATTGTGGGAAGATGCTGAAGACGACGAAGTATCGAAAAAGTAAATATGATAATACCACCTAATAACCCTTTTTAACACTTTTTCAGTAGTGTTAATATTTGTTGTTGTTATTTCAGTTTATCATGGGCGAAACAATCTTCTTTACCCAATGAGATCGATCTGTTATTACTCATGGAGGGTCCATTGGCCGTGGAGTTTGCGAAGTCCTGTTTAATAACCACAGATCCAATAGACGAGGTGTCGTCGTCAAAGGTCGCATTTTACCAGATACCGAATACACAGATAATCATTTGCACATCTTCGAACAATGATGACACGAAGTTCGGGGAGATAACTTTGTTGCTCCAGCCACTGCTTGATAAATCTTCTAATGTAATATGTATTCAGTCTTTGTCGTCCACTAAATATCAGAATTTGTCACTTCCCATATCAAATTCTATTATACGCAGTCTACAAACAACTCACTCAACCGAGAAATCTGAGATCAGATTGGAGCAGCCTAATATTTTGAGTGGATTGACTGCTGGAGGTATGTCTACTTCTTTCTGTTCTACTTATGAATTATCTGATTAAAAATTGCATGTTTTATTTCTTTATGCAAGAGTAGGTACAGAATCTTGGAGTAAGAATATATATGGAGAGAGAGAGCTAAATATTTTTACCCAACCTATGCAAATTTTTGATAAATCACTGTCTCCGGGTTTTTACGTCGTATACCATGAGAGAGAAAGAGACAAGAAAAGTAATTACATAATATTGCAGCACTTCTAAGTATATAAGAATGTTCTCCGCTAACTTAAAAAAACTAAAGACATAAAATCAACAAAAAGCTTCCATCATTATTTAGGCATACCTTCTGTTATTAGTGTTTGTGTGATATTTGAACTTCATAAATCATTTTGTTTAATGTGTTCAAATATTTTTATTAAAAATGTTTAAATTCTATGTGGACGGTAACTAATAGGCTATCCGACATCCTTTAAAATATCTTTGTCTCTTTCTATCGAGTCAGTATAAAGTCAACAATACTGACTACACTGTTTTGCAAAGGTACCTCTCCATGTATATTCTTTCTCCAAGATTCCAACTGAAAACAATTGCGTTGATCTAAAAATTCCACACAGAATTTTTGTTAGCAAATTTCATGTTGTCAAGGCTCACCGTTTGAAACCTTTTGCTGTGACAAACAAAAAGATTTTCTCTTATTTCTGATCTCATAATGATCCTACACAAATCAACCCCTGTATCTCACAAGTCTCCAGCCCTTAGTATAAATGTAATACCACTATCACACAATTCTCTTATCCCTAGTATAAGTAGAGTTCTAAATTAAAATTCTTTCCAGTCATCAGCCTCCGAGAGCACCTGGACCTCCCCGGCAAAGCTTACGCCATATACGACGACACTCCGATGTACGAGATGGACTCAATTAACACGCAGCCATTTCTGGATTTACTGAACCACTTGAGTATACCCATCTCAGATGCTTTTACCCGCAAAGTAAATGTATCATCTAATTTGTACATGTAATGAAATTTATTATTTTTGAAAATTAAACCATTCAAATAAATTAACTATATATATTTTCTAAAAAAAAATGTTTCTAAACCCAAAAACATAGTGTAGCCATATGAATTCATGAATAGGAACTAAAAATAAAAGTAAATGTGAATCCCAACTGTCCGGGGCCAGTGGAAATATGGCATCCCCGTTTGGGGTATGTTGTGAGACTGAAAATGGGGTGGAAGGGGAAGGAGATGAAATATTAAATTTAATTATGTTGGTAGAGAAAATTGATTTAAAATGTAAGGCACATTGTTAAATCAATAATTTCGCATTGCAGAAGAAGAATATTTGACCTTCAATGTTTAATTTTCTGTGTTAAGTACTTAGGATCTAACTCTAATCTAATCTTTGAAATGCATGAATATTGATCTTGTTCGCCAGGTTCTCACGGATATATCATTTACCCTTAAAAGGCAGGTGAGGTTTCCAAAGTCAACCTTCTGTTTAAAAAAAATAAAAGTTTTCTAAAAAAATAATTAATTTTTGTCTTTATACCGAGCATGCATTTTTATAGTACAAGTTAAAAAAAATTATGGTGAACAAGGCCGGTCCTGTGCTAGCGCAATTGGAGCAGTCCGCTCCAGGTGGTGGATTGTCAAGGGGCTGATAGTACCTAATTATAGTGATTTTTTTACCCGCTCAGTATTAAATGAAAAAATCCATATTATTCATGGACAGCACTCAAACCCGTAACTTTCCAATACGACAGCGTCGGATCCACAATACGTTCAAACTGTGCAAAAAACATGGGTGCCATCTCTGAAGGAAATCATATCGAAATTTCCCCATATTATTTTTAAAATACCCACATAATGGGGTAATTATGTTTTTTATTGCGTTGGCAGCATCGCTGTGCATTGAACGACTAGCCAAAATGTATGGGGGTAGATTTTTGTCACGGAGGGAGGGAGAGAGAGAGAGCGGTTCGGGGGCGCACTAGTACTTACTGCACAGGGCGCTAGATGTCGTGGAACCGGCCCTAACAATGTGAAAGGAAAATTCACACGGGGTATGAAAAGAAGACAAAATTATGCAGAGTAATAGGCGCAAGGTTTTTTTTAATGAAACCGAGCTATATGAATTTATAGTGTTGTCGCTTTTTTCCAACGATGCCAGCCATTTTGACTTAAGGCAACAGTCAGGGCCGGGC
Source organism: Drusus annulatus (assembly GCA_022651775.1). Taxonomy (NCBI): domain Eukaryota; kingdom Metazoa; phylum Arthropoda; class Insecta; order Trichoptera; family Limnephilidae; genus Drusus; species Drusus annulatus. Next base: position 345,298 of record JAGWCC010000155.1, on the reverse strand, counting down.
CTGATGACAATCGGTGATGATTGGATTGTTTCCATACATGACTGGTCAGGCAGGAACTAGTAACATTTGGTAAAGCAAAGAAAAATAGTTAGGATAAAAAATTGTTGAAATAAGACACAATATGAAAAAAAAGTTTACCTTTATTCGTTAGAATAGAATTCATGCTTGCACGATCGACGTGTAACATTTACTGTGATGAAGGAAATGCATATAAATTAGTTTTTTTCTTCCAATATATATATTTATACAAAATGAATTCATGGCATATCGATAAAAAATATAATACAAGAAGAAATCACAGCAGTACTTTATTAGTTCCTAGAGATTCTTTGATTGAACAATGTAAAATTCACATTTCCTTTAGCAATTATTTAATGGAACTATGTAGAGTCAAAAGTTTCTCAGAGACTTTATTCAATTAATGGAAAATCACAAGGTTTCCTGAGATACTTAGATTGAACAATGTAAATTGCAAACTTCTATTAGAGATTTATTGATTGACCATTGTAAAATCACAAGTTTCCCTGCAGGTTTGTTCGGTGGCGTGACCGGTCTAAGCCATGTATATGAATGTGTTGATGTCGTCATCATCTCTTCTCATATATTTATGTTCTATTAACCATTCCAGCTGCTCTTTGATCATTTTTTTAGAAGGTAGGAACATGTTTTTCAGAATGTCGATTAGCTCCGCCTAAAAAGAAATATTTTTATTGGTTAAAAGTATGATGCTAGAATGTAGAACATAACAACAATATTATATAATAGGTATTACAAACAATAAGCGTAAATGACAGTTTGCTAACCTGCAGTGATGCATTCGAAATGCGTTTCCTCATCTTAAGTATTTTAATTATTGCTTCCTGGGTTCTTAAGATCCTCAATTGTACGATAGAATGATTGTCCTCAATTTGAGATCTCTCTGTGCTCAGTTGCAGGCGTCCAATCAAATTAATTTTGCCTCGTCTTTGCGGTTTACCATTTTTGACCAATGCAAACTCTTGGTTAACCCAAAATTGGGTATTTTCTGCAAAGTCTTTAGGCCCCTGAGCAGCGGGTTCATACAACAAAAGCTGCCTTTTAAGTTTAGGGAAAGCCACCAGAGACCAAAGAGTTCGGCGCAGCTCTGGATCAGGGAGTTCTGTTGCCAATCTCAAATTCTCGTAAGTAACTCTTTCTTTAGGGCGCTGGTTCCAGGCAAACAACACGGCCATTTGGAACGTGGTAACATCCAGATCGAACCGTCCCACAGCATTTGCAAAAGTGACAGTGCCATTGCTCATGTGATGATACCATTGTAATTTCCTACCGGAATGTTTCTTTTTGTAAAAGTCTTCCACCTCTGGGATGTAGTCTTCCAATTCGAGGGGTAAACTGACGGACACACGATCAGAACCGCGTGCCCAGGCCCCGGCATTGAGGATCTTGATGTTTATGGTGTCATGGCGAGATGTTTCCGGGCGGAAGTGTGCATTAAGATCTTCGCTGACTTTCACATCTTGAAACATGCGAGCTAGTTTGTTGACATAGTCCGCTGGCATCCCGACTTCACGCAACCATTCGACCATGTCTTCTTCTTTATCAGAGTCGGCGCTGCAGTCTAATATGAGGCGGCGGGTAAGGTGAGCCTTGTGATAGCGCATGAACACATCCTTATTCTCTATGTATTTCAACACCAAGAGCACGTCACGCAGGCGAGCTTCAATTTGCTCGCCCGTGAGGCGCTTGCTAAGTGGAGTCCGTCGCAGAAGCATGTCACAGTAGTTGGCTAACAGTTCGGGGCACTTGCTTTCAGGAGCTGCGGCTCTAGGGACACGTCCGGGCCCACTGAGCTCTAACCTGAACACGGTAGTATCATTCACGACACGCTTGTAAGCCTTGTCACGGGCAGTTAAGAATCTTGGGTCGTCTTGGAAGGCATCCCGCACCAGGGAGCTGAACCGACGGAACAGTTCAAGAAGACGTTCAACGTACTTTTCAGAGTCTTGGGTGACGAGGTCAGCTGCGGCTACCATGTCGGCGAGACCAGCGGAGAGAATGTGTGCTTCGAGATCGCGGAGCATGGGCTGAACACCTTCAGGGACACGGTCCAGGAGTCTGAACATGAGCTGCAGTCGAGCAGTCTCCCCAGCTCGTATGAGAGGCGCACACTCTGCCAGTAGGGTGGGAAGGGGCCCAGCGAGGAGAACCTGCTCACAACGTCTTACCAGGGCCCCGACACTCCCCGCACCAGCTTCCAAATAGCGAGCCGCCCGAGCTTCTTCTTCGCGCAGCTTCTGTTCAGCGTAGCGCATGTATGCCTGCACCCCGTTAGCCTGCAGCTGCTCCCCTCCTTTGTGGCGGTAGAATGCCTCCGTGGCCTGCATGTAAGCTGCTTCAAAGTTTTCCCTGTAAATCTGGAGTTTATCTTCTGGGTTCGAACAAAGGTTGACTGTTGAGAAAATTATTTGTAGATTAGTTCAATGGTGCAGATTTTTAGTTCGGTTACTCCATGAAAGTACAAAAAGTAACTAAGTAGGCCTAGAAATAAGTATTTCCTGGCACTTGAAAAGTTGGAAATTAATGGTAAGTTGAATAATATGATATCTTCCTTTATTGTATCTTGGAATAAAGATACCAACAAAATAGCCTACGAGAATATCTAATTTGTGTGAACCGCAAGTGAGTGAAGTCAGGAAATAAGTGCAAAAGTCATTAAAAACCACACATTCAACCCAATTTGAATAATTCATACAGCAATTAAATATACAAGAGGTTTGCAGCCAGAAATAAATCCATAACAGGATTTATAAGTAGCATGGTGGAATCTATTTTTAATTGTTTTACTAATTAAAATTCAAAAAACAATATTCAACTTTGGGGCTTACAAAATGTTGCGATAATTACCATAAGACTCCCTGACCCCTATGACAAGCTGCGAGTCAAATGCTTCACCGTTCCTTTCAGCGTGAACCAACTTCATGGCAGAGTCTTGTAGGCGCTGCTTTATGTCGTGGAATATGCTTTGATTCCAAGAATCGAGCATAAGCTTCCTTACGATGCTCTCTTCTGTATTGGTGGTGCCTTTCTTGTGAGTTCCAAAGCTAAGACCGCTGCCCGGCGTTTTGTTCAACAGTGCTGTCTCTAGCTGCCTGAAGGGTGTTGGTAAATAATTGCACTGTGTAAAGAACTTCCTCCATTCTGTTATGTATGCTTTGAGCAGAGCCTGTTCTTCGCACTGTGCCAGGACGCGAGCTTGAGCCTGTTTAATGAAGGCAACAATGTCCTCCTGCAATGCATCTCTCACCTTGACAGGTCCCTTATCATCCCACAGACAAACTAGGTGAACGGAATAAAACAGATCCTGCCATTCGGGCTGCGTTACAGGCTCTTGTTGTAGAAGTTTTAATACAATGGGGCGCATAGACGGCCATTTATCCTCGAAAAACAATTGCCCCTTATCCTGTAAACAGAATAAGATCAATACAACTTAACCTATAACATGATATCCCATATAATTAGAACAACTTTATTCAGGGATATACCTTCAACATTGCTATGATAACCGCATACGTGTAATTCTTTTTTAGTATAAGATCATCCAACAAGTGAAAATAAAATGTTTACTGTCAAATATAACGGACATTTCACTTTCCTAAAATACCAAAATTGGCAACGACGTCAACCCAATATTTTTTTATCTGTGACTTTCATACTTTCATTCTTCTATTTTAAATTTATTTTTTATGGCTCCATTTGATTTACGTCTCCAACCAGATAAGAGGCGGATGGAATTATGGCATAGACAATTTAGGCTTGCGAAAAGCAGTAAGGATTTAAAATAATATATAATAATACAATGGCAATATTTCTTTTCAATGCGCCTGTCAGATGCCTCATAGAACAAGTTTAGGAAGCCGCAGTATCGTCTATGGTTCTTTTTAAATAAACCTGAAAATGGCGACCTCCGAGAGTCGCGGCGTTAGCGTCTCTCAAGCAAATTTGCATCAGCAGGATTTATCGAAATTAGTGAGTACTTTGTTTAAAAATGCGTAAATAATTAAACTTATCCGGTGAATACCTCATCCGGGCGGTATGTTGCTTGGGAAAGTGAATTAACACGTGGCGGTCCATAGGGTTATGTTCGCCCATCAAACCAGATTTTTTTAAATATGTGATTACCCGTAATTTTCAAGATATAATGATTCACGCCGTTAATTTTTGAGTTTTTTTTTTACTAAATTTATTCTGTTATCGTATCGTATTCTATGTTTAAATAATATTGCTGACGCAACGCTGTCATTATTTTGTGGTTATTTATTTTTCCGATGGTTGGCGGTGTACCACATTCTTAAAATATATAAATGCAAACAAGAAACAAATATACACCAGCCATACGATTTCAGTAAAGATGTGTTGGTTGTTTATCAACAAATGATACCACTGTACGTCAGACAACAATTCCAGCTTGCTGTTTAATATTAGCATACTGGCACTGGTAATGGTCTCCCATTTATCGTGCCAATGCTTTAAAACATTGTCGCTCGGCGTCAAATTAGATTAGAAGTGCACATTTATGATTTTTAACTGATAAAATCAATCAACTATTAACAACAGATTGAACTTTGACTAAAATTTCCCCTCTTGTATTGTATTACATAAATTTACCTAATTACGTATTAATTTATATTGGTCTGCAGGATGTGAGTAAGCTGACTGCCGTGTCTCCTGAAGTAATCTCCAGACAGGCTACCATCAACATTGGAACAATTGGCCATGTAGCTCACGGAAAGTCCACTGTTGTGAAGGCCATCTCTGGCGTGCAGACTGTACGATTCAAAAATGAATTAGAGAGGAACATTACAATTAAATTAGGTATGTAGATTTGGCATATTTTCCCCCTGGAATTTCATACACTTCTGATTGTTTGTCATATTTTATTAATGATTTTCTACAAAGTAAACATGACTTAGCTATATAATAATTAGACATTATCTCAGTTAATATTTCTTCAGATTTGTAGGTTACGTAAACGAGTAATTCTCATAAATGCAGAATAAAAAAAAATCATTTGCTTACATATTTATAACACATTATATTCGCACAAATGAAAGCTGTCAGTAATAAAACAAATATCCCCATAAATATTTAAAAAAAAACGTTACGTATTATAATTATAAATAATTATTAACTTATATTTAGTATTGTTTGTTTATTGTTTTAAGTGCCGAGAGTGAGTTTTGTAATTCACCTTTATCGTCGTTTTTATTAGAAATAACAATTATTCATAATGTGTCAGTGATGTTTATGTACTATGAATAGTGTTTTTTTTAATCTGGAACATTTGTTGGTTGCTTATGCACACCACAGTCAATAATATAAATTTGAGGTTAAATATTATCATTATTACCCAAAATATAGTGCTACACTTTTAATCTTATGATGTCTTCATTTCTCTGATAAATAATGTTTCTCCTTGAATAATCTTTAAGTAAATGTGCTGATATGCACTCGGTTGGTGGGATATTTAACCAAAAAAACTTGACGCAATTTTGTTGGGAATTCAAAATTAGACTTGAAGCACTACATTACAATAATAATTTGATAATTTTACCTCATATTTATATAAAGACGTGGTTGTTGCAGAGAAACTGCCGGAAGCAGTTATAAGCAAATACACTCAGATGGAGAACCGGCAAACCTATAAAAGAAAAGCCAGTTCAGACAATATGTCTCGCAAAAAACCCAAGCGAGTTAAGAAAGAAGAATATATTGTAGAAGGAATAAGGGACCTACAAGCTGTAGCAGGACACCCACTATTCCTTATCAAGTGGAAAGGCTGGCCGGAGAGCGCTAATACTTGGGAACCCACGGCCAACCTGCACAACTGTCCCATTCTAGTGCAGCAGTTCCTCGATAACCTGGCAGAAAAGCGGAGAGAAAGACTACAAGAGGTAAAGGACCAGCTGATTGGGTGCGGGCTTCTGGAACGTGCCAAGCTTGAAGCTCTATGGACCTTGTGTGGTCACACCAAGTATGAACCTGCTTCCTGTTTAACCTTGCTGCTGTCCCTGTGCACGTTGCCTCCCGAGGAAGAGCCCTGGAAGCCCGCCCTAGAGAAGGCTGCCCGCTCCGCCCTGCAGGAACAGGAACTCTCGGAGACCCGCAAGCGCCAGCTCAGCTCCCTTCGGGAATGGGAGGCGCACATCAATTCTGGTAGATCCTGACGCCAAGTTAACCATCACTAATGATGTTGATCTTGAAGGCCCGCCACCTAATTTTACTTATATTAACCAAAATGTACCGCATGAAGGAATTGTGATACCGGAAGACCCACCAATGGGATGTTCGTGTACCTCATGCAACGTCAGGTCCCAGTGCTCGTGCGCTTCAGAGGGTGGGCTTTTTGCCTACAACTGCAAGAGAAGGATACGTGTAGCCGTGGGGACTCCAATATACGAGTGCAATAAGTTATGTAAATGTCCCCCCGACTGTACCAATCGCCTGGTGCAGAGCGGGCGCAGTGTTCGCTTGCGCATCTTCCGTACCGCGTCAGGGTGCGGCTGGGGAGTGCGGGCCGGCCAGCGCATCCCTGAGGGACACTTTGTCTGCCAGTATGTAGGGGAGATAATCTCCTGTGACGAGGCAGAGCACCGAGCAAGGAAAGATCCCGAAGCACCGACTTATCTTTTTGACCTAGATTTCAACAGTGAAGACTCGATGTACACGGTGGACGCAGCCGCAATGGGGAATGTCTCGCACTTCATCAACCATTCGTGTGAGCCCAACCTCGGTGTGTGGGCCGTCTGGGGAAATTGCCTGGACCCGAACCTCCCAATGCTTGCCTTGTTCGCAACTAGGGAAATTGCTTCGGGAGAAGAAATATCCTTTGACTATGCTCAGAAGGCTCCCAATGCTGACGAGTCTCCAGATGGTGCGCCAGCTGAGGGTGAGCCAGTAGCAGCCGAAAGCAAGCCTGTGACAGCGGAGGACCTGCTCCAGCTACCAAACGGGGAGCCGCAACTAGTGTTGACTCCAACTAAGCAGTTGCTCCGCCCTGAAGTATTGCGATCTCCTCTAAAGTTGAGAACGGACCTTTCTACTATTAATGGTATCTCTGAACGAATTCGACCTGTGTGCAAGTGCGGTGCCAAGACTTGTAGAAAGTATCTTTTTTGATGATTATTATAACTCCAGTGATGGTTCTTTTATAAGTAGATTTTAAAAATTCTAATGTTTGACAATATATTTTTTATGTTTTACTTAAGGCGTAATAAAACCTCCAAAGAAGTGAAGACGAAAAATTCATTTCTCATTTGTAAAATTTAAGGCAATAGTTTAAACTAAACTTTGAACCAATTTCTTCATAAAATCACGTACATGGAAGTTGAAAAATATAAATAATGCTTATAAAAATAATATATAAAATTTTTAGTTATGCTGGAGATTATTTTCTGTCCCGTTAATTATCCGATTATATTTCTTAATATTTACAACAAATTAATACACAAGTGCCTAAAAAATAATTAACCCTTTGTCCAAAAAAAAAAAGTATTTCAAAGAAAGATTTATAGTGGAAAGTTTAATAATAGATGTTGTCAGATGTTATGCAATGTTTAACTACCTCACACACTCAATCCCACGTGCGTGATTTTCGAACATGGCGATACATTCATTCCCGACCATCGGCGGGATAGAATTTAGCGCCACAGTTGGCCCACATATAAATGATCTTCCATTGATTGCGCTGCATTTAAAATATTATGTATATATGTCGTAATGCAGAAATTTTGAACAGTACCAGGGAATATTTCACCCTGAAATTTCAGCTGTTTGAAGTGCATAAATGAGGAGATGATCTTTTCTACCTGGTGAGCAGGCTACCTTTTGCTACTGCTTTTTTGTGTATATATTTATATACAAGTACTTAAAGTGAAATATATTCTATGAAAACATGTACATATTAGAGATACGAATTTTTTGCACTTTTTAGCAAAAAATCCAATTGTGAGGTGGTTAATTAAAAAAATTTGATTGAAAAAAATACCTTTTTATTGGTAATAATGTATTTTCTGCATTTATTGAACTCTTTTTTTAAAGTTATTATATCGACGCTGGAAAGGCAAAAGGGCTTAAGCGACACTTTGGTCAAAAATGTGTTGAATATGCAGTTTTGATTAGTTTTTTCTCTGCATCAAACGCTCTGACTCTCGTTTGATTCTGAAGAATTGTGGCGCATCAGCCATCTACAATATATTTACAATTTGGGAGAAGGTCTGACACAAGTTTGGGAATGTTTTAGCTTTTTGTCGCTTCATACATTGAGCTACCGGAAGAATCCAACGAGGTACTGAAGACTTATGAATTTTATTGTAAAAAAAAAAACTTTTAAGTGCTCCGGTGTACTTCCCAAAATGGTGCTTCAGCCCTTTTGCCTTTCCGACGTTGATATTGTGATTTACATTATTTTGGACAAAGGCTCAATTTATACCTTTAATGTGTTCACAACTAATGGTTTCACTGAAACATATTGTGATTGAGTAAATTGTGTCTCCACAATACATAATTATAGGTTAACTGCTCTTATGAGGTTTTACACCATAGAAGTAAACAAGCAAAGTGCCTTTATAAATAACATAATTATCGATTTTGTTCTTACATATTTTTCACAAACCTTAGTTGTTTATTGAGCAAATATTTTTAAGAACCACCTTGTGCCTGACAGGTTGAAAGAGCAAGAGAAATTTACGAAATCATAAATATTAATGGCTCAACCTCTAAGGCCGGATTCCCGCAAGGTACAATTTTCGTCGTACTTTAATGACTGTAATTTCTTAATCTCTCTCTTGTGTTATACAAAATGAATGTTTTGTCAATTGTAACTGTGTAAATGTGTTTATGTATTTTTTTTTCGAATTGTATGTCAATGGTATAAGTGGTTTTTCTGGAATAGCTAATTATATTTAGGGGCTATTTCACCACCTCTCAATAAACTACTATTCATTAGTTAACTCTAATCATCGGAATATTCGTTAGCTATCTCTTTCCGCATAAGGCTTTTTTCAAACCTTATCCCGCCTGCTGTCACGCCTGTCAATACAATGCCGTTATTTCTAACATAAACTAACTTTCACAACACAAGTTTACATCCCTTTAGTTAAACGCGTCTCTATATTTAAATAAAACATATTTCTATTTTATAACTTTATTATTAAATTATATTAGTGAAGTGCATTGGGGAGTGTCTATTATTGCTTGGTGAAGGTTGATAGTTTGTAAGCATGAACATGTTGTATGTGGGTATATTGTACTGCCAAAATTGTTGTTATTTCATAGTATATTCCGTGATATATTGTGAAGGCGTATATTAGAATTACATACCGTGGTGCTTCTTGTAGAGATTTTATCCTTGATTTTGTATCTCCTTTACGGCATTTTTTGTCAAGCGAAATCTTGACCTAAACTCAATGTCATCTAAGACGTATAAAAAATTGACTTGGTTTGAAAACACGCGGTGATGTCCTGTTCGTCTAAGATATTTAAATCTTCAACCACTTCCATAATTACAGTAAAAATCAACTTCAACAGAAAACTCGCCTACTGTCAGCTGTCAAAACAGTACGCCGCCATTTTAAATCAGAAAATAGATTCTAACTACTGGGGTGCACTTTACGTTGACAAGAAGTGGTGAAATAGCCCCTGAATAATACAATAAAGTTATAAAATAGAAATATGTTTTATTTAAATATAGAGACGCTAACTATTTGGTGAGAGGGATGTAATGAGCTTTGTTGAATGTTGTGTTGTGAAAGTTAGTTTATGTTAGAAATAACGGCATTGTATTGACAGACGGACAGCAGACCGGATAAGGTTTGAAAAAAGCGACGTTGCCAGCCAAACTTATGGAAAGAGATAGCTAACGAATATTCCGATGATTAGAGTTAACTAATGAATAGTAGTTTATTGAGAGGTGGTGAAATAGCCCCTTAGAGAAATGAATTTTTCTCCCTCGTGTCACTAAAAAAAGATTGATTAAGAAATGTAAAGATTTTTTTGTCATTTTATTATATTTTCGTGTAGCTGTATAAATTTCCTTTATGAGGTTTTCCTGTAAATACAAACAGTAATGTTGCTCTAGAAAATCTTTTTTTTTGTGCCGCACTAACGTAAGCAAACTTCAAATATTTATTACTCGACTTAACGCAATGCAATTTTTAATCATTTTTTTTTCATAAATTGAAACAGGCGGCCGATGTCAAATGGAAATTTCAAAGTTATCGTCACCAGCATAAGAAGTGCGTGATTTTGTTGGAGTTGGTTCAATTGAATCACCTTCAAGTGAAAATTTGAAGCAACTCTTATTTAATTAAATAATATTACCATTTGTTAATAGTTTATAGCCGTTTTTGGGAGGTTAAAATAATTAGTTTGCAGGTTAAAATAATTATTTTTCACTGGAGTTTTAAATTTTATTGTTTATATTAACTTGAACTCTATGCAATTATAGTGTTACATATTAAAGATTATTGAATATCATGCATAAAATAACAATACTAAGTGAAAAATATAACAAAAAGCAGTATCTTTACTAGGTCAAAATTAAGTAAGTAGTTAATCCTAAATCTAAATCTTGGACATTATATAATATAAAAGGTATTGTAGAACTCGTGGTGATAATAATTATGCTTTGTGATTTTAAAAGTCTTTGTATTTTTTTTTATCTTGTCATGTTTACGTTGGCTAAAGTAGATCAAGTGAACTTGATTATATCTTCTTGTGTCTCTTCCATGTATATAATAAGAATTAACCATAAAGGTTTATTCCTTACAAGTTTAAAAGGTTTATTTTTATTTGCAGTATAGAGTGATGAACCATAACTGCATCATTAAGTAATTTTCAACCAGAAGTGGAGTTACAAAATTAATATTTTAAGCCATCTATAACTAACCATCACGCCGTTTCTCCGCAGGGGTAGGCAGAGAGGACATACATACCCTTCTGTTATTCTGATTCTTCACCTGACCCGATTCAAGTATTTGATTTACTTGATCGTGCCATGTCTTTCTCGGGCGTCCTCGACTTCTTCTTCCATTCACTTTCGCATCATATGTTCTTTTCACACTCCTTTCTTCGCTCATTCGCTTTCATCGCCGATATATTTTTACAATATTGTTACACAATTATTTTTAAATTTTCTTAAGTGTAAGGGACCGGGAAAAATAAACTTCTCATGTGGGAAAACCTTATATGTAGAATAAATTAAGGCATTTTTACATTTCAGTCTTCAAGGGACCGATAAAACAAAACTTTTTAAGTGGGAACCTTATAAGTGGGTTTTACTGTACATGAATAAGAAAACATTTTCATGCAGGTCCTTTAGTATTATTAAATATTATTATAGACTTTAAATTTAGTCTACAGCAGAGCTCCATTCTTATAATCTAATTAGTTATACTTTATTTTATGGCTTTTTTTAAAACCTTTTGGTATCATTTTGTTTCTGACATTCTCGAAGGGTCAGCAATATTGATATTTGACAGTAAATTTAATCAAGAAATAAACTTACTGAATGCATAATATTATGAACTGCAGACTGAATTGGCGCTAAATGCACATTCTCTTAGGCCTAGCGCGCACGGGTGACTTTGGTCACGGCAACAGTTTCGTCACCATCTCCAAATCTATTGGAGTGTATGGAGGTCTGCGCACGCAGCAACGTGACATTAAGGTGACTTTTTAATTCCACTGGCCGGCGACTTTTGAGTGACGAAACTGTCATCGTGGTCTGTAGAAAGTACTTTTGTATGGGCGGCCCTCGCACGGGTGACAAAATGTCATTCGGTGACTCATCCGCCTGTTCGAAATCCATTGCCGGAATGAAAGGGTGACGGGTGACAGTCACTCACCGTGTGCATGCTCGATTGGAAGACAGTAACAGTAATGAAACTGTTGCCGTGACAAAAGTCACCCATGCGCGCCTGGCCTTAAGTGTTGCCATACGGATTGCATACTATGTAAACATATGTTGTTGTATATTTTGGTTTTATTTATTTGTACATTTAAGTTTACAAAATAACTAAGTATAACACACCGTTTGACAATATTACATATGACTAATTATTATAACTTAAATACTATTGGATTTTATGTGGTTTTTGCAAACTGAAAGGCGGAAGAAAATTTAACACTTCCATATTACAAGTAGGTCGTAAGTCGGGGATCTGCTGTATAAATCAAAGCACAATAAAATTGAAAATAAATCACAACTGTTTTTCTTAAATACCTTTAATAATTACTTGAGATTAAGGTTCTGAGGATTCCAACAAGTGTAAGTTGAAAATTTGGTCTGGATATGACTCCCATAGCACCCGCTCACTTAAACTTGGTTGAATCAATGCGCATGTAGGTTGCACTCATCCTTCAGGATTATCCGCATCGCTTGTCAGTTGTCAGGAAGAGAATAATAATGCTTGGCTAATTTATATAGCGCCGTTTTTGTGAAATATCGCCTCAAGGGCACTTTGTTTGAATGTGTTTTGATAAAGCAATTTTTTTTAAACTTCAGTTGTTCTATGGAAAATTCGAATTACTGTAAAAACCTACTTACATTCGAGGATAGGATTGTAAAATATATACCCTGCAACTATAAAAAAATCCTATCTATTTGTATTTTTGAAGTAAGTAAAGCTTTAAAATTGTGTAGACTACACAAATCATCAGTTCTACAACAGTACATACAATAGTAGGAAGTGGTTGAACAGTTGGTGGAAAGTCAGTAGACTGAATGTGGTATTATAGGTTCCTTATACCAGTAGTTAGACCTTTAAATGACCTACTACTACTAGGTACTACCAACTTAAAATTAAAAATAATCAAATTACAATTATGATAATGGAAAATATGTTCCTTTGGCTACACCAAATGACACAGGAAGAAGGTTCCCCATTGTATTATACAGCATTCACACAAAAAAAATTCAGGTGGTTAACTGTTTTTATATGGATGCAAAAAAATCTGTCAACATGTTCTCATTTTATAATCCTAATAAAAAATCTTATTTCACTTTGTAATCTTAATTTAAAATGTTCTCATTCCAGGTTACGCCAACGCCAAGATCTACAAGTGCGACAATCCGTCATGTCCACGGCCGGCATCCTACACGTCAGGTGGCTCTGGCCGGGAGGACCGCCTACCGTGCCTCAGGCCCGCCTGCAGCGGCCGTTTCTGCCTCGTCCGCCATGTATCCTTTGTGGACTGCCCTGGTCACGACATTCTCATGGCCACTATGTTGAACGGAGCCGCCGTCATGGACGCCGCTCTGCTGCTCATTGCAGGTATTGCATAGTCTTCTTAAATATTTTTAATTTATATCTTAACAGTATATAATACCAATTTCTTAAAAAGCATAACTTGTGCTGAAAATAGAGTGATATTCTAGCTCAACCTGTCTGACTGCCAGCTAAGCAATGTATTAATAATCCACTGGGTTATTTGGACCACCTATTATTTTTATTTGAGTTTAAAGTCAGGAAAATAAATTCAATAAAATTTCCTTCCACTTAAAAATCTCTATTTTTTTTTTTTAATATAAAGTATTTGGTTTACCAAAATGGAATGCTGTGCAAAACAATTCGATATCAAAAGCCTAAATAATGTAATTTAAAAAGGTGTTTTATAAAATTTGTGGCATATTTTCATAAGAATTACAGAAATACCAAAAACCTATGTCTTTTACTATAAAATCAGTTTTTTCTGCCTCCTAAATAAGTGTGATTTTGTAAATTGGCGGTGTTGCACGCCGACCAACGATATTGTGTATTAATATCACCATAATTTCGGATATGTTTCTATGAATAGATATTCATATGGATTTTTTTTACTAAGGTGTTTAAGTGACACGCTGATTAAAATAGTTTAGGAGTTCACTGCACATACGCTCCTTAGAGAAAACCGCCACAAATTATTTTAATAGTTGGTTTTACAGAACTCCTAAGAAATCCCATGTTGTGTGAAGATTATTGCGATGTATGTCAATGCCCTTTAATCTGAAAATGATATGTAAACCGAGAGAATATATTTCCCTCTAAATATGTTGCATGAATTAAATCCCCCGCGTATCATATTATAATGAAGGTACTAAAATAATGGGCTATGATGATTCCAGGTAATGAGTCATGTCCTCAGCCCCAGACCAGCGAGCACTTGGCCGCTATAGAGATCATGAAGTTGAAGCACATTCTAATCCTTCAGAACAAAATTGACTTGGTGAAGGAGGGGCAAGCCAAAGAGCAGCAAGAGCAGATTCTCAAGTTCGTCCAGGGAACCGTGGCCGAGGGAGCCCCCATCATCCCCATCTCGGCCCAGCTCAAGTACAACATTGAAGTGCTCTGTGAGTACATCACCAAGAAGATTCCCATCCCCCTGCGAGACTTCACCTCTCCCCCGAGGATGATTGTCATCAGGTCATTCGACGTTAACAAGCCGGGTTGCGAAGTGGCAGAGCTCAAGGGAGGAGTTGCTGGTGGCTCTATCCTACAAGGAGTGCTTCGTTTGGGAATGGAAGTGGAAGTACGCCCTGGACTTGTCAGCAAAGACTCTGAAGGAAAGCTGGCATGCCGGCCTATTCGCTCGCGTATCGTGTCGCTGTACACCGAGCAGAACGAACTTCAATTTGCTGTCCCCGGAGGACTGATCGGTGTTGGAACTCTGATCGAGCCGACTCTGTGCCGCGCCGATCGCCTGGTGGGACAAGTGCTGGGTGCTGTGGGTGCTCTGCCCGCGATCTTCGTGGTGCTTGAGGTGTCATACCACTTGTTGAAGCGCCTGTTGGGCGTGCGTACCGAGGGAGACAAGAAGGCAGCCAAGGTCCAGAAACTGGCCAAGAACGAGGTGTTGCTGGTCAACATTGGCTCCCTGAGCACCGGAGGGAGAGTGGTGGCCACCAAGGCTGATTTGGCCAAGATCGCTCTCACCAGCCCCGTGTGTACAGAAGTTGGAGAAAAGATTGCCCTCAGCAGACGTGTTGAGAAACATTGGAGGTAATATGCCTATTTTTATACTACATGTACATATTGCTTGCTTCATTTCATTGATATTTTGAAAAATTCATAGTGATGTTATTATTATTATATATAAGACGGTCAGAGAAATGATATAAGCCCAAAAATAATGAGCAGACATAAACGTGTTTAAAGTTGATATATTTGATGACTTGCTCTACCCACATAGTTGAAGTTGAAAATAACTTTTCACAATAATAGTAAAATATTTCTTATTGGTAAATATGACCACATCTGTTTCGTAAAAAAATACAAATTGAAATACTTTGCAAAAATTTATTGCAAGGTAATTAAATTCGTATTTTAACTCTATTTATGATGGAGATTTCTGAAAAATCAATATGTAAATTATTTTACTGAATATTAAACCCATTTTTAACCAATAACGATTTCATCCTTCTTTTTGCTCTCCTGCTAAATTATCTTTTTGTCGATGAGCCTATTTTTGTTATTCACCCTTCAATTATTATTTGACTTTATCTAGACTTTTAACTTGTGAATTATACATTTTTATTTGTATCTCATCCCAACATTGATTTATACTCCTTGGAGATTTTTCTGATTGTTGTCCCAATATGTATATGAGGGTTTAAAGATTCTATTAACTCATTTGTTGAACTTTGTATCATTCACCATTCAGATAATATTATTTATTTAGCATACTCTGATTTTTTCCTTTTCTTTTCCAGGTTGATTGGTTGGGGACAGATTAGGGGAGGAGAGACTATTGAACCAACCACAAACTAACCTGTGTACCAATTGTCTTCAGTTTAATGTAAAAACTTTTATATTGAAGTTATATATACAAGGTGTTATTTATAATAAACATTTTAATAAATGGCTACATAAGTTATTCCTCTAACCAATTATTATTGAATGTCAATAAGTTTTGCAGTCAACCCATACAAAGATCCCTTTGTACTTTTATACCGTGGCACTTAAATCTAATTAAGTGAATGTTACCCAACCTCTGGACTTTTCTTTTTGCTCCGCCATTTTTTTTCTGACCATTAATAATAATTACTATTATTTCTTCTGTTATCAACTTTTTTCTTCTAGTCCCGTGTAGGATGGTACATCAATTACATATTATTTATATGTCCTATTTTTATTGTATATTTGCTTCTTTTTATATGACAATGTCGAGAAACAAAATATCAGCAATAGATGTATACATAAATAAATTTTTCTTTGATAACAGAGTATTTTTAATGAGAAATTCATTTGTAAGTAAATTAATGTCCTTCCCCACATTGATCCAGAGAGGAAAACATCAAGTAAGGTGCATTCTCTCCTTTTTGATGGCACTTTTCCTTTCAAAATAAATAAGTAGGTTTCACTGCAACATTTTTTTTATTTTTATAAAATATTTTTAGTGTAACGTCGAACTTGGTTATAACGATCACGGTAATAGCGAGGTCACGGCTATAATGAGCAATTATTTAATGATATGTTGGTTCGGGCTTATTTTCATACAATTGTTTGAGGTCGCTTCGCTGATATAACGTCCAAATAATATTGTCCACTCAATGCGCCCGGGGTATGAGAAAAAACCCAATTCTTGAAACAGTCAAAAATAATGTCATAAACAAAACAAAGAAAGCTGCCCGTCCGACATGGTGGCGGACTTTTGTCGCTCTAAGAAACATTTCTATCCAGTACTGTGTGTACAGTTTATTATTATTATTAATCATAAATTAAATAATTTCGTAGTTTGTTAAGCATGATTTTCGTAATAAAAAAATGTGTTGCTTTATAATATGGAAGCTTTCATACCTTGGTGTAAATATCGATATTAGTAGGTAGGTACTTTTTTACCTACCTACGTTTATAACGAGTAATGGCTATAAGGAGCAAATTTGATTGGTCCCTTCGCGTTTGTTATAACCAAGTTTGACTGTATCTAAAAATTAAAGTTTTTACAATCGTTCATAGAGATGCATGAAAAGCAATCATTATTCACCATGTAATCAAAGTAATGATTATTCAAAACGAAAAGTAATCATTAATTTTCCACCGATTATTTGGTTACTATTTGTAGCGCAGAGCGAACAGTACTACATTTAAGAAAAGATACTGCTAGGCACAAATACTTTTGTGTTTTTGCATTGGAAAAAATGCTTGGAGCGAACTATCTTGGCAGACCACTATAAATTTATAATAGATAATTTAATGAATTACCTTGCTATTCGCTACATGGATTATTAATGTAGCCCCGTAATTAACTTATAATCCTATTAAAAGTTTTTGACAGCCCTGCAGTTTTCTTTTGATGTTGTAAAAACAATATAATTAATAATATTATTGCGATAATATTTTCTGACAGTAAATAATTAAGTTATGCTGTAATAATTTTTTCAATTATACAAGTTTTCCTTAAATAAAAAAACATATTTTTAGTGTTTTCGCCAAACAAGATGAGATTTCATAACTCATAGGTACCTAATTAAACTTACATGATATAAGGTTCATCAGAAACTATGAAAAAGCACCAGTTACTCTCAAATATTTCCAGTTTTTTTTTAAAATAGGAACCGATTCCTAGGAGAAATAATATTGACAGTTCCAGTGACGGACAAATCACTGGGATAGGAATATCGAACATCTCTAATAAGTTTATCTATTGACGGTGTTGTATGTATATCATTCTGGTACATTGTATTTAAATTAACACTATCACAGCTTCTCGGGCGTTGTTAACTGAAAATAGAAAATATGGTAGGTAAAAAGTACTTCACTCACTTCAAGATAGTAATTTTTATCATAATATCACTATATATGTAATATATTTTTTAAATTAGACGGAAATGTACCTTTCCCAACTAACTAACCATCACGCTATTTCTCCGCAGGGAAGACCGAGAGGATGGACCGTCATACAACTCTGTCTTGGCACAAACTTCTTGCTTTATTCATATTCAAACTTACTCTTCTGTTATGCTGACTCTTGACATTACCTGACTCAAGTATTTGATTCACTTGATTGTGCCATGTCGTTCTTGGGCGTCCCTGACTTCATTGCATCATATATTCTTCGTCTATCTGCTCTACATGCTCAAGCCATCTAAGCGTCCCTTAATCCTATTAATTATGCTTACATCACCCTTGCATTCTTTCTGGATATCCACATTTTCAACAGTCATACATGGTTTTAGCACATACGCCTCAGGGATCTCATTTCTACAGCATTCAGTCTACTTTCATCCATTCTCTACCAGTTCCATGAATCACGGCCATACATCAGGGTTGGTATAAGCACTCCATTGTGGTCTGCTAGCTTCACTTTGGACAAAGACGATTTTGTATTTTCGTCTCCTTTTTTTATTGCTTTTCACCACACATAAGTGTTCT
Organism: Drusus annulatus; assembly: GCA_022651775.1. Classification (NCBI taxonomy): domain Eukaryota; kingdom Metazoa; phylum Arthropoda; class Insecta; order Trichoptera; family Limnephilidae; genus Drusus; species Drusus annulatus. Next base: position 326,912 of record JAGWCC010000155.1, on the reverse strand, counting down.
AGTCCGTGTTGAGTAGAGGGTGAAAATGTAGGTTAAAGTTGAGTAAATCACATCACATTTTAAAAACACCTATTGCAAATTAAATTATAAGTTCAGATGTGAAAAATATTACGTCTATTTTGGAAATTTCACGATTGCAATTAAAAGTTTATGCCGTTAGCTTAAAATTAGTAATATTTTTGTGTGCACTTTTGTCAACAATTTTTTTAAAGAAATCACTTTATAATATATATTTATATAAAAAGAATACAATTGCAAATTAAACGTAAAAACTGTGAATAATAAAAAAATATTTGTTTTTTTTATCATTAAAAAATTCAATGAATCGAACAGCCTCATTAAGTTTATTAGGGCATGTTTACTTGAACAGTTCCGAAACTCTACACATAATAAACCAAAGAAGAAGAGTGTTTTAAAAGCTCCCATAAAATTGTTAGCTGTCGTGGTTTTATTCTTAAATTTAGTTTATTTTTACCATTGACTTTGTCCCAAAGTTTATTATGATTTATTTTCTTATTAAAAAATTTTAAGTAGTGAAAAACTGTTGCACTGAAAATTGGTCAGTGCTCTTTACACAACCTTCTTACTTTGGTTGCTGACATTAACACAATAAAATTTACAGACACTGTTCATTTATTAATATAGTTTTTTTTTTTTAAGAAAGACAAACATTCCCGGGTCACGAATAACCTGAAAATATTTGAAAAACTCCCACTGCCATCATAATAAAGCGGAAGATGTTGCTTGTGCAATGACCGGTTGACCGGTCAGTAGCTGAGTGGACAAACGCGTCGGATTCCCACCCGGGCGTCATGCGTTCAATTCCTCTGCTGGCTAAGCCCTCCATCATTGCAAAAGCAACATCTTCCGCGTCTTATGATGGCAGTAGGAGTTTTTCAAATATTGTCAGGTTATTCGTAACCCAGGAATGTTCGTCTTTCTTTTAATTTTTTTTTTTTTAAATGGTGTAGAACTTAGCTAACAGAGGAATTGAACCCACAAATCCGACGCGTTTGTCCACTCAGTTACTAACCGATCGAAAATAAATAAAACTCATAATATAATATCGCCTATGCCTATACCTTTCTAGTCTCTAGAATTTGAACCTTTTGTGTAGCTACTTGGCAGTACTTAGCGTTCAGTACGGCATACCAAAAATAAACTCCCGACTAAACTGACAGTTCTACTGACAGGCCGAAATCCGAAATTTCGCAACCCCGCGAGCCACCAGTCGCCAGTTTTGTTTTGACGTTTTGTAACTGCACTGTTTATGGCGCATGGCATTAGTGGAAGTACTACTTATACTGTTTTATAAATACGACATTTAATTCAATTTGTCCCACTCAAAAAGTGTTACTCGCTACCCGGGCAGACATCCTGCGAAAAACCTATTAGATTAGGTTAATTATTATAAGAAATGATAGTGGAAATCCTAAATGTAAGTATTATAACCTTAATTATTTTGAATTACTCGTGTGTTTTGTATGCGCAAAGAAAAATGTCAGCCGTTACATTATTATTTAGAAATTTTATACCTATTAACTATGAACAAATAAAGTTTACTTTTGGTATTATTTGAACTACTCCCTGTGTTTTTATAAAAGATTTTAAGATGGTTGACTGGCTTAGTTAGTCAATGGTAAGTTAATGTTTTGTTAATCTTACTGTATCTGAAGATACACCAACATTTGTCACTGGGTTTCTTCAATAGCCCTAAAATTGCAAATGGATTTGCGATTAAATTCGGCAACAACTAGTCATAAACTTGTTAAGAAAGGTTAGGATAGATTTCAGCTGGTTTGCGTGTGAGAGCTAATATAATAATGAAATCGCTCATCTAACCATGTGCTATGCATTTTTTTACAATACGTAATTTCGCATTTCTTTAATAAACTTTTATATTCGAGGATTGGATCTTTTGACGTTTGATACAATGGCACGGAATAAAGACTCTTTCTGTGCTCTTGTTAATATTCTAGTCCATCCAATGATGAGAACTATATTTAATTGTGAGATATTTAATCAGTGATAATAATAACTCATCAATTTCGCATAGTGCCAAATTGATTTTTTTTAACAAAAATGACAATAAAATATCCAAAAGAGAAATGAAGTGGTTTTTTCTGCTATGTTGAAACAAAATACAAAATACTGCACAGCAATAATAATTGTCACCTGTCAAATATTTACATTTCCAATTAATTTAATCATACCCTAGATATATTTATTAGAAAAGTTCACAAAGTCCTATTTTTATCTAACGTTTATCCACAAGTGTAATAAAAAAAATTATTTACTCCTTTTTTCTTTTGTTTACAGAATTCGATGTCTGATCCCCAATTTTGCCCCGTTTGTGCCAAAAAGGGGAAAAAAACGAAAATACTACCTCTCCCCATAAACCTCTCTGTAGGAGTTAACATGTGCATTTCAGTAAAATGCACCTATCCATTTGGCGAATATATTATACCAGAGCTTCCACTACCCTCAGGCAACGAACTGTCTAGTATAATGCAAGAAATATCTGAAGAAAATAAAGGCATCACTAATGAGGATATTATTTCTTCTGTGGAAAACAGACAAATTTCAAACATGGACGAAAATATAACTTTCCCAGATATTGATGATAGTTATATTTTACAACAGTTAAACCAACACTTGGACGCGGGAATCTCTGAATATCCAAATACTAATCATTTGGTAGACAGTGAAACATTAGCTTGCGACATGAATCATTTACTAGCTAATACTATTGAAGAAAATAGCATTTCAACTGTACTTCACGAACCGACACAAAAAACCTTCGACCAAAAAATCACCACCGCTATGAATATGCGAAAGAAAAGAAAACCCGCTGTTTTAACACCACAAAGTAATTCGTTTCAGGGAAATGGAGAGCCGGATTTTTTAAATAAAATAACTGTACAATACATGGGGAATGTTTCAAATCTTGTTGATTTTATAAAACCTTTGGAAAGTGCTAATGCTCAGTCCTTGGGAAGTGGCAACACAAACCAAAAAAACCTTAAGGACACAGCGATGAAGGAGGATGATGCTCCAAATAATCTAAAGTTTGCCGAGCCAACTGAAGAGGTTGTCAAGCCAACTGAAGATGTTGTCGATTCAGCTGAAGAGATTGTCGAGCCAATTGAAGATGTTGTCGAACCAACTGAAGATGTTGTCGAGCCAACTGAAGATGTTGTCGAGCCAACTGAAGAGGTTGTCAATTTAACTGAAGAGGTTGTCGAGCCAATTGAAGATGTTGTGGAGCCAACTGAAGAGGTTGTCGAGCCAAGTGAAAAGGTGGTCCAGTCACCGGAAAGGGTTGTTCTGACAAAGGCAAAAGCTGCTCAATTCAAGGGAAAAGTTGTACAGTCAAAAAGAAAACAAGCGGATATTTTGAAAAAAAGAAACTCTGAAAGTGAATCAAATCTTGACACATCTGTTGAAGAAAGCAATTCTGACTTAGAGATAGTTGAAATGCCAAAAAAAGTGCCTAATAAAAACAAGAAATTCGAATCTAATTTAAAGCTTTTATCTCTATCGCGTATACACACTGTCCTAAAGAGAAGCTCTCCCAGAGTGTCCAGAGGCCTACCCACTAGGTTTTTGTAAACTAAAAATGGAATAATTGACTCTAAAAATGTTTTTTGTACACATTCTATTGTATTGCTGTATTTTGGAACAAGTTAAATGTAATGTGAATCTAATTCTACTGTTATCGAGCTTAATGTGCTTGACACATTTCCATTTATTATCAGTAGGACTCGGATTCGGTGTCGCAAAACAGGGGCTCGCCAATAGAGAATTTTTTTAAATTGTATAATTCGGTTTTTTAAATTAGTACATGGTGTTTGAGAAAAACTAAACCTGGTTAAATTATAAAGAAGCTATATCCCTAAGATTTTTTAAAGTAAGCTTAGTATTTTAAAAAAATCGCACCTTTTATAGGTTTAGTTTTTAGCTCAAACATGATATCTATATATAAAATCCAAAATAAGTGTTTTAAATGCATTATTTTTTATATTGAAAAATTATATTATTTTTCTCTCAAGGCGAGCCCTTGCCTTACGATAGGCAATCTGGATCCAAGTTACCAGTGATTTTCAAAACACAAAACATCAGAGCGTGGAGGCCTGCTTGGAAACCGTAGGCCCTTGCTTAAGATTCACTGGTATTGAGTAATGATGAAGAGGGTGATAAATTATTATTGTAATCTTACCTTTAAAAAAAAATTAAACCTACAAATACCTACATGTAAAATTATGTATCTACGTAATAAAATAAAGTTATTCTGTTCGAATTTACACATACCCCATACTTTCAATTACATTTAATATTTTGACTCCATAATATTATGTTTTTCAATTTTTAAATCAAACTTTTTATTTAGCAATGGAGATTGCCAACCCTGCACAAGTAGGGCCTGAGATTTCTTTCAGTCACTCGCTTTGCAGATGATAACTGTCAGAACATATTGTTTTTACGCTGGCCCTATGCAATTGTTCTCCAATGGCTGCGGTCCCTCGTCATTCACCTTCAGTCCTCAGTCCTTTCCGTCCTGCTCCAATCTTCTTCCACATAGTCTATCGACCTCTTACTCGGTCTGCTTCCGGATCGCTTGCACTGGAGCACCCACTTGCTCATAATTTTTGGCGTCCTGTCATCTGGCATTTTTTCAGCATGTCCTATCCTATAATCCTTGTACTTAACAAGCCGTATCACTCAAGATCAATTAAATATTAACACATCTCCAGCCCATCAAAATATTTGTGACCTACAGACTCTTTCAATGGACTCATGCTCGATAAGTCTTTTGAGTTCCTACGCAGCTATGCTCAAACATTCTAAAAATAGGAAACAACTTGTTTTCGATTCTTATTTTAGGTGTTGTTTTGCTTTCTGTTGGGTTTTTTTTTTATCGATTAAATGGCAAGTGAAGTGGGCGCATTGAGGCAATAAAGATTGAAAATGAATTTAATTTGATCAACGTGCGCTATAATTGTTTCGATGATTATTATTCCTGTCTGTTGAGATAACCAATTTGTCAAATAATCTTGATTTTCTGATATGACATTATCAGGTTTTTTTTTACCAAATATCATTTACAATGTGGGATCGTTATTTTTTTCTGTGACTTAAGTCCGTAAACTAGCCATAAAAAAAGGTTTTCTTTTGCTGTTATTGATAATTTTTTTTTCATAAAAAAACAATAGGGGATGAAATTTCCAATGCCATTGGCCGCACTCTTTAAAACTTTTTACAATAATTGCACTATAAATCATGCAAGTATTTACACAAATAGTTAACATGCTAGAAGCCAACTAAGGTGAAAAACAAAAGTGCATATTTCCACTCCATCCCAGCCACATTGTTCAACGAAGCTGTTAAATTGGCAATCATGTCAGTTTCAGTGAATTGTCCCAATAATTCAGTTTTAACAAAGCATTGATATATTGTGACAATCCACTAACTCCAGTGTCTCCAAAATCGCGTAGTGGTCATATTCCACTCAAAACTCTGTGCGGGCAAAATTAGTAAAAACACTTTTTAAAGCCCTCTCTTTGGGACTGTATATATTATAATGTTTAGTCTTACTGTGACGTGTTACGTCCTTTTCTGCCTCTAGAAGTAACACTTCGGACAGCCTCGTGACGGAGGGACAGTGTCCATCATCAGGGTAAACTCTGCAAGACTATCCAAGACATTGGCTTACGAAGGAGGAGGGAACTCAACACCCCAAAACTGAGTCAAACATTATATAAGTTGGACCAAATCATATTTTTGTAACTTTAAAATGTCTAGCATTGGTATAAACATTTATTTTTTTTATAAATAAAACAGACAAACTTTGTTTTATTTTTTTTTATTAATTACAATATAACATTTTTAAAAACAGATATGTTGAAAAACAATAATATTTCATTCACAGTCCTCCACACTAGGGATTCCTGTTCCGAGGCGGACTGTAGGTTGCTGCGTTGGTGTCACTGGTTCTATATTGACTTCATAATCTTTATAATTTCCTCGTCTTCATGGTTATTTATCCACATTTTTATGTTGCTCTTGAATATTTGCATCTCGGTGGTATCTTTAATATGATTTGGGAGAGCATTATATAATTTGGCAGCATGGAACTCATGGTTTTTCTGTCCAAAATATGTGTTCAATCTTGGAATGTTGATTTTATTTAAGGTTTTTGTTCTTCTAGTGTGGGTGTGTTAGTCAGTAAGGTACTCACTCTTTCTTTTAAGATTCGATTTTAGACTGGTGTTTGATTTCTAGTTGATTGTTAAAGTATATATTTGAAAAAGTTGTAAAATGATTAAATAAGCCATTCAGGTTACTTTTCTAGGTTTCCAACTGCATTTTAACCCTTCCTAGTTTGCTAAGCCTGTCCATAATGTTTTCTAAGGGTAATGTCCTCTACAGGTATTCATTATTTAATTACATTCACCATTGAACTAGATGTTCTGGTAGAGGTCTGTGACATTGACTTCCTGGCCCCCCTACCTCGAAGAGATCTAGTGGGAGACTTGTATATAAATACTTTCTTGTCATTATTCTACAGCAGTCAGCCTCAAGTATTCAAAACTGTTCATATTATTGTTCCTATTGAAAATGCATCACGCGGTAAATATAAAGATTTGTTTGAAAATATTAAATAATTACAATTATTTTATTTTTTTAAAGTATGTATTAAACTTTTGTATTTTAACAAGATCTATGCAACCTTTACAACCATCCCTGAGGGACAGGGGTGTTGAACTACCAACAAACAATCATTTTTGCTGGAAAAAACGCAACAAATGTTATGGCAACCCCCGATAACTGTTTTTTTTTTAAATTCAGTGCAGTTTCATTTTCATGATTATTAAATTTGTTAATTGAAGTACCTATTTAAATGTTACTTTTCATTGCGTAAATAGTACCTACCTGCTCTCCAGTACGTAACTTTTACGTTCTAAGTAAATCCAATTATATTTCCAGACTAATACCAATAATAATACAGCCAAATAACAATCTTTTGATATCGTAAGTAGCTATGCCCGTTGGTACTGCGAAGTTTTTTTGATAAAATAAATAACCATAATTTAATATCCTTATATCAATAAATTAAACGTCTATTAATAATTTCACATATATTATTTGACAGCACTTAACCCGTACAATTATTTATTTGTTAAATTATACTACCACAAAACAATTATCCAATTTGTTATTATTGAGGTTGTAAAATGTATAACCTCTAAAAATGCTAGTCGAATTCTAAAAAAAATCATTTCAGCTAGAGAAAGAAAGAGTATAATAACTTTTTTGCCACTTGCTTACGTAAATTAAATTTCTGTATAAATAGAAAGACTGTCCCCTGCTAGTATTTATTCTTATAAAAGAAAATACAGTGTTTTATTTTAATCGAGGTCTTCTTTCTATCACATTCTCAACTATCTTCATCCAGCCGATTTTTCAAATGAAATAAATTGTCACTTTGTTCCATTTTGTCGTATTTTTGCCATCTTGTTTTTTTTACATTTTGTATATTTCAGGTGAATTCTCTTACCAAACCACTTATTGTGCTTCTGCTTATTCAATGGGTGTCCTGTCTCCCTACTCCGGGATATCGATCCAAACTAAGTGAGTTAAAAATTTATATTCTTACAGAGGTACCCTTTTACAATTATATCGATTTTTTAGAGGAAATACATTAGGTTTCATTCTAACGCATTCGTCATTTTTTTTATGACGACGGGTATAGGTGCACACAAAAACACTTGCGAAGCGCTGCCGAAATTAAAAAAAAAACATTCATAGATTATAATATGTAACGTCATTGGATGTCGAGGGATAAATAACCATGTTATTATGAAAGTATACATTTATAACATGGGTTTACAGTATCTATCTAATAATTGCATTCAGTGATTATATCGACAGCATTGGGGATTGCTATAGTTTCGCCACTTGCTTAAGGCAATTGAGTTTGGGACATGAACGTATTAAATATTTATTTTCACCCTATCTAGGCATTATGTGATAGATTTTATCATTATAATTTAAGGAAATTTCCGTGATAATTTGACATGCAAGATTATTAATTATTCTACAAACTCTCCCCTTTACTAAAACTCGTTACTAGAGGTAACAATAAAACCTATCACATGATATGAATTTTATTGTTACAACGACGTAGTATGGTGAAAACTTTTCGCTTGTCGGTGTAATTTTTTAACCATTTTAGGAACTTGGCTATTATAACGTAATTTGATAATTATACCATCGGAAGTACGAGTGTACACACATTCAACATATTTGTATACTTTCATCCCTTTTATTTATTACATATTTAAATCATGTTTCCCAACAAAGTTACTAATCATCAAAAGAATTGCAAACCATTCTTCATTTTATCACCGTCTTATAAGCACCGCATGTTATATTCTTCGATTTATGTAAGACCTCTTCAGTGGTCATTGATTTCTCTTACAGTGTATTTCCAGTTTCTGCAAAATAACATCATCTAAACCAGTTTCTCGAACTTGCACTTTCTGCATTTAGTTTAGTACCTACATAATAATTACATGTATGTGATTAGGTACCTACAGTACCCATCGATCTGGTAAATATAATCTTGTGGCATTTTGCTTAGGGTATGTACCTACCTGCACACCTTCCAATTAAATTGGTACCTACTTAGGTAATTAGTACGTATATGTGAGTTTTCCATTACTCGTATTTTGCTTTTTTCAGAATGCCCATTAGATGTGCGAGTGGAACGCTCTCGTATAAATGCGGCGGCGTCAGATAGAGAGTTATTCCCTTCTCTCCGACACGGGTCTGGTGGACCACAGCATCCTCAGCCCCCTTTGGCACTCAGAGGCTTCCACGAAGATCGTTCCCCCTCACACTTAGACAGTTATGATAACAATCCAAGTTTCTACGACTCCAAGTACGGATTTTCAAAAGAAGCCATTGCGGGACTCATCACGAGAGGAACCGACTATTCCTCCGCCGAACCAGCGATCGTCGAAGAAATTCCGCCAGAAAATAGCGCTTACTCCAACGAATATCATACTGGTTTCGAAAAATTCCATGAACTTGGAAAAGATGCCAGAAATGCATTGAGAAACGAACCAAATCGATATGAGGCCGCTCAAAATCTTGACTCTAAATTTGCTGGTTCATACGAAACCCCAGTAAATCTTTTTAAAACGTTTATTCAACAAGTTCAAAGGAGTAATAGAACCTCGTTCGGGAATGAAAAACCAAAAAGGCCTCTCCCGGCTTTTGATTCTCCTGATTATCCTTACAGGTTCAGAGAAGGCTTGAACATCAACACTTTTCCGAAAGTTAGCTACAACTTTCAGGTGTCAGATGTAGTAGAAAAACATCCGAATGAAGTTTTGAAAAACCAGCGGTTCCTTGGAGAACAGTACAGGGATCATGTACAGACGAGTACCTCCGTCGAGAAATTTAAGCAAGGAGTCAGTCATCCATTTTCGAATCCGGGATCAGAAAATGTACCGGAAAACAGCCGAGAGATATCCGCTCTTTTGAAGCAATCTCACGCCCTGGGAGAGTACCTGCGCAGACTGAAAGTGAAGGCGGAGGCAGATCTAGTCGGGGACACTGAAGTTGTTCGGGAACATCCACGGCAAGGGGGCAAAAGCAAAAGGCCCTCGCGTGGAGGGAGAGCGACGTTTAGAGGCAGGACCCCCAATAAATACCCCGGCGCCTGATTAGTGAACCATTAAGTATTTACATTAAGCCCTTTGCTTCTATTAAAACTCCAATCTCTGCAAACCCACCATGGGTACCTAAAGTCAAGTTTTTTTTTTTTATATTTTGAATCCATAAAACATTTAAAAATATATATAAATACGAGTATAGTATACAACAAATTTTTGTTCATTGATCTCAATCAAAGAAACAAAGGGAATTTTTTTATTTAAAATTGTTATATTTTGTATTGTCTTGGGTGGGAGATTAATATATTAACAGTGTCGTTATAAATAGTATATCAACTGTTGATTATTGTTACGTATATTTAATGTTGGTAGTATTAATTATTGTTGTTATTAGGTTTAACTACATTTAAAAAAAATGTTTGATGTGATTGCGTTGGCTCAATTAAGAGCAAAAATATTTTACAGCTTTATTAAATAGGTACTTAAAACATAACATTGTTTATTTTTCATCCTTAGGAATGTCCATTGTATTATCAATTCTTATCGCAGAATCGCTAAATACCTTTCAATACATACTATTCATCACCGCATTTTTCAAAGATAACATTTTAATTATATCTAATGCATAAAAGGCATAAAACCTTAAATTTTTTCCACGTTGACGGTTGGATCTTAATCCGATGATAAAAAATAACAAGAGAATAATAAAGTATTATCACCTTAATTTGTGTGTTAACAGCTAAACCAGCGATAGTAAAATAATGAAAGGGGATTGTTAAAATGAAGGTGATTAATGTTGCACAAAGAAACTCGATAATTTCATATTCATTATGAAAGATCAAAACATTTTAACACGAAGCTTCTTTATTTAACATCAAATTAATGTCAGCTTCAATAAATAATACAATACAACACATTAAAGCTACAAACTTATTTCATAAGATCATTTGAGTTACACATATTATCTACTCAAACAATATCACTGTTTTGCATAAAACCTATACTCGGGCACACCATTTATAAGTATTATGCACGTTGATCTTGTTGTTTTTTTTAGAAAGAAATTATTGCTGGTGAACTATAACCATCGTCCATCGACAATCCTGTAGAGAGTTTTTGTTCCTTCTCAGGTGCATTTGAAAAGTTACATGTTTTGAATATTCGTAATAAACATAAAACACAAGGGCTGCGCCAGTAAGTAAAATAGAAACGCACTGAAAAACAGCGTTTCTACGTAGGTACTGAAATAATTTAAACCCAACAACCTGTTCGATAATACATAAAACTAAAACCTGGGTAGTTTTAAATGTCATTAGTCATTGCATTACATTCTGTCATTAGTATATAAAATTGGAGTTATGTCGCGCCTGTGGGTTATTATTTGTGGCTGGGGCTCGGGGGCCTGGTGACGTTGGTCCGGAATACGAGAAGTCCTCAGAAAAAACGTCATCGAGATCGGGATCCGGTTTACTAGAAGGTAAAAGAAAAAATGTCGAATTATTTACTTAAATGGAATTATATTCATCTAAGATTATATTCTCCTTGCATCGCGATTGGCTCCAACGTTCTGACAGTTTTTCGATCACGACTGACGAAAATTCACTTGTGAAGAAGTTGTCAACTAATTTTGAAGAGCAAGGTCGTAAATAAGATCCCTCGAAGATTGTTTGGTAAATTGCAGAAAATATAAAAATCTGATGCAACCGATGGAGGTAGTTAGAGATTTTTCCTTTCATCACCAATCAAAAGTCATTCGGATTTTTTATTGCTTAATTTTTTAATCAAATGTGGTGCTAATATCCATTAAAGATTATCGTTAAGTATATAAAACATTTCGATTATCGTTGACACAGGTAAGATAAAATTATTTCTGGTTTCATATTATAAGAAGTCACTGAACTCTGTTAGCAAAAAATATGCACTTATTAAAAAGGGAGATTTTACTTGTTTTTGGGTGCGTGTTGAGAAAAGCCCCTTTTGGCTAAATCCTCTCCAGGTAGAATGCCCGAGCTGCCATAGTGGTAAACGTCGTTTCCTTTTGTGGACTTTGCCTTGGGGTTTCTAGAAAATTAAGGACTCCATTTAAATTATTTCAGGGGTAAGGTAAATGAACTCAAACTCTCAAATAGATTAATGTCGTCAGCCGCGTCCTTGTGTGTTACATCTTACATTTTTGAAAGCAGAACATCTATATATGTCTGTTCTTGAAGTTAGTAAATAATTTTTGAACAGTTAATTCTGGTGTTATAAAATTTGCACAACTTTAATTTCCGTATTTCTTTACTTAAAGCAAAAAGTAATTAAAAAAGCTTGCAAGGTCATTTCCACCATGAGCGATGAATCTAGATTTTTTTCCAATTGTCGAACAAATAATAGTGCTTAACATGGTTTTTAATCCAAATTTTGGTCCAAGCCGGTTTTAAAAGCTAGTTATGTTATTGTAATGTTCGCTGACGAATTCGACAGATGCTCCTTGGGTAAGGCGCGCTTTTGTTCGGGGATGTAGAATTAAATATAATCACTTTACTTGCATATTTTTTATTGGAAGAATTTATAAAGTATAATAATTAAACCTTTAACTGAAGATATTTAAGTACCGCACGGCAGTACGATCTGAATAGGAATGCTGAGATGAAATGGGTTGAGGGTAGAACAGAGTCGTAGCAAATGGTCAACTTAAAGGTCATAGTCCAACATGTGGTTTATGGAATAATGCACGTTCAAAAGGATTTTAGATACTTACCCTTACAATACAATTTAAGAGACAGAAAGACATTAAAAGAAGCAATTAAGAAATACAAAAGGACATTTGTATGAATGGTTCTTGACATGGGTTAAACTGCACAAGTTAAAACTGCACATTATAAAAGTCAAATTTTAACACATTTTCGTTCAGTAATAATAAGTTTATTATAATTTTAATTCCTACATTTTCGCTGAGTGCCAATAAAGTAAAAATAATTATACATAACCTTTATTATATAGTTTAGAAAATTAATCTAATTGATTGGTATGCAGGATAGGTAGTAGTTGCTTATAGATAGCATCTAATTTATTTCAATCTCTCAGATTTCAATAAATAACCAAACCATACCTAGAACCTACCTACTACAAGATTAAAATATATATTTTTTAATAATAATAGTGAATTAACAAGAATTAACGCTTATCGCCTTCGATTATTATAATATTTATCAGAAATAGACTATAGCGAACTACGTATAAACTGTTAGAACTCATTATCAGTTCATTGTATTCTTCCACCATGTAAGTTAAATTAATCATAATGGCATTATAATTCTAATACATTCTTCTTCCACTTCTGGTGCTGTCCCCTATCGGAGTTTGGCTATCATCAAGCCAACCTTTACCCTGCAGATTACAACCTAGAATAAACCGTAAGTTTTGAAGTTATGAAATGCGACGTCTTTTTACCATGCCATTGTCTTTCATCAATATTCCCATTTTTAGTTGGGTAATCTAGTGTTTGTCGTCTCTTGTAGTTTTATCGGGGTATTGGAATTTTATGATTTTTATATCTTGTAAAATTTCGCCCCAGTGTATCGCCAAGGTATCCCCCCACCGTCGTCTGAAAGGCAAAAGGGCCGAAGCGCCATTTTGGGAAGCTTACACCAGAGCACTTTAAAAGTTTTTTTTGTTTTACAATAAAAAAATTTAAAAGTATAACTCGGGTAACTCAATGCTCTCACCGAGTTACCTGAAGCGACAAAAAGCTAAAAAAGTCCCAAACTTGTGTCAAGCCTTCTCCCAAATGGCAAATACTTTTTAAATGAATAAAGGGTCACAGAAGTCTTCAGAATTAAACGAGGGTCAGAGCATTTGATGCAGAAAAAAGAACTGATCAAAACTGCACATTTAACTCATTTTTGACCAAAGTGTCGCTTAAGCCCTTTTACCTTTCCAGTGACGAATATGGTCACCAAATCTGGTTAGTACACAAGAAATTTCGTTTTAGAGTCCAAGCTGAGCTGAGTGGCGAGATCAAGCGAGAAGCGCAACGATCCAATATGTGCTTGTCATTGAACCCTTCAGAGCAATAATATATCAGGAGGGCTAGTTTGAGTAGCCAGGATTGTTGGTTTTTTTCTGAGTCGGGCGTGGCTAGGGTATTTATCTTGAAGTAACAATATATGGAGAGAGAGCTAATTATTTTTACCCTACCTATACAGATTTGGGACAAATGACTTTCTCCCGGCTTTTACGTCGTACACCATGAGAAAGAAAGAGACAACAAATTTTCCCGAATTATCACACCGCTTTAAAGTATTGTTCGAATGTTCTACGTGTTTTGCGTCTCCGTTGACTCCGCCCACACGTTATGATACGCGAAATAAATTGACATAACTCAACGGTTTATTAGGTTACATGTTATATATATTTTTTAACAATACTGTGAAAAAGTGGTTATACGAATAAACAAAAACATTATGTTGACATGTGCTATGAATGAATGTATGTTTTATTTTTATTGTTATCAACAAAAATATAGGATATAACCTAAAAAACCGTCAAGTTATGTCCTGTTGTGATGCATAGCAAAACGTAGTTGGCGGAGTCATCGGAGATGCGGGAGATGGAAAACATACTTACATACCGAAAAGTGGTGCGATATTATGTGACATTGTCCTATCTCTTTCTCGTTCGCGGTTTACGACGTAAAAACTCGGAGAAAGTTATTTAACGTAAATTTGTACAGGTTGGGTAAAAATATTTAGCTCTCTCTTCATATATAATATATTCTCGCTCTGAGTTAAACCGTTACTCTGAGGTTAAACCCACGCTAACCTTTATAGAAAAGTCACAGATGAGGTGGATTGGACACGCACTCAGAATACAAGAAGAGCGACTTTCGCATCAAATACTGACTGGTGGCAATTCCAAAAACAGACATAACGTAACGTAACAACAATGATTAATTAAAGTACGGGAAATTTATCACGACTCACGCAATGTTCGGACGACCATTCGGTATCTCGCCGGTCTTTTTGATTTTTACAAAAATAGCGATAATGCATGTCGCCAATACGACCCAAAGTCCTGACAGAATGCCGCACCAGATGTAAATGAGAGTTCTGTCTGTTATACCATCTGCCTAGAAAAGAACACATATGAATAAATATTACGAGGTATTATTGATTTAAAAAAAAAAAACATAGGTGACGAAGTATAAATAATTTCATTTTAATCTTTTCGAATCCCTACCAACCTAATAAGGTAACTTACCTATAATGTTTTGGCAAACATTATTCTATATTTGAAATGGGTGGATTAAAGCTACTAATATTTTTCGTAATTTTTCACGGGCAACAACTAGTAGAGAAATAATCTTGGAGGACAATACTCCGAGGAAATAATCTCCCGTAGGAAAGAGGTTACGTGGTGTGATCATAGAGTTGGTCGAGTAGTATCTATCCAAGGCAGTTTTGGACTTGTTTTTGATGATTTTAACATCACTCGGCGCACCTGGGCGTGGCTAAGACTAAGGCTACGGTATTTATACATCCATTCAAATCACATATCGACATAATGTTTTTGTGTATTCGTATGGCCACTTTTTCACAGTATTTTTATCAACAAAAATATAGCATATAACCTAAAAAACCGTTTAGTTGTATAAGTTTAGTGGCATAATAAAAAATGTGGGCGGAGTCCCTCCGTGAACCAGGACCTTAAGAACATCCTTACGATACGTTCAAGTGGTCCAAAAAATTTGTTGTCTCTTTTTCTCTCATGGTGTACGACGTAAAAACTCGGAGAAAGTGATTTATTACAATTTCGGATGGGTTGGGTAAAACAAGTTAGCTATCCCTCCATTAGAATCTAACACTTTTTTTCATGATTAATGATTTATATATGGTCATCCATTAAGTTTGTATATGGTTTTTGAAAAATTGATGACCCAACTATGCCACCGAGACCCAAAAATAACAGTCACTATTCAACTACCCAGTATTAAACTTTTCTCAAAAAATTCATTACTAGCAATCGACAGCTTACTGTGTTAACATTTTTTTAACAAGAGGTTTACGGAAACAACTTTTGGATAGTTCTGTCATTCAGTGATTCCGACCTGCGAGATTTCCACGTCAATGAAAAAAAAAACCTGGGACATGCATGAGATATAAATAGTTACAAACACTTTTTTCCATTATCAATGATTTATATATGGTCATCCATTAAGTTTGTATATGGTTTTAGCAAATGTAATAATCCACTCTGCCAGATAGTACCTATGCAGGTACTTACAAGTCACTATTCAACTTATAATAGACTTAATTTTTCTTTTAATTATAATAATTTTTGTCGATTTGCTAGTACTTTTCGATTTCAAACTTACCGACTGACATTGCTTTTTTTCAAGACGTTTACGAGAATTTTTGTTGACCGCTAGATCAGTGATTCCGACCTGCGAGATCTCCACGTCACCGACTAATGAAAAAAAATTTTGGGTGAGTGAGACTTCAATTAGAAGTGTTCATCGCGAAGGGGTTTATTTCAAAGAAGTGGTGGATTCCATTTAAGCAGAGCCGTCACCAAAATGTTGGCTTCCCGCAAATGTAATAATTCACCTCACAGATTGTACCTATGCAGGTACTTACGTAATACTCTCTTATAATAGACATTAATTCCCTAATTATTTTAATTATAATAATTTTTTGTCGATTTGCTAGTACTTTTCGATTTCAAATCTCTACCGACTAGTGCTTTTTTCGGAGGGTAAATTTTTGTTAATTTTACTTTAGCACTTTTTAGGGAGGTTATTTTGTCGATTTGCTAATACTTTTTGGATTTCAAATCTCTACCGACTATTGCTTTTTTTTTTCGGAAATTTCCTGGCAAAGAGAATTTTTGTTGATTTGCTAGTACTTTTCAATTTGAGATCTCTACCGACTAGTACTATTTTTTGGCGAGTTCGACTTCAATTGAAGTGTTCATCGCGAAGGGTTTATTTCAAAGAACTGGCAGTTCCCGAAGCGTTCGCAAAACTTTGAAGTTTTTCACAACGCTAAAAAAAAACAATATTAGGAGAGCAGGGGTAAAACCTTTCTTGTGTTTTATGTACCTACCTACCTGATTAGATTAGTTACTAATTCAATACAACGTTATTTTTAAAACGTTGCTTCACAATAATAAGTATCTTCGTCGAATTCCATTTTTTCAAATCAATTTATCGTCAAAATATTGTACAATCTATCAAATAAGAAATTATCATAAGATTTCTAATCGTATTGAGCAATTTATTTTATTTTTGTCAGCATTTTTTATGTCCTGAGATATTTATAAAAAACATGAGATTTAAAAGTTATTTGTTGACAGATATCAACAATCCATCTATGTCGTATATTCACGGATGCCAAATTATTTACTAGAGTTGAACAAAAGAACAAATATATGTTATATACGTTTATGGTAAATGTTTTATTTTTTAATAATAAATATTATTATAAAAACAAGCACGTATCTTCGGTAATATTGCATAAATAAAGCAAATAAAAACTTCAATATTCCCTTGTAAACTACGTGTTTTGCGTTAATTTATTATAATGGTATAACTGTGTAGTGACTGTATCTTTCCAAAATGTATTTTCGTAATTTGCACAATAGTACAGTTGCATTGACCGGTGAAGTTTCCGGCGGATAACTACACAGACAACTTCTAAATTATACACCTGTGACCAATGCCATCCAAATTACCCAAATATTTAATTTTTAAATAATTGAATGAGTAATATTTGGCATGACGACAAATATATTATTATAAAATACTTTTTTGTAATCCCCTCTTTCTTGGGGTTAGTTGTGACGTATTTTTTAACATCTTCACAGCAAATAATGACATTAGCGATTACTACGATTATAAGGCTCTATTTTGGTTGTTAAAATATATTTTTAACTTTTTATAATATAACTCAACTTGTTAACAGTAGGTACAGTAAAATATTTCATAAGTCGACGTTTTTCGTGAAAAATTACCCTATCTGCGCTTAATGACGAGCTTAAGTAGGTTGAGATTATTTTCTCTGTGAATGTTGAAAGATAAAAAAAAAAGATTTTATCATAATCTATGCAGTGTTGCACTATCGATCATCTTGGAAAATATCTCGAGGGATTGGTCAATGGAAACATAAAAATAAATCTGATAAATCTTTGTTTTATAAAATGGTTACACATCAAAAGATCATTTATCGAAATGATACTGATCGCAAGATATTCATAAAATTCACCATTCATCATAATTAATATTATAAGAGCTGCATTATAATAATTGATAAACATAGCCAACTCAATGTACGCATAAATCAATGTTTGTTTTGAAGATTTACATATAAGTCACTTAAAAAAAAACTTTGAATTACATTGCTAGGTTCTAATTCTGAAACGTATAATCAATGATGTGGCGTTCCACATTTATCTATAATTCACCATTTCCTTTATTATAGTAGAAATTCGTAATATATAGGTTAATCGTTTGAGTGCTGACTTGTTACTTAGGTATATACGTACATTTTTTTAAATTTTTTATTTATTTATAGTTTGGTTCTGTGAAATCTCTAAATTTAAAAAATATATTATATATTTAACAGATAAACATAATTTTGTTTACTTCAAACCTTCAATTGGTACATAAATATGCACCGTGTTTCAGGGTGGTACCGCGAAACTCCAAGGATAATTGTTTATAAAAATCTAAGAATAAATTGAAAACTTCTTTTTTTATTAGGGCTTAAATAAAGTTATATATTTTGTGTTTGCGTACTTTAAATTATGGGTTTGTGTAACCGACCTTTCATAGTAAACACTATACCGTCCACTACAGGTAATAATCTACCGCTACTGGCTCACTAAATACGAAATCTGTTTGACCGACCGTAACCTAACGGCTGATTTTCAAAAACTTTCTAACCAAATAATATATATATTTTTAAGTTGAATTGCTGTTTAAAAAACTTTAATAAGATTATTCTCTTCTTTTTTTCTTTTGGAAGGATTCACTGTGTTTCGCGGTAGCACCTCGAAATACGGTGTATTTTTATTCATGCTACCTCAGGTCGAATAACCTGACTTCTATTTTAATCTCTTTTTCCACCCATTTCCAATTCGACACAATTTATTTATTTTTTAAACGTTTTTTTTTTTAAATTTATACACAAAGGAAAAGGTTGAATAAATTACCTATAAATCCATAATATTTCTGAAAACTAAAATATTAGTTACGAAAGTGACAAAACAGGCGATTTTTCAATCATTTATAAGAATTTAAGCACTAGAAGGTGAATCAAAACCAAATCTTACCATTTTAAAATGTTATCACGAGAACAAAACACACTGATGATCTACAATTTCAAAAATCTAGACCTAATTTGGCCTTCACTTGACTGGGTATAGCACCGACGCAATTGCTGGATAAACTAATCACAATGTGGCATTTATCGTTATTATCTATTTTCCCGTCCTACTTATCAGTCAGGTAAACCTCGCAAAGATAATCAATAGAATCGAATATTTTGTATTTTTGAATCTGAGAAAAACTGAGTCAATAGATAGCCCGTCCAATAAGACATGAAATCATACATATTTGTTTCCCCCTCTTATTATTTGGCAAAAATGGTTACATACTTTGTCATCAATTTTTTCAGGGAAAATTCCTCTGTTGTTTTTCTTTCGTAGGGTGGGGCTAAATGGGAATATCAAGGTCTGCGAACCAGTCTAGGGATCTAGGGAGAAACAGATAGTTTCAGGGAAAAGGGGAGTTTTTTAATAAAATCAAAATAAATCTGAGGAGATTTTGGCATGGGCGCACATTCAGGGGGGGGGGTGAAAACTACAACTCGGAGTACCGTAATACTATCCAATTATCAGGTCGGGGACCCATCGCCTCGATTAGGCATCTCCAGACGTCCCTACCCTGTGCTACTTCAGCGGCCACCGTCCATAGTAGGCCCAGTCTCTCTTTGCCTGGGGCGGACCACTAGACCTCTTCATTCTGGAACTAAACTCAGTATTTTTTAATACCTAATATAGTAATTTAATAAAAAGTGTCAATTTCATTTCCCTAAGCCGGACGTAATTTTAGAATAGGTACATTATTGGTGTTAAATTTGGTCACAACATGTAGTGTGTTGACAGTTGAATAGGTGAAAATTGTTACCTACGGCAAAAATAATTATATGAATTTGTGAAAAATTAAATTACAGTGAGTTTGTAATTTATTTAGATTTTATCTGACGAAATATAAATATGTATGCATCGTAGCATAATGATTCAGTCGTAATTCGGAAGTGGAACTGTTTGACTATGGATTTTACAAAATCGACGTAAGACTTTTTATACATTGGTGATTAAAAATCATAAAATTAAAAATATATTTTACAAAAAGTACGCTCTAATAATGTAATCTAGTTAGAAACCCGTAGATCTTGTGTACTGTAACTGTATTATAACTTATATCAATGTTTTAGATATATCCGTTAGTGGGCGAGTAGTCTAATTCAAAAAATCCTCGTTTTCCCGAACTTCCTCTATCCCTGCTCATTCTCATTCCCCAAAGAAATTCCCATCACAAAATTCACCAATAATGGGATAAGTAGTGTAGGCACTAGAAACTAAAATACAAAACAGAATCCTACTTTGGAGTGCATATGTTTTTTTTTAATATTTGATCACGTAATATTTAATGAAAACAAGATTCAAAAGTATTATTAACTACTTTGTTTGCATTGTCAGATTTTTACAGAAAATAATAACGACAATAAAAATAAATACTCGTTTCTAACTAAGGAAAGTTATTTTTAAAGTCATGTAGGTACCCTCGTTTGTAAATACGTTCAAAGACGGGGTCTAACGTTTCTTGAACATTTCAAAACGTCGTCACCCCTGTTATGATAAGGATGAATAAAACACTTTTTTCAGAATGCTCGGGGTGTTATCACTGTGTGTATTGACCTTGGCATGGATATCATCAGCTGCATACGTGAATGAAGTTTACTCTTGGAAAGAGCTGACATTTGCTTGGCCCACCCCGGAGTTTAAGGCCGATGCTATTAAGACTAACTCCTACATCCCTCAAAACAATTTCCCGTACGGAGTGGCTACCTGGAAAGATAAGGTATGTTATCAGATAAAAGTTCTTTTGTGTATTTATATTAGTAACATACTTGTAGTTGATTCCCGGTTTCACCCGCTAACACTCTTTCATTAGGCACCCTTATTGAACAATTAAAAAATAAGAAACAAAAAATATGGCTCGGAACTTTATCGAAGCTCGAGCCCAAAGTTCTGCTAGGTATAGTTATATTTACGCAGCTTAACAATGCTGAAAGGGGTGTTTATTTGATTTAAATAATGAATTGAATTAATTGCATCGCTCCCATTTTTGTTGTTGTTTTGTTTAGGTCTTCATTACAGTTCCCAGATTGAAGCCCGGGGTGGCATCCACTTTGAACTACATTACCGTGGGGACCGATGCCTCCCCCGCCCTGAAGCCGTACCCCTCCTGGGACCTCAACTACCTCCCCGCAGGAACGGAGAAACTGAAGGACAACTCTACCCTTGTTTCAGTCTTCAGGGTTTGGGTGGACAAGTGCGACAGGCTTTGGGTTCTGGATACTGGAACCATCAATTTCGTCGGTGAGATAATCTTACTACATTTTTTCAGATTTTCAAAGAGAAATTTGATTCCTATGCCTTCTCTACACTCTCGGCGAGATCACCCGAGAGAGCCCGAGGGCGAGAATGTGGAGGACTGGTACCTACCTAGTGAAGAGGTGGCAATCGGATTCCCTCGGCTCGGGAAAGTCTCACCGGATTGGTCTCGCGTCCTTTGACCCTGGTGCCAAAAACGACTTGAGACCGAGCGTCAACGAGGCGACGCGAGGAACGGGAATTAGAAACAAACGCATCTACTATTCTCCAGCACTGGCTTCCTCGAGTAGTCTCGCCAAGAGCTCTCGTGTAGAGCAGGCATAAAAAACATGATTTCCAGATCAACATATTATTTTATTTGCAGTCACACCTTCAAAGTAAATAATACCAAACGATAATGCGAGAGGTTTGACCAGTGATGCATAACCTTTTGGCAGAAAAGCCGCATTATTTATTTTTCAAACATTCGCAGGCTGCATAGACATAATGTACAAGAAGTGGGGGTTAGAGATTCATTATTTAACATTTTTTTATTAACGAAATCAATTTAAAAAAAACATAATTTATAAAAATGTCACCTCACACATTTAAAAAATCTATTTTGCCAAATGGTATCTGGGGCCGCGGTTCGGGGATCACATTATAAAGTCACAGAGGCCCATCGTATGTGCAAAATAACTCCCCAAGACAGAGAAAAAATAATAACTCCCCCTTGATCTTGCCCCCGAATACATTTTTTTTTACTTTAAAAAGCGTTAATTTTTTTTTTGTCTCATTGCTGTGTTCGGCTTTGCAATGTGGTTGTGTGTTGATATGTATTTTTTCTCGGACTTTTTCTTACGAAAATGCCTCCAAAATTTGTAAGTGCCTACCTACTAAAAACATAAAGGTATCCAATTCCGTGCCCTGTACCGCTTTGTGTTGATTGGTTTTCAGATGATTTCCTAGATATTATGGAGCCTTCTATATTGATTTTCGATCTAAACACCAACACCTTGATAAGACGTTATTATTTCAGCCAGCTTGATGTCACTCTCGATTCTATCCTTACCAATATCGTAAGTAGTAGATACCTAATAATCATTATTTTCCACGATATTGAAAATTTTCAAAATTTAATTTTTATTTTATTATTACAATAGCAGTAAATATTTTGTTAATATCTGTGGCCTTTTACGTCAAAATAGATGACTAGTGCAAAAAAGAAATGTATCAATAGAACAATATGAAAAGTAGTGAAATGTGGCCTTGAGTGAACCATTTGTGCATAAGGTAGAGTCGTCATAGTTTTATGATCCGAAAGAAGACACCGAATTTTATCAAACGACGCGACGTAAGTACCTACTAATCACAAAATAACAATGTATGCTGTCTTTATGTACACTTAACACATAAATTGAAATGAGAACAAAAATATAAAGTACTTACTAAACGGTCGTTAGACGATTTAGAATTTCAAACTATATATATATACAACAAATTCCAAATTAAAAGAAAAAACTAAATATTTTTGTTTTTTTATTTATTTATGGCGTTTTAGTACCAGCTCAAAGAAAAGTTCTGGTTTAGCCTTTAACACGTTCATTGTTGACACCACGCGCACATGTGACCGGTATGCGCACAACGCGCCGCGCGCGTTGTACCGCCTCTTCGCTTTAAACCGATCTAAAACAGACGCAGCGTGTGGTTTTGAGTCTTTCCACAGGGCACAGGGAAACCTTTCACTGTTCGTCAGTTTGAATTGATCTGTCATTAATACATAGCCTGTTCAAAAGAAAAGGTGAATTTTGAATTTTCGTGGGCTGTGTACATTCAATTATTGATTTTTTGTTGTTGTTATGTTGGTACACATATTTTTATCATATTTTAGCATTATCAGCCATTTTGGATTAGTGGTTTGTTTTTGACAACTGGAAAGGTTAGTCACGTTTTTGTGTGTTCTTGATTTTTTACTTTTGAAAAAAATGAATCAAAGAATAAAAATCCATGATTTGTTTTTCCACAACTCCAGGACGCTCATCGTCATTAACATCTTTTCGGCCTTCTGTAAAGCGCTTGTACCACTTATAAACACTTTTTTGAGACAAAGTAGCCTCGCCGAATGCCACAGTCAACATTTTAAGTGCGTTGGAGCACTTTATTCCATTTTTAACGCAAAATTTAATACATATTCTTTGATCCATTTTTTTTTCAAAAGTAAAAAATCGAAGAATACACAAAAACGCGACTAACCTTTCCAGTTGTCAAAAACAAACCACTAATCCAAAATGGCTGATAATGCTAACATATGATAAACATATGTGTGCCAACATAACAAAAAAACGATAATCGAATGCACACAGCCCGCGAAAATTCAAAATTCACCTTTTCTTTTGAACAAGCCTCGTATGTACGAATTTTAGTTAGTAATGAACGTGTTAAATAAAATCAATTGCTCCCGATCAAACTGCAAAATATTTAGACTTTTTAGTAATGAAAAATACGACGTTTTTGATGTTGTTGTAGTTTTATTTTATTAAAAAATACATATTTTAGTATAAGATTTTTCAGTTTTGGTGGGTCAATGACCCCCAAACTGAAAAAAATCTTGAAAATCTTCATACAATATATATTTCCATATGTATTTTTTTTAATTCATTTTCGGCCACAACAACATCAATCATGACGTTTTTTTCAATCTTAGCACTCTAGCACACTGTACACGAGCCGCCACTGCCTGCGGGTACTGTTATTTTCAAATATATATTAATGTGTCCTAAAAAGCTCGGTCGACTGACTTATTTTTTTCTATTCTAAAAAAATCCTCAAAAAAGCCCGATTTTTAGGCCTCCTAAAGCAGGCTCCCCCCTTATTAACTTGTATAATTTATCTTACGACAAAAGTTATGGATGTATATTTAAGGTGGTAGATGCGCCTGGAGAATGCTCAGACGCATTTGCTTACGTCCCCGACAGCGGGGATTCAACCCTGATCGTCTACAGCCTGAAGAATAACACTTCCTGGAGGGTGAATCACTTCTTCTTTAACTTTGACCCCCTCGCTGGCAACTACACGGTGGGAGGGATAAACTTCCAGTGGGCGGATGGAGTTACGGGGGTGGCTTTGGGTGATGCACTGGCCGATGGGTGAGACCAATCAAATTTGAATGATACGTTATGCGATTCGCGAGGAACACCACTTGTACACACATTTAGAAAATGATGAAAGCTATCTGTGTATGTCTACACCTGCAGACGTAAGCCATAGGCCAGTATTAGATAACATCCGACTTGCGGGCGTACTAAGGAATCATTAAGTCTGTCCCCCCCCTTGGAGTAACAATGTATGGAGAGAGAGCTAATTATTTTTACCCAACCTTTACAAACTTGCGATAAATCACTTTCTCCGGGTTTATACGTTGTACACTATGAGAGAGAAAGAGACAACAAATATAATACACCGCTGCTATGTACTGTCGCGATGATCTTGGCCTCCTGGGTCACCGCGGGACTCCGCCCACATTTTTTATTATGCCACTAAACTTGACACAACTAAACGGTTTTTTCGATTATATGCTATATTTTTATTGATAACAATACTGTGAAAAAGTGGTTATACGAATAAACAAAAACATTGTGTCGATATGTGATGTGAATGGATGTATAAATACCCTAGCCTTAGTCTTAGCCACGCCCAGGTCCGCCGAGTCAGGTAAAAATCATCAAAAACTGACTACACTGCCTTGGATAAATACAACTCTATATACTCTAAGGTTCCGCCAGCACAACCACAGACGGGACTCTAATTCCATAATTCCTGGAGCTTTTCCCACTCTTTATTAGCAATGTGCATGTGGAATAATGCATTTAAAAGCGTATTTATTTATATATCTATATTGTATGTAAATCGGGCTCTCGTACGACGTTATAGATATCCAAATGAGCCTTGGCAGTAAATAATCTCCCTATCCTTGCATAGACAATGAACACATCACCTTCCCATTCTCAATGCTGTCATGTGAACCTTCCAACCTCAAAGTACCAGGAGGGATAGCTTTGCGAAACAGTGTAGTCAGGACTGTTTTTTCCCTGACTCGGGGGTGGCTAGGGTTTTCATGGACACACCTCTTTACATCCATTCATAGCACATGTCGACATAATGTTTTGTTTATTTGTATGACCACTTTTTCACAGTATTGTCATCAACAAAAATATAGGATATAACCTCAAAAACCGTTGAGTTATGTCGCATAACAAAACGTAGTGGGCGGAGTCGCCGGAGACGCGGGAGACGAAAAACAACCATTTCTCAATAGCTCGAAGCATAAGAACGAGTCGTAAAAACGACCTGTCCTCAATGTTGGGCAATCAGTTCGCGTGTCTCCCAATTTGAACAATGACACATATTCTACGGGGCATCTTAAATTGAAATACTGCCAGAAAAAAACACAGTTTTCCTTCCCGACAGCTATGTTCTACATAGTGCAATTCTTCCGTAAGATGAGGTAACCTATCAAACAGGCCGCCAGTTTTTTTTATGAATGATTGATAAAAGTATTATTATTTATGTTCATTTAACAAAAGGAATGAGTAATAAGGAATGTAATCAGTTGACCAGTAATCAATCTATCTATTTTATCTAATATATTTTAGAAATCATAAATGATCTTGGATTGTTGACTCATAAAGACTGGCATATTCGATGTTTATTTGTCATTTTACATAATTAATAATTTATTGAGATATGTTGGTATTAGTAGGCATATTTTTGACATAATGATGTAGATGCAACAATAATAATCTGGAAATATAAAGAAATTTACCGCATATCGGCCAATTGAAAACGAAATCCCTCGAACTTATGTGTGATAGGTTCGCCATGTCTGCAGTAAGCAATGTTCAACCAGGACTTCAATATGTATTGTTTTCTATATTGCTTTAAGATCGCGAAGGGTATACTTCCATCCCTTATCAAGTACGAAGGAATTTGAGGTTTCAAATAAAATACTTCAGAATGAAACCGCAGCCACAAGTGTCAGCAATTTCCATGATTTTAAGGTAAGTGACATACTCTATAGTATATTACCTCAATTTCATAAAAATCGATTATTTTTATTATTGAACCATTTAATTTTTTTAAATTTCTTTCAAATCTTTATTGCATAATTGACTCATCTTCTTGGTTGCAACTCATTCAGTTCAAAATTCCTTGCCGTAGACTCAGAAACAATGAATTGCTGTTCCTCAATCATCACTCTACTAATTATGAGTATAATTCTCCACTGTCCAGAATATCGAGACTTGTTAACTCAAGCCATCCATGATCCTGAAATTTTTGGTACCAGTCTAAATGATTTTTGTCATTCTTTACGACTCTACCAAAACTTCAAATTTACCTTGGCTTTGATTTGAATGTTCTTCTTATGTATATTTTGTCATTGCTTCATTTAATATTATGAATATGCTGTTCTTTCTGTTGCTCTTTTTTCCCATTTTGTGTTATGTATTTTTTCGTAATTGGACAATAGTCCGTTAGTTTATAAATCTAAATGAATCGTAAAGTTTCTAAAACTTAAGTTTCAATTTTTTCTAATTCGATAATCCCCTCCTTTCGACGTTTTCGATTTTCTTTGCAGTAGGTCAGATTTTTTTTTTGTGCCGAGGGGGGGACATCGATAGATTCTTGACAGTGACATTTGATTACCGTCAGCAATTATTAATATCACTAATTTTTTAATCATGCCCACTATCACTGGTATTTAGTGTGACTTTTCATAAATTAATTTCAACATTTCTAGGTGGTTGGGGATCGCGGAAACAACTCTCAGGCTGCCGCAAGCTTTTACGATAAAAATACCAAAATATTGTTTTATACCCAGGTACCAATGGATCAGTATCACTTATTCTATTGTGTATTTACTTACTTATAACAATGATTTTATATGTGTTGTGAGTTACTTTAAATTTTGAAAAAATATGCATATTATTTTAGGTCAACAGAGATGGGTTGTCCTGTTGGAACACACGCAAATCTTTGACTCCTGAAAACACCGCTATGTTTGGTCACTGTCCCGAAGTTTTAGAATATCCTAATGACATAAAGGTAAATACCAAAAAATAAATTGACTATGTTAAGCAGCACAAATTTCCAATAATTATCTCATAAAAAATATTTTCGTTCTGACGGCCGATATCAAAATGGCTCTTGCCAAAGATAATTTCCTCGTGTCAGTTTGTCTAACAGTGATGGTTATGATAATGTCTTACTCTATTGATATATTTTTTACAAGTTTTAGGCATAGAAGATCCTTACAAGCATATTGAATGTATAGAATCAAGAATAAAAGCTTTCCACAAGGTTCATATCTTAGTCCCGTTTTATTAATATTCTCAATTCTTACTATGCAAAATTTTACAATAGGTATGCCGGTAAGCGGGATATTTTTTGTAACTTTTCTAAAAACTGAAAAGTCTTATAATGGAAGGAGAAGACGACTAAGTTCTGATATATTCATTATGAGGCTGGTATATCTTGACACGCTTAATTTTGCAAGCGGCTTAAAGAGGAACTAAAGAAAAAAAAACTTTTTTAACCCAAGAATTGTTTGTATCTACAAGCGACGTCACTAACGGAAAAGTTAAGCGTGTCAAGCTGTACTTAAAAGAACTTTCGTTATATGTCTTCATATTTTACAATTTCTAAAAAATACATGCAAGGAAAAATCCCTTTGCCTTTTATTTCATAAGCATTTATTTATTTTTTCAGATTGATCATGCGGGCATGCTTTGGATTCTGTCCAATCGTTTATCCAGGTTCCTGAAGACGACAATGAATTCCAGTGACACTAACTACAGAATTTTATCTATATCGGTACAAGAAGCAATAAATGGTACTGTTTGTATGTGATGACGTTCTTTGATTTGCATCCCAAACATTTTTTTCAAGTTAACCCTTTTGCACTATGAAAAATATCAAATGAATCACATCATGTACTTTTTACTGTCTACAAATGAATTTATTTTTTTTTGCTCTTCTGAAATAAACATTTATGTTAGTACTTGGAATTTATGTAATAAATTAAAAAGACAATCATTTGAATTATATTTCTTGTATTTTTTATCGCGCTTCCTTTAGTACTGTCGCCGTTATTGTTTGGTGGTGAGGTCTAAAATGGGTCTTAGGGGGGGAATTTCAAAATCAAAAACTAAACTAGAATTTTCAAAACCATCCAAAGAGGATTGTTTTAAGGAATGATTACTGTAGGAGCATTGGAATTTAGGTTTAGGGGAGAAAAACGGTAGAGAAAGTGGGGTTAGAGCACGTAGTAAAGAAATCATTTGGCTCCAATGTATTAAGAAAAGATTTATGATTAGTCAAATTCAAAGAAAACAAAATAAGGGAAAGACACTGAACTGACAGCGAAATAAATCTAACAGTTGGATAATAGTTAAGACAGCTGATGACTTATTCAACAAGGATCTGGAAATAGTTTTGAAAAAAAATGGTCGTAACCCCCTGATGATGTTACCTACGACGAATATTACCTAAATATCGTATGCCAACCGTAATATTATATTATACCGCTGCTAAAACAACTTATCTGCCATTCGATAGTCCCTACTCGATAGTCACTTCTTGATGGTCGCTACTTGCACAAGCAATGTCAAGTGCTTATTCATATCGGCTTTGCATAAACAATGATCGTGAAAATATTATCAACCAACAGAAAAAAAAATAATATAGGGGAGTTTGTACTTCACAGATATCTGTATTAAAGTGACTCTTTTTAATATTGAATATAAATAGAGTTCTCAATTTATATTTATGTAAACAACAAGCCCCAGTTTAATTTTCACTGCGCGGAGAAGCTTATTTTTAAACGTGAAAAGTTCGTTGTTGTGTTCAAGCGTTCGTTTGTATTTTTAGCCAATCACAGCTCAATATTTGAAACTATAGGCTCTGATACGGCGTCACTGTGTTGTTTAGGCAGAAGCTTGAGATCTGAGTTATTTTTTAAATCTGTATTACTAATATACAGTTAAACTCAATTGAATTTAAGGTAGAGATTGAAATTTTAATTTAAAAAGTGTGTCCTACAATCAACTATCAATTTAACTTATTAGTTTTCTTCGCCTGTCTGAATCCGTGCATGGCTTAACCTCTAATTACTCTTTTGCGCCAGATTGTTTTCGTATCTAGTTATCTTCTATTGAAATTAGTATTATGCGGTGTTATTTACTTTGTTACTTCGCGTGTTCATTATGAGTATTAATATTGTTGTGTTATGTGTCGTTTATAAACGTTTGAGTTGTTACGAAGATATTTATAAATAAAATTCATCAGGCATATCAATTTCGTCGAATTCTTTTGTTTCCGCGTTCATAAGCTTTAGTTTATAACGTTGGCGTCTGTTTTTCAGGATGAAGACTTCAAAATCAGAAAACGAGACTAAAAAATTGGGTCGGCCGCCGAAAGCGACGGTTCCCGATGAAAGCCCGCCAAAACTGCGGGGACGCAGTTCTCCTTCAAGGTCCCCTGCGCGAGTCTCCCGCAAGAAATCTCCCGCGCCCCCTGCATCCAAAGCCACTCGCAGGTCTCCTGCCAGGAAGTCTCCGTCTAGAAAATCCCCAGCCAGGAAATCTCCTTCTAGGAAGTCTCCTTCTAGAAGTGCTAAAGAGATCGAAGAGCCCTCAAAGTCACCTTCGCGTAGACCCGCGATCAAATCGGAGAAAAGTTTTTCTGACAAATCTATCAACCTCATGAGTGCAAGAGTGGACATCGCACGCATATCTCGACTCCCCAACAAAAGCCCCGATTATGTACCGAAAGTTGACGTTGAAATAGTAAACGGTACAGATTTTGTCGGCATCGTAAGAGATGGCCTTCGTAAAAGGGAGAGCAAGGCTTCAGAAGAGCCGATTGGCAGGAGTTCTGCCCGACGATCCACTCGCCTGAAGGAGGCCACTGACAACTTTGAAAAGTTACTGACTTTAGCGCAGAGTACTAAGCTACCCAGCGATATCTTATTTGAGAATTTTTCAGATAGTGAAAATGTTTCCGACGATGAGTACATTGTCCCCAAGAGAAACATTTCTGTTACTCGCACATTAGCCACCCCAATCAGGGAGGTTAGTGTTCCTCAGGAAGGGCCTGAGTTTGGAGGATGGATTGGGGTTTTACTCCAAATGGTGTTCACCCCTCTCTTCATCTTGGGAGTTAACCTCGCCTGCAGTAGTACTCAGTGCAACTTCATGTCATGGCCCAAACTCCAGTCCTTCAAGAAACTTGACAACTGGATAAACTTGAAGAGTTTGCTGATTTATACATCCTTCATTCTGATTCAAGTGTTGGTATCCTTCATTCCCATTCTCGGAAAGAAGGTTTCTCTCCCTGACAAGCGTATCTTCACTGCTAACGGAACTTTCTCAGTGTTTGTAACCCTGTTTGTAATAATGGGTCTTGAATATCTTGATATTCCGGCTATTTCCCTTGTTCACACTCAGTATATTCCCCTATTTGTTACAGCTGTATTATTTGGCATTATTACGTCTGTCGGATTGTTCATTAGAAGTAGAAATTTGCCTAGCTCAGAAAGAAACAGCTACGGGAACTCTGGATCTATATTATATGACTTCTGGATGGGCCGTGAAGTGAATCCTTGTTTGTTTGGAAAATTCCACATGAAACTTATCTTCATGCGTACTGCTTTAATTGGAGCTGTAAGTAATATAATTTTATTTATTTGTATTTATCAACGGTATTTATTGCAAATAAAATATTTTTACTTATCAAAGAATTACGCATAGTTAATTTTCACATTCACACCTAACCTGCCTAGTATTATATTTGTAGAATTTATGCACATAACATTTCTTTGACAAAAATTCTAATGTAGTATATGTACGAAACTTTGCAAAAGGAATCATTTAAAGTTATGTGTAAGCTTATTTATTTTTTCTTTTCAGGTTTTGTTCAACATTGTGTCTTTGACCCGTGGGATACAAACCAAAAACTTCCCGATACTATCAGCGGAAACCGCCGGAAAGACTGAGACATACCAACAAATAGTTGAGTCCATTTCCGTCAGCCCGACTCTGGTTGTGTTTGCCTCCATGCAGATATTTTACTTCCTTCACGCCATCTTTAGAGAGGCATCCATCGTTTCAACATTTGAATACCAATATGAAGGAACTGGACTAATGCTAGCGCTCGGATATTCCATTTATCCTTTCACAACCATGTCCATCACCAGGTACATCCTGGAACATAAGGTGGTTCTTCCCAACGTCGCCCTGGCTATTGTGACTGCAGTTTATCTGGGGGCTTTCTACATCTATCATGCTAGCAATGCCCAGAAGAGCGCCTACCGGGAAAACCCTAATGACCCTAAACTATCACGTGAGTAAAAATCAAACTTCACACTTATACAAAAAAAAAATTGAATGCTTGTACAAACATAATAGTTTTTTTTTACAGGTCTTATGGTTTATAATTTTCAAAATATGGTTTCAGTAAATATTTTTAATTACTTTTAGAGCAGGTTATCAGTAGATCCTGTTTCCTTAGATTAATTTCTGGAGTGGTAGATAGTTTTCAGTGACTAGATCCGAATATCCAGGTACTTTCCAACCTTCCTCTTCCCCATCTCCTTCCCCTCCACTACCTTCAGCCTCACAACAAACCCCAATTGGGGATGTTATAGTCCCACTGGCTCCAGACGGTTGAGACCAGCTGGGATTCTTGTGTGGTATTCACTGTAAAAAATATTTAAAAATTATAATATTCAGACGAGTTCTGTCTTGTGTTTGTTCAACTTTAAGCAATACATATATATATATATATATATTATGCAAATGGTAGTCTGTACTTTTATTAGATCATCGATTCTAATTAATATGGTAATGATAATCTCGAGTAAAGTAAATATTCTAAAACACTTCAATGTTTTTTTTTTTGATTTGTGTTCATTATAATACATTTATTGCTTTTGTGTTTTTTTTTTTGTTAGTAGACCTCTGTTATAATTTACCGTTTCTTTTTAAGTACTGTAAAATCTTCGATTTTAATTATGTATATTAATTTTGCATAAGTATTATTAATTATAGAAATAGTATAAACATAGCATGTATCATCTAATTATATATGTCATATATAGTTGATGGAAAGAAGGATCATATACCTGGGTAGCCAGTTGCGGAACCAGAAGCCAATGCCAAATACCCGATGATAACCCTGCTAAACATTATTAAAGGGACTGGGATACTGCAATGGGCCTGTAGCACGAGTGCTTGCAGTAGCTATGCAGACCGTCTTCACATACAAGATACTAATAATGATTATACTTTTCAGACCTGGATTCCTTACCCACGTTCCAAGGCAAGCGCCTTCTCATCAGCGGCTGGTGGGGCGTGGTGCGTCACCCTAACTACCTGGGCGACATCCTCCTGCACCTCTGCTGGGGCTCCGCTGCTCTGACGGCTCCCCCGGTGCTGTTCATCCTCGCCACCGTCGGCTTTCTGGCCCACAGGGCCTCCAGGGACGGCCAGCGCTGCAGAAGGAAATACGGGGCGGCCTGGGAGAGGTACTGCCGCCGAGTGCCCTACACTCTTATTCCCAAAGTATATTAAATTCGACTGATCCATAAAAAGCCTTTCATTACGGGGCTAAATTAATTCAATCCGTTGGCGTATGTAATTCCCGCCTCATGCTCAAAAGAAAGCTTTATATCGCATAAACTTTGTAACATTTTATAAGAAACATCAGGGTATACTTGTATCCATTTGAAATTTGTCACATAGTTGTTGTTATGTTTTAAATTACATACATCTTACATTTTGTTGAATTTTAGGCTGCATCACCTCACCTTGATTGAGTTGACAAATTATACATCTTTTTGACTTACAAAAAACTACAGTAAAGCTTAATTGACAAAAAATAGTAATTTAAGTTGTTTTATGTATGTACATTTGTTTAATTAATTGACATTTTTAATGAGGTGTATTGCCATTATTATGTATGATCTTACATTATTATGAATGGTGCAAGTGTTATTGATTAATTAATTATTTCCAAACAAACACAACTAACTTTTGTCACATTTTTTTTAATCACTCAAGAAATACATTTTAAAACTAAATAGCAACAATTTATATTGTGTTCATGATTTTATAATAATTAAAATAATTATTATCTCAAGCCAAATATATGTGTAAATACTTCGCTTTACATACATGAATGTATTTTAGTAAATAATTGATTCTATTTAAATGCTTCTGTTAAAATAATTATTTTATTTGCAATTTTACTCAAACATTTTTTTCTCTTTTTTTTTAATAACATTTTCAACACTACTAAAATTCATTCAAAAGATCTCAATACATATTACATTACTATGTATTTTTAATATTAGCTATTGGTGCATTGATATAGAATATTCATAATGAGCCCTCCGCTAGTTATTTAATAAAATTATCCCACCTGTTTTTTTCTTGACATGCATAATTGAAATTACCATTATGTGTACATGCAACAGTGAAACTATTATTGGCCATTTTTAAATTTCAGTCTTCAAGGGACCGAAAAAACAAAACTTTTCAAGCATGAAAACATCTAAAGTGGGTTTTACTGTATTTTGGTGTTGAATTATAACATTAATATGACAGATAATTCTAATATAATTGTGTATTCTATACCAACGTTACTTTGTACCTCTTTCTTCAAAAGAGGCGCCATATATGCCATTCGAAATGTGTCATATTTATCAATCATTTGTAGTCCTTTTTTGTGTTTAATTCAGTGTAAATTTTAGATAGTAATTATTTTTCTAATGATATTTACAAAAATGCAATTTTGAACAAATCAAGGTACCTATATTTATTAAGATTTTACATTTATTCTGTCCTAATTTATTTCCGTAATTTTGAGATATTTTAATCCTTATGACCCTGAGCTTCATACAGGGAACTATCTCAGATATTCCACCATTTATAATATGTTCATATACTTATCTGTATTTATTTTTAAAAATGAAAATAACATTTCACAATATATATCTGCATTGGTTGTAAACACATCATTTGTACCTTGGTATTCTAAGAGTTAATTTTTTATTAATTTGAATGTGTTTTTGAATTATGCCTTTGATGACTAACTTTACAAATTGTGTGCTTCCTGTATAGCACTCCTTCCCTATCAGATAAATTGAGTTAAGAAATCTCTTAGATTAAAAATTGATTTATTTTAGAAAATCTAGTTTAATGGAATTGTTTAGATTTATTTAGAACAAAAGTTAAAGTTTTATCTGATTGAGTGAATTTTACCTTGAAAAAGCCTCTTTAAATCTCAAATACTGCCTAAGGCATTCTCTATAAACTATGTGTATTTTTATAGTGTTTTTAATTTTCTTTCCTTTAAATCAGGGAGGCCTTATTAATACATAAGAATAGTTGTAAGTTCTTAAATATTATTACTTTGCAATGTCCGAAACAAACATCACTGAAGGTCAATTCTTCAATAACACAATGTATGTTGCACAGAATTAATTATTTATATTAGTTAAACGTTAAATTGGATGTTCATTTATACCTATACAAATATCTATTGTTAAAATTAAAATTAACTAGGATATAGTTATATAGTAGTCTCTTCAGAAAATGAATCAGAAAAGTTTCTTTTCAATTTTATTCACAAAAATTCACGATATTTTATAATAAAACAAATGCAATGATTCTAAAATTGAAATAGACAACTTAATTATGCTAAAATATTTTTGTGAAAATCACACCTGTACATAATTGTTCCCATCCAATATTTTCAAATATATAAAGTTTTTACTTTTGAGGTTCTGTCTTATAGCGTTGGTATGCATAATATGTTTAAGTAAATCTGTAAGTGGTACAAATAGTTTATTTGGCTTGTAGATGAATTTATTAATTGTAATGTAGTTCATATTCTAATAAATAATTATTTTTACACATTTTTTTATTCTACCTATTAAAACCCAGTCAATCCCTTTTTTTCGGACAGACACTGTTGAATGCGAAGTAAAATATGGTTTATAATACTATGTAACTGAAATGTGGCACCCTCCATAGTGAAGTGGTTTACACATTAGCGATGAGTCCTTCACATGTAAAGCGCTTCGTACACTCCACTCTATGCTTCATAGTTTACTCAGACTCTTGAGCTAATGATTCATTGAAGCATGAAGCGTAGCCTCGTGTATTGCTCTAAACTACGACTAGTCCAACTCCAGTGGCGCGAGCCAACCTTAAACATGCATAGAAAAGATCGAGTAACATTTCCTCTAAGTGATATTTTTTAAACTTTGTGAATGTTCCTTTATTTTACTTACCCTTATGTTTACAACACATATGGTACACTAAAAAGTTAACAATCACATATATATATATATATATATATATATATCACTAACAATTAACATTGAAATTAGCCAAATCAAAAAAATTTACTAGTACATGCCTAAAAATATAAATATTTTCAGCTTTTATCTTTTTACTTTCAAAACTCTCCTATGGAGACAAAATATGTTTTGGTTTAAAAATATTCCCAATGAAGGAGTGCATAAAACTAAAATACACAATTTGGGATAGCAAAATAAATGGTAGGCATCATCTAACAAACAAAATAATAAACTAAGGATAAGTGGAAAATATTCCAATTTCTATAAGGAACAGTTGGAGGTTGGAGTAAAACTGTCCTATATGTAAAGTAATATTAATATTTTGATTGGAGTAGTTTTCACAATAGGGAGAATATTGTCTTATTGATATTATTTTGGCAAGATGCAAAAATATCTATACTGATTTAGTACGCATTTTGGCAGTTGTGTTC
Source organism: Drusus annulatus (assembly GCA_022651775.1). Taxonomy (NCBI): domain Eukaryota; kingdom Metazoa; phylum Arthropoda; class Insecta; order Trichoptera; family Limnephilidae; genus Drusus; species Drusus annulatus. The sequence goes on along the minus strand of JAGWCC010000155.1, from coordinate 290,733 downwards.
ACACTGCTGGGAGTAAAAAGAAACTCGGATCCTAGTTAAATTCTTTTTCTAGCCAAAAAACGCTCAATAATACATACTAAAAAATATTTTTACTCTGTGGCATCCTGGTCTGAGCGCTCCTTAATAGTGATGTATTATCTATTTTCTAAAACAACTAACCCCTTTTTATTACGTAGATGAAAACTTTATGAACATCCCTATTTACTTCAAAATCTGAATGTCAACACAACATTCATAACCTTTGTATTTTATGGAACAACTTCAATTAATATCAATTAAAGTTAATAGTAATGGCGAGACGAGATGCTCTGGTAAGATTTAATAATTGGATTTAACATTCCTGAAATATTTTCCTGTTTAATTTTTGTGAAGAAGTTGGTTTCTTTATATTCCCTTCAATATGTAAATTTTTGTGGTGTACGTGATTGTCATCACAACTTTCTTTTCAAATGAATTTTCCAATTTACAGCAAAAAATATGGTCCATGTGTTATCTTTCGACGGGCGGCTTACTCGTTTACGGAGGAATAAGCATTTATAACAATAATGACAGGTTTTATGACAATATTTTAATGCCGATTTCCCGGTATCTCAGTGCTGAGACTTCACACAGTTTGGCATTAACGTTGGCCAAGTATAAAATATTCCCCAAGAGTAAATTTGTGGATCCTCCTATTTTGGTAAGCGTGAATCAATTTATTGTTCTCAATAACTATTACAGAGTTTAACAGTAATATGAATTTTAATCAACTCTGTGGAAAATTTCTATAAATACTTTCACACATTTAGAACACCAAAAAATCTAATAATAAAGTGATTTCTGTAAATTATCATGAAAAAGAGGAAGGAAAATAAATTTCTTCATTTTTATGAATCAAAAGTGTTAATTTATTGGCAATTAACACCTTTTTCCATTTTTTCTTTCGAAATATGTTTTCTCCCCTCTTTCTTTTGGCATGAATAGTTTTACAGCTGCATGCGTCAAGTGCTTTCCTACAACATTTTTTGATCCAATCCATTAGAGTATATATAAATATATGTATATTTTTTTAAACAGCAAACAAAGTTCCTGGGAAAAGAACTAAGTAATCCAATTGGCATTGCAGCAGGATTCGATAAACAGGGAGAAGCTGTCGATGGATTGACTCAAATGGGTTTCGGCTTTGTGGAAATAGGTTCAGTGACTCCTGAACCACAATCTGGCAATGCTAAACCTAGGGTCTTTAGATTGTTAGAGGATAAAGCCATTATAAACCGATACGGATTCAACAGTGATGGTCATTCTAAAGTTTATGAGAGATTGAAAGGTTCCATTAATGAAAGTACAGCCATGCTCGGAGTGAACTTGGGCAAAAACAAAGAATCGATTGATCCTATCAATGACTATGCCACCGGCATTAAAACTTTTGGAGAACTAGCAGATTATGTCGTTATCAATGTAAGCAGGTATGTTGTTTCTTTTCATTAATTTTTAATAAATGGATTTCGGTATATCAAAATTTGATGGCATTGTATAATCCAGGATTGCCAGACTTCCGAATTCCGATGGGATTGTTCTGATTTAGAAACTAAGCTCCCAACATGTTTGCATTTACAAATTTAATTCATGTTTTGACTCTTATTAGAAGAATTGAAATGGTCTGGTTACTTAATTACTCCTCATGGGTATAGAAGAGTTAAAAAAAACTGTGTAATAGAGGGATAGTATCCATATATTAACCAGTGGCGTGCAGTTCACAGAGATTGTAAAACTGCTTATGCCCCTCACAAAGATAAAGATAAAAAATATATTTAAAGTTTATGAAAAAAAACTACTTTCAGTTTTTTTGTGGAGCATAGTGAACAGTTTTACAGCTTCTATGACTGGTTAATACGTAGACATTATCCCTCCATTACTTACAAATATTTAAATTAGATTTTTTTAAATATTATGACTCGAGTGGTCCAACGCATTGGGTTTCCATCTAGATATTGCGGGTTCAATCCTCTGTTAGCCCTCCATATTGCACTAACAACATTTTACGCTTATAATGGTGGCCATGGGAGACATTCACATATTGTCAGATTATTCGTAATCTGAAAATGTTTTTTTACGTTTCTTTCTCAGAAGTTAAAACAATATTTTTTTAGTCCTAACACTCCTGGTCTCAGAGGCTTACAAGAAAAAGAAGAATTGAAAAAATTATTGATTGGAGTTAAATCAATGAATGAATCCTTGCCCGGCAAGAAGCCGTTGCTGTTGGTTAAGTTGGCCCCCGATCTCACGCCCAAGGAGAGAAAAGAAGTGGCCGACATAATCAACAAGAAAGATTGCCAGATCGATGGTCTGGTTATATCAAATACAACCATACAAAGACCAAACTTGCAAAATAAAAAACACTTTAATGAAGATGGCGGGTTAAGTGGAGAGCCACTAAAAGACATGTCCACAGAATTAATAAGAGATATGTTCAAATTGACTGGAGGTATGTACATATTTTTAATAATATGAATTAATACAATGTTTTTTTATAATTTATCTACAAAATATTTTTAATTGTTAAAAGAAGAGATTTATAGTACAGACCTGTTCACTAAGTGCTCATGGACGTAGTGGTGGGTGCGAAATATTAAAGTATACATTTCTTACAATGCTCATTCAAAGTGACTAAGGGCGGTAAACCTCGTGATTCTCGTGTCAAAAAATGCATGTGATCATCACGACCTTCCCCGCACCTGCGCCCACCAGTCACTGAATAAGGCTTGAGCATAACTTTATTTGTGTTGAAAGGGAATGAGTTTGTTTTCCGCTGTGGGTATCGACCTTGGCCCGTCCGATAGTCAGTCAAACGTCCTACCCACCAGGCTATCGGCCACCTCCTTAACATATCTCTTATCCATGTGTATAATTCACGCTAAAGTATTATCTTTATTGCTATATTTTGTAGTATTTGCATTTTCTCTTCGTTGAATATGAATATTATTGTGCTAATAAAGAATTTTCCAGGAAAAATTCCCATAATTGGTGTGGGGGGCGTGTTCACAGGACAGGATGCCTATGAGAAGATTTTAGCTGGAGCAAGTGTGGTACAGATCTATTCTGCTTTAATCTTCCACGGCCCTCCGGTTATTACCAAAATCAAAAGTGAACTCTCCGATCATTTGAAACTCAACGGATTCAAGAATGTCAGCGAGGCAGTTGGTCAAGAAAATCTCAATAAATAGTCCCTGTTATCTACAAAACAAATAGTTTGGGCTGTTGAGCTGCTATAAGATACAAGTAATTATAATTTTGTTTTTACGCACAAAACAAAGACTGGAGCAATCAACTTTTGACCCTAAGTGTCAACATGTCAAAAGACAGATAAAATATTTTTGTATGCATTGCATTTTTCCTCTCCAGATAAAAGTAACAATATTAATATGCATAGTATTATTCTATTATTATCCACTAATTTCAATACATAATAAGATTACATCCGATGACGATCACCGACAGGTCAATTTTTTAGTCATGGCACTGTACAGTCGCAAGCGATACTTTTGCTAGATAACATAATTAAAAACAAATTGTATGCACCTATATAGTCAATTATTTTAAATAACTATAATTCTGAAGCATGATAGAAAACAACTACGCTCAATGTGCTATCCAAACGTTGCCAAGCGACCAACTGTTGTGTACATAGAGTATGCGATTGCATTACTTTCTAGTGCGGATCAGTTTTATAACTTGTAACTCTCTCTTTCTCCCATAGGAAGCTCACACACACACAGTAACAGCACACAATATATTGATAACGTACTATGTGAAAAAAATTGACCTGTACCTTTCTTTTTCACTATAATTATTCTTAACAATGTTGCATATTTCAAGTAATTTGAAAATAAAAAATACCTGCATTCCTTTTTCAGTGTTCAAATTTATAATTCTGTCTTTTTGATCGATTATTTCAAGTTGCTTGAACAGACAAACTTGTTTACCGTTGGTTGCAGTAATTATATAAAATGATGATTTGTATCATTATCATGTTTTGTCATCGTCATCATTGGGTCATTATAAAAACCGGTGAAAATCAAATAATTTTATTTTAGACTCTCTAGTTTCTATGTAAAAATTTTATTTGTGTTGTATGTATTGAAGCTATCTCTTTGGTTATTCTAGTCTTATTGATCATGAGTTTTCTAAATTTATTTTCACTATATTGCCATGTCTACTTTTTATAATAGAGAATTTAATTTTAAGAAGACACTTTTTCATATTAAGCGTTATTTTTTAATAATAACAAATCAATAATTATTTAGCCTTATGTAATATTTTTACAGCTTAAAAGGTTTTCTTTTTTATTTATATATATGATTACATACTTTTATAAAAAGCAGTCGTTTCATTTCACAATGAGTGGAAAACTTTATACTTTTTTTTTAATTTTGCATGTTACTCGTCAGAAATTCTATTTGATATCAAGCCAATTTTTTTTTCTGTATGCACAATTTGATCTTCGACTAAATGCTTTGTTATCAGATTTTAGCAAAGAAACAAATTTACATAAGATATTGTTGATTCTAGCAACTGAAATTAAATGGCCAAAGGTTATTAATTTGTATGCTAGCAATTTCAATATATTACTGAGAATAAATTATAATGATGTAATAGCCATGTCTTCTTTATGGCCATTTGGTTATTAATTTAAGTGTGGAAATTATAGAGTAATGACAGAGTATTTTCTAATTAAATTAGTTTTGCATGAGAAGATAACTAACTAACTAACTAACCATCACGCCGTTTCTCCGCAGGGGTAGGCAGAGAGGACGGACCGCCATACAACTCTGTCTTGGCACACACTTCTTGCTTCATTTACATTCATACATCGTCTCATACATACTCTTCTGTTATTCTGACTCTTCACATGACCCTAAGATAAGATAAAATTGTGCTAATTGTACGTTGGAAGTGATTTTATAATTTAGATTCTTAGTAGAGCTCGTGTACTTTTTATAAGGAGCTGTCTTTCACTAAAATAATCATTGTTTCCACTGTCAAATTTTAATTGGTCACCTAATGTCATCCACCCCGTTGGTGATATAGTTCCCCTGGTTATATATATTACAGACAGGAGAGCTCTAGCTCATTTTATCCCAACATTTTTAAGTCCAATTTGCTAATTTTCAAAGTTGTTTTTGGCACATTGTGTTATGTTATTACTAACCATAACAGCAGAGTCATAATGTAGACCATCTAATTATTTGGGGTTTAATTGTGATGTTTGTATATAAAATAAGTCAGAACTATCGATACTAGGTGTAAGGCATTGAAGTCAATTTCAGACAATGCCTGAAATTTACCTATTTTTGAAAAATAAAATAATACCACAGAAGAAGTAAAATATTTCAATAAAACAAGGAGTATAATATAATACTTTATTAACTTAATATAAATCTTGATAAATGTACATATTTTTACAAAATCTTTTTTCGGTAGGTTAGTATCTGGAGTGTGTTATTTGTGTTCCTGAGGTCATTAGTCATTCAGATGAAAACCTGTTATAATATATTATTAAACATAACAATTCATTTAGATACTAGATTTATATTAAATAATTGAATCTTTCAATAGAATACAGTACATACAGAATATGTATATCAGAAAATTACAAAAAAATATATTGTATACCTGCTTATCACACATAATATGTGTACCACAGTTCGAAACATTTTTTTGTTTATCGATAGAAAAAATGCTTAACATTTCATTAGAAAAAGCATATTATTAGCCAACATTCATGATTTCTTAGTTTTCTTTGGGTTCCTTGGTTTTCTCAGCAGTTTCAATATTACAACCAGGTAATATCTTCTTGAGATGTGATTCACATTCCGCCATGTTTTTGACAGACTCTAATCCGTACAAAACAAGGGTCTTTAAGTCAATTAATGGTGGTATTTGTTTGAGGCCGTTATCAGTGATGTTCAGGCAGTCAGATATCTGGAGATAGTTCAACGGAGAGTCTACAAAGCCCAATCCCTTTAATGCTTCGTCATTCAAATAGCTGCACTTGTGTAGAATTATTCTCTTTATATGTTTGCAGCCAGCTATAAATACAGTTATATTAATTACTTACCCAACTAAAAAAAAATATTTTTTAATATAATATAAACAATGTAAAACTTTTTGAATGTTCGAATTCGATGATCGTAAACACTAGTCCCTTTCTCGCTATAGTAATAATTAGGCGTATACAAGACAAAAGGCTGTTTCTCAGAAGTGTTTTGCAAGGACATCACTGTCGGAAGTGAATACGTATGTAACAATACACACTATCCAAAGTTTGGGTTAACTCTAATTGATGTCCATGTTTGGTAGACATGACTACATTAATGTTGGAAAAAAATTATATTTTACAAATTTTAAACGCTTACACAGATGACGAAATCCATAGTGAGAAATACTTGAATCCGTGCCATCAATTTCTTCTACAAATCTCCCGCTTGTGTTTTTGGGCAACATATTGTAATCAGTTTGAATGGCATGATCTCCTGTCCATCTTACTGCTCCGCCATTTCGAAGAAGCCATTCAGCACAGCATCTGTCAGGACCAACTTCTTTTAATCTGTCGAAGTCTGGTTTATTAAACATCATGTTTACCCATTCCCAGAGTGATCGGCTTTGATATCTCGTCGGTTCGAAAACTGTTCTAGTGGAAAGACGAAACATTTTTATACTGCGACGCAATACTCGAAAAAAATCACTAATATATTACTAGTTAGATTCTCTACAATCGTAAAGAAATTTCTAAACACTACGATTTTTATAATATAACTCATTCATTGCCAACAATATTGTTATTATGATTGACTTTGACGGTTCCGTAGGTTTTGGACAGCTTAGCGACAGATATAATGATATAATAACAATATTTTTAATTTTATTATAATTTTCTATTTCTATGGTCACGAATGTCACAATAGCTAAATAAGAAATCTGAAGAGAAACATATAAAAATCTAAGGAATATTTTTTTTCACTAGTTTAATGTAATTATTAGATACATTTTTTAATTTTGTGAGTATAAAAATTATATATATTATATAAATTTACCCGTTTTTTTTACTGTTCGCGATCTCCTGAATAGTGGCAATTTGTCACTTTCGCCTTTTTGGCTTGGAGCAGTCGATTTTTTCTTTCTGGCAACACAACTTAATCTTGACGTTTCGACATAATTTTCTAAATGTCAAACTCGGAAACTTGTCATTGTTATTCGTGTTATACGTTTAATTTTGTAGATGCTTCAATCTGATAACGTAGCCATCAACAATGTCTGAATCATATGGTAACTTACTTTATGCAATAATTACATTTATTCCTTGTGCATGGCGTAAAATGATTGTTTTGTTTTTTGCAGAATATCTGTTCAAATTTCTCATTATCGGAAGTGCTGCGTCGGGGAAATCGTCGTTATTGAATAATTTCATCGGAAACAAATGTAAGTATTAGACTTGAATGAATATTCTTTCATTACTTTTTTACCCCACACGTATTACTGTTCACCAGACAGGTAAATGTAATGTAATCGTTTGATTTGGTGTTGTGCCCATTAAAAACAATCGTGGAAATTGAACTAACAAAATATTTATGTTCTACAAATACACGCGCCGACATAATGCTTATGTGAATGAATGATGACCTTTTAAAAGTTTATCAAGTAACTTGTTGAAATTCTGCAAGTGTTTACGCACCATTCATTTTATTGTCAATTATTGCATTTCTACTATTCTTCTATGATTTTGTGGTGGTAAAGCTAATTGGCACTGTCTGGAAAATGAACATTTAAGTCTAGAACTGTAGTCCCACAAAGTTACCCTCTTGCATTAAGAGTGATCTAATTCTTTGTACCAGCTCCTGCCATAGTGCAAACAATCGAAATATTTAAAATGTACAGTTATTTGCACTTGGATACAGAGCTTTAGAGGCAATTTTCTACTAGAAACTGGCATATCGATTTTTATATTATTCTAGTGGTTACTTCCTGGCTTTGTTTGAGTTTCAACACATTATTTTTCATAGATATTATATTTTAAAAAATATAGGGCAAAGATTGTATGTTGCCTTGTCTTATTTTTTGACAGTAATTGTCAAAAACTTTTAACTGTTACATGAATATTTCAAAGTTTAACAGCTCATTGTTGAAATGTCATTGCAAGCTGTGCAAATTTCTTGATGCCAGTTTTCACTGTTACACTACAGAGGAATAAAAAGTAACAATGATTTTTTCAAATCTCTAGACAATAATACTGCCTTAAGACTTTATTTAACTTAGCATTGAACTAGATATTTCAGATACAAAAAGCTGTACAAATTTCATGACGTTTATCATTGGAGATATTAGATTATATTATTAATGGGACATACAAACTGATTTCCTACTTTATTCTTAAGATTTTATTAATGTGGGTTAATAAGTCTCAAATTAAAAATATGATTTTTGGAGAACAAATCCATTCCAATAATATTTACCCACCTTGCCAATATAATACTTGATGATCTACCAATTGCTGGGCCTGCCACTGTAGTTCTTACCTCCGATCGTCGAGCTTCTCACTTGATCCCATTTTGTGACTCCTGCCACTTCTCTCAAAAATCTTATTTCGGCAGCTTGGACCCGAGAACGTACAATCTCGTTCATCTTCAAAATTCGGTGAACATGTTACAACATTATGATATATGTTTAGTTACTTTCAACAGTCAAGTAAGGTAACAACATAAGACATAATCCATGTGTTATATCGCTCATGTCAAAACACTACCTCGTATCTCACCCATTTGTCAAAAGTGACTATTCAGTGTATTCTGTTACAAAATTAGAAAACACAACCTGGCCAAATCTCGTAACCCAAATATTTCATTGAAAATAATTTCTTCTAAAAACTTAAAACCAGTGATTCCTCTCGATTGTCACCATTTCTATGATAGCCTTCCCCATGATTATAAGTTAAAATAAGGGTGCATTAGAATTTAAGATGAACTTTTTTGTTATCACTGTTTTATGTGGCATGATAAAATCTGATTTTTAGACAGCTTTTTGTGTCCCTTGTAAAATTTCTATTATGTGGGATACAAGGTATTGTTTTGTCATGAGTGATATATTATATTCTAGTCAAAGAAGATCGATGCCACACAGTGGGCGTAGAGTTTGGCTCCAAGATAATCAACATTGGCGGTAAATGCACAAAGCTTCAGATCTGGGATACAGCGGGCCAGGAGCGCTTCCGATCAGTGACCAGGTCCTACTATCGAGGAGCTGCTGGGGCGCTGCTGGTGTATGACATTGCCTCGCGGGACTCATTCAACGCCCTGTCCAACTGGCTGCGAGATGCCCGCACCCTGGCAAGCCCCAACATTGTCATCTTGCTGGTCGGAAACAAAAAAGATTTGGATAAGGATAGAGAAGTTACCTTCATGGAGGCGACGCAATTTGCTCAGGAAAATGGTAAATAGTTTTTTAATATGTCAATAATATATCTATATATAATATTTGTCAGTTAAATGTATTATTACATATTATATATCCCTATTAAGATGTCATCATATTGTATAATACTAGTGACAATCGCTTTACACATGTAATTGAACATTGAACGGTAATTGAATTCAACTGTATTGCAATATTTTACCCATTAAAATAAGGGTAATTACATTATTAATTTATTGAAAAAAAAAAACAAACGAATACTATTTGATTGTAACTATTGTTTTATGTTAACTGTCTAAAGAGTGAGATATTCGATGTAAAAAGCATCTCAGGTTAAACAAAATCATGAGGACCGTCCAGGGGCCCTAGCACAAAACATTGATATAGATTTTACCGACTATGTCGGAATCGTTCCCGAAAATCACGTCGACTAAACATGCTTAATTTAGTTGATGTGAACTGTCATTTGTTCGTTGGCGATCTTTAGTCGGACTTGGGAACAATTCCAAATTACCGACATTGTCGATGAAATCTTTATGTTTTTATGTTGTTTTGTTTATGTTTACGATGTTTCGTGCAAGGGCCCGAGATATGCAGTATCAAAATATTTTTTTGAGTGCCGTGCTGTAAAATAATGATTTATCTTTTCTAATAATTCTAGAAGAATTTATATATTGCAGCAAACAAAATTGTTGAACTATTAGTGTTCGATCCAGAAACCGCGAATCGGTTTTGGAAAGACTTGAATGAATTAAATGGACTGTAAAACGATGAGATACTTGATGGATGATTTGATATATTCTGGGAAAATAATGGGAAGTGCCAATTTGCTCACCTGTTTCCGTGTCTGCGATAAGGGCCGACCAGTCTGCCCGAACGATGAATGTTGAGTGGGTGAGTCATCCTAGACGGATGCGAAACGAGGGCGCCATCCCTGGGGGGCCGAGCGATTGTGTAGGCGAGTTGAGTGCAATTGATTGAATGCCGGCGGGAATCGAATAATGCCGCTCTTGACGTCCTTGTCTTGTGTTTCGTTGCCGGGGGTGGGGGTCATTTGTTACAAGCTGTTCAATACATTTCTATCTAGCCATACAAATAGTGCATGGCAGTAGAACAAATTGGCAAGGGATTAGGTAGGAAAACTGGACAGAAGGCAACAGGTTAGAATCTAGCAAATTGTTGATTTTAGGATCCAACAATTAGACTACTACAATATGCATTATATTTACTGTTAGTTTTATGTTAACACCTTTATTTAATCATTCACCAAACTCCACAGCACTGTGAGTAAAAAGAGTTTTTCTTTGTAACAATCGAAAATTTCCCTTTTAAATTTACTGCTTCATAATAAATAAATGCATACTATGTATAAATGTTTCTTCCAGGGGCGGCTCGTGACTTTTTGGTGTGCTGAGATTGGAAAATACAATGTTATTGATGTTGCTGTAGCGGAAAAAGATTTTTATGTAAAAAAAAATTGTATGAAGATTTTTCAGTTTTGGTGGATCAATAACCAACCAAAACTCAAAAATCTTGAAAATAGTCATACAAAAAAAAATATTTGAAAAAAATAAAATCGACTCATCACATTATATATTTTAATGTTCTTTCAGAATTGATGTTCCTTGAGACCAGTGCTAAAACTGGTGAAAATGTAGAGGAAGCCTTTTTAAAATGTTCCAAATCAATCCTTGCCAAAATTGAGACGGGAGAATTGGACCCGGAGAGGATAGGATCTGGAATCCAATACGGCGCCGCATCCCAGAAGTTGACCACAAACAAACCACCAGCCAGAAATCAGCCGGAATGCTTCTGCCGTACATAAGATGGATAAACTACTAAGTTTAATATTATAATAATATTATTATGAAATATTTATCAAACTCCTGGTTGAGTGTGCGGAATGAAAGGTTTACAATTCCTTATTGAATCGGTTCGATGAATGGAGTGAAAAAATTGGCTGTGAAATAATTAGTGCATTTTGTGATAAATCGTAATTATAATTCATTACTGCTTTTAAACTAAATTGTCGGTTCCATTTTATTTCAATGAAATAGTTTGTTTATAGTGTTACTAAACCTTAAATAACCGGAATTCCCCGCTGGCGTTTCAAAGACGGATATGAGAGGAATTGTTATTGACGTTTTCACCTCTTACGGCGCAAACGACTTTTGAACATTGAACCTCTTAATTCATTTCTTATTGTTATTGTTTCAATTTGTTTTATTAAAAATTCTTGGCATTCCTCTCTGCGTACTTCTGACAAGCGTGATTGCAAGTTAGAGTAATATCTTATGCATGGCTGCCTTGCTATTAACAGCTCCTCAGACGGAAAATGCGTGGGCAACTTGTTTGAATTTCGTAAATAACCTTTCAATTTTGCATGAATTGTACAAAGAATGTTTATGGGTTTATAAACTAACATACTACTTACTTTGTTAGTTGTAACAAAGTTATACATTTTTATTATTATTAGCTAACTACTTGATAATATTTGTTTATTACTTGGGACATGCAATATTTCAAAATATTAACTTATTTTTTTGCACGCTTTATCCTTAATGAATTATTGATAATGGTTTATCACATAATCCCCAACACCTTGGAATATATGGATCCTTGTTTAATTAATAATTAATTAATTATGTAAAATTGACATCATTATAATAAATAACTGTTTAAGCAAAATTATTGCATGATAAATAACTTTATGGATATTTTTGTGTTTTTGTTTTAAATGATATAAGACACAAAATTCATTGTCATTTATTTCAAATTGGCAGTTTGGGATTCTTAATAATACTAATAATTATCATAGAATAATGAATTAACCGATTGGACTCACTTAGATAATATTAGGTTCTCTTTTACATCCAGAGTACATTTTTGTTATATTCCTTCATTGAAATGATTTTGCTATTAAAAAGTTTTTGTAACTTCAAAAACCAATAATTTTCATGGATACGCTATTGCCATTCATTCTGTTCTGCATATAATTTTAATTTAACTCAAATTTCTGTTTCTAGACCAAAGTGTTTTTTTTTTAATGTAGATAAAATGTTGCATTATTAATTTGTGAATATTCATAACTCTCCTGTTTATTTGGAAAAATTGACCAGTCGACATGTTTTAAATTTAAGATGTCTAAACTGTTAAACATTATTTTTATTTATCATCCTTATTTTTATATCACCCTTCCTAAATAAGGTAGTTGTCGTTTTTCCACAAATGACTATTTGTTAAACTGCTTAGGTATTTTTTTGCCATTTTCTCTTGATTGTTCCCTGGAGGTGCTATCTAGCAGACTGATGCTAATATTCATTTTTTCTTATTTCATTTCCTTTTTTTCCTTATTAGATGGTTAAAATATAATTTCACAAGTGTGTGTAATATTGTTAATACATTGACAAGTCCCCTTACTTATAAACAAGGTGTAAATGTTACGCGTGGCGTAAGATCAGAATAGCGAAACACTTGACCTACAACCACGGCTTATGCGCCGAATTTAATGACCTACGTCCGGCTTAACTAAACCAACGCTGAACTGGCGCTTAAAAATCTAATTAGTATGACGGAAAGTGTATTATTTTATCTTTGACACAAGAGTACTGTGTGTTTTCTGATTCCCACCGGTATTTTACATGAAACCCAAGATAAATTGCTGAGGTTTTTTTACAATTGGTGTGTGTAGAAATTTTCAAAGTGAAACCCATTATTTTCAAAAACATAAATTGTTTATGTTTTTCATATAAAATTAATTGAATTTCACCCACCTGTTTATTAGGTATATACATTTAAGAAATAGATTGCTTCATTTTTTAACCAAGTGGAAAATTTCATAGCTGACTCATATTATAAACAAATTCGTGTACGTATTACATTGATCCTATTAATTGCTAAAAGCTTTTGACTTATCCAATAATTTCTTGCTGGGTGAATTTTTGAACAACCTAAAAATTACAAAACGAAAATATGTATTTTTATATTTTAAATTACTGTTGATGTAATGTATTTACTAATTTTTATGATTAAATTATTAGTGAAAAATTATTTTTTTATGCATATTTTGTTATCAGTGCCAGATTTTTCACCTCATTGCGTCTTGGTAGCCTTGAATCTTTAGTCTACTATTTCATTTCCTTCTGGCGTCAAGCTTTGGACATAAGCCTCCTTGGTGGCTCTCACCCATCTGAAGCCTTCAGTTCTCTTTGAATCATCAGGCCATCGCATCTGCGGGTGACCTCTGCTTCTCTTTCTCAACCAACCAAGTCACCTATTTAGTGTAAACAATTATCTTATGTACTTGAAATGCTAATTTCTATAGTTCATTCAAGACTGTTGACTGCCTGTTTGATAATGTTGGTTAAAATCTTGAGTCAATGCCAGACGCATGGCAAATCTATCTCAAAGGCTCTTGGACGTCCTGTAGGATTATATCAGTTTAAAATAACATGTATGTAATACATTTATGATGGTCAGTCTATGTAGATTTCCTGAAAGCTTTGGTGCTCAGGAAACAGATGTCATTGTGTGTTGTGTTTTAAGATGTGAAGTGGGTATTTTCCGAGGACCGGGGAATAAAAGTCAGGTATACTAACATATGTCTTTATTTTCTGCTAAAACTTTTACTGTGATAGTTTTACATAAATATAATCTAAAACTTTGCCATTAAACTTCTTTCAAAAAGGAGAAATACAATTTTAAAGCTTAAAATATCTCTAGGGTGTTTATATCTTTAACCATCAGTGAATAGAAAAATGAGTCATATAAATGTATACTATAATAATATTGTGTAATGTCAATATAACCAGAAATTGAACTGTAGTTAATTAGTTCAGTTTAACAAACAACATTTAAACAGCATCCCACAAAAGGTTAAAATAAGGAGTTAACAAAGGTGGGAATTCCCTTAGTAGAAATTCTCTAATCACCAGTGAAAGTTCTGCCGTCAAAGTGTGTCTGAATCACTAAGACCAGATTATGGTTAGTAGTATGTAGTAGAAAAATGGTTGGCGGAAGTGAAAGAGAGTCCCTACTTTATATACACTATGTTAATATGGGCCCCTTGGACTGACAATCCCAAAGCTGACAGTTTATTTCCAAGTATATCAACTTATTTCTGAATTCACTAAGATGGAGATATAATTTGACAAAATAATACCTTCATAACAGCGCCAGGCTGTGAAATAAATATTTACAATAAAAGTTATGAATTAATTGGCTACAAGATGTAAAATATTATAAATTTATAATTTAATATGCCTCCAATGTACAACATATGGAATTCAAAAATATCTTTCACATTATTTCATAAAACAAAAGTACATAATCATATATTTACACTTCACAAATACCACACTTAAGGAAAAATAAAGATTAAGTATTATACCTTATCAACAAAAAAACTTATAACAGCTTTATAAAAAAAAAGTATTAAATAATTATTCAATAACCTACTATTTTGTATACTCTATTCTCTCATAGAGATCACACTAAAATGCAGTCTATCAAGGAACCCAAATCCTACGCTACATAATTAAGATTGTGTCCATTAAGTAAAACAAGTATAATTTAATATCAAAGGTTAGATTATTAACTGTCTATCATTAATTTACACGTAATGAAAGCTTTCAACTCTTATATTTGTTTCTCTTTCAAAGATAAACCCTTAATTGTAACAGCAATAGACGGAACACAGATCTATTGCATGACCAATACTTTTGCTTTTCACCAAAGTGAATTAAATATCTATTCCTACTATATTCTAATCCAATTCTTATCTATTGGTATGTTATGAAAGATGCTAAACTTGATTTAGGGAGAAGGAGGTTATTGCTGTCTACACGCCACTGCGGCCACCAGAGCCGCCCCGCGCCCGCTTCCGTCCTCCGACAGCATCAGGTCAAACTGGAACAATGTGGACATTATGTTAGGTTAGGTCTTCTTCTTGTTTCTAAATATGTATGCACACAAATCACAAAGGAAATATCAAAAACAGGAGCTAGTGCAACAGCTAAATTGAAAACATCCTTACGAGAAAATGATTTTTAACTACTTTGATCATTTAAAGTTTTGATGACTCACCTTGATGCCGGGGGTGACCAGCTGTGAAATCTTCTCCACCATGAGGTCATGGAAGTGCGGGTGGAAGCGGTAGACGGAGCCGTCAATGCCCACCGTCACCACGGGGTCGCCCATCTTGTTGATGAGGGTGGCGATGCCGGCGGACACCAGGTGAGCCGCACGGCGGGATACGCACTCACAGATGTATCTCACGTTGGCGCAGTCTTGGTCGTTTGCGTGCGGCAGACCTATAAATAGAATACGATTGTTATAGAAAAGGAATCGCAATCAAAAATTTAAGACTACATATGCCACTTTGGAAAGGTTTTATAAGCACTGCTCCCATAGACTTACATATTGACAGAGAGAAACCTAAGATCCAAGTCTGATCACTGTAACCTAACCTAAGAGTCAAGTCTGATTTTTGTATGTTTTTAATATAAGGTTAAATCACAGATTGATTCTTAAATCTTGTGGTGGAGATGTAATAATATAATATTTTTGATTACAATTCTACTTTAAGAATTACTTTGTGCAATCTAAATAAATATCATTTGATGAAGAAAATTACATATGTATTTTCAAGATAACATGACAGTGTCAAAGTCATGAAAAGTTCTTTTATTGTCGGTTTTATCTGATTATTTGAATTGTTATTGCTTTTTAATGCTTCAAAGTCAGGGCTATTAAAGCATAAACCTTATTCAAATTAAATGATAAAAAGTGAAAATGTTATTAAAGTAAGTTCAAGGGCGCTGGGTTTGGATAACAATATATACAGATTATTAGAAAAAAACATTCAAAGATAAATAGAACTAAATAGGTGTAATCCCTTCTTTGTATGGTGGAGATCAAACTGGTTTCCAAATGTGACTTCATTCATATGTCTCCTTGATCAGGAGGTTTATAATAGAACTTCGGTCCCTTATATTGTGGCATATTGAGGTGATATTTCACAAAAGTGTATAAATTAGCCAAGTATTATTATTACTATTTATAGTAGTTGTTGAGCACCGCACTTGCTAGTAGCCACTTCACTCAGACACTACCCATACACACGGCGACAATAATACCTATGCTCGCATTGTATACCACGGATATGTCCACCCTGTGCGGCGGTTAGTACACTACTTAGTTGTAATAAGAGAAGGTTTTTGCTCTTACCAAGTTCATCCAAAACATCCCTGCAACTGGAGTAGTCACCCTTCTTATCAGCCTCAATTTCCGAAACATACTTTGTGTAGAAGTTTCCCTTTTGGTACAAAAGATCTGAACCAATTCCTCCAAACAGAAGTCCAGCCTTTGTGAACTTTACCAAGGCCAGCCTAACCAGCTCCCCCATGTACATTCCAGAGATCATCTTCTCTTGGCTAGAATAAAGTAAAAACAATATTAAACTCAAATGTTTTTTTTTCCTTCAATGAAGATATGTATATGCCTTTCACCCTTCAAGGTTGGTCTTGACCATCGTTCCAATAGATTGAGAAAGCGAGGGGCAAATTTATGCTTCAATGTTATTTCAGTGGGCAAATTAATTCAAATGTTCATCTCGTGGAAATACTCTTATTAAAAAATCTCTCAACCACATAGTTTACAGCATTCTATAATTATAACATGAAGCTTAACCAGTATATATGAAGCTAATTAGCATGTTGATGGACACATGCCAAAGTTATGTGATGTGACAAATATTAAAGTTTTTAAAACAGGAAAATCATTGTATTTAGATAAGTTTTATCTTAACGTCTTTTAGTGTGACATTCAACTGTTTAGTATATACATTCATGTACGTTATGACGTTGATAACTCTTGTAACGGCATATAAAACAAGGTAAAAGATGTCTAAGGACATTACACACATTTACAAAACCGATGTTACTGGACACTGTGTTTGCCAATGTATCAAAGTTGTTTTGTGCAATGATATGATTCATGTGTCTTTATTATCTCAAAATGACAGTAAAAAGCTATAATTTGAATAAAAATGTAACTTACATTTGTCTTCCGGGGTTTATTGAAGAGGTGTCTACTTCCCTATCATATTCAGTCCGGATGAAATCTAAATTGCCGTTATCACCAAATGCTCCCCATTCAGTATTAATAAGGATATCATCTTTAGTGGAAATTCCATCAAACAACTCTGTATTCTTTGTCTTCTCTACATAGCAGGCGTTGCTGCCCGTGCCTAAAAAAAAATTGTTACAAAACAGAAAAATTAAAAATTGACATTCAGAAGCAGGGTGCTTACGTAAATTACAGAATCACACTTTCCGAAAGAATCATTCGTTCTAGTAAATATAAAAAAAACTATTTTCACAGAGAAATTAGTATTATTTATTCAAATGTTTTTTTAGAACAGAAAAAAAGTATCCTTACTAGAATACCCCGTGCTAAGGTCACATTGTACATGGTATTATTAAGTTAATTAAAGTATAATCAAAAAGTTATGTAATACAACATTAACTTTTTTAAAATCAACTAGGAAATATTTAGTTTGGGTGCAAAGTTTAAAAAGTCTCAAAGTTGGTTAATTAGGTATTGATAGTATGCAGGTATTATACAGAAGAAAATGAAATCAAATAACTTACCAACAATGAGGCCTATCCGGCAGTTGTGATTTTTCCAAGCGCAAGACATCAATGTGCCAGTAGTGTCATTCAGGATAGCGCATACATCAATTTGGACATCCTACAAACAAAGATACAATATATAATTAAGAATTTAATTTATATGTGAGATTGCGCTATAATTTCTATGAGATCAGTTAGCTAACTGATTATAGCTGTGTTGTTTTTGCATTTATTTTTATTTAGATGTATAAAAATACTTACGCCTCTCCTTGCTATAGCATCCTTCAAAAGTTGAACCACGTCTTCATTAACTACTCCAGAGCACTTGAATCCCTTTGTCCACCGTTCCAGTAACCCTTTAGTCAGACCAAGTTGTCGCAAGGGGAAGCTGAATGTAAAGCCAAGGGGAAGGCGCTCCTTGTAGACATCGTTATCCTAAAATATAACATTAAATCTATTAAACTGATGCAGAAGGGTAGAAGTAGGGACTGAAATTCTCTATTTCTAGTAACATCAATCATTTGAACAAATTTTATATGGTGGTAATATTTAAATGGGAGGGAGTCAAAACTTATTCACAATACCATCTAGTGAATGTAACGAGAACTAAGAAATTGACAAGAATAAGTAATGGAGATTTTTCATATTATTTTGTTTTTCTTACCTTCATGAAGTTGGCCAGGCACTCGGCGATGTGGTCGAAGAGGTCTTGTCCCGAGCCTATCATGATGCTCTGTGGTATGGCATAAATTTTGGACTGCATATCGAAATGGTTCTCTGCTAGGGTTATTATAAGAACCCTAAAATTCGTCCCTCCTAAGTCAAGTGCCAAAAACTTTCCCCTTTCTACAACAAACATAAACAAATTGCCATAAAAATATGTTTTATATCAGTACTGCAACAAATAAGTTAAATTCATTCAACATTTTGGCAAAGCTAATTAATCAGTTCTTATTTCTGGTAGGTAATTATTAATGCCAAACCAAATGGTTTCTGATAGAAAATATTACTCAGTTTATTATGTGTACTTGTTTGTAAAGTGTATTAAATCTATAGTGCAATTGCATTATTTTTTAAAATATTCAATGAGTGTTGGAGATACACTCAACTTACTAGAAATCTTTTCAACAGTTTGTAATAGCATCTAGATTTTTCAGTAATATGTTACGAAAGTTACAAAAATGGCAACATTATTAAAAAGGTGTTTTTTCTCACCTTTTCCATTAGGCAAGTCTTGCACGTATGTGACGAAGCATTTGATGACCGCGTCGTCATGTGTTTTCTTCCCGAGGCCATCGTTGATGTCCTTCAGGAGTCTGGTCATTATCTCCCGAGTCTGCTTGTCCGTTAGGATGAGCTCCTCGCACTGCTCGCGAATCTGAAACAATCCGAAGTAACAGGTTAGTTATATTGTTTATTAATAGTTTCTACCCAGCTTCACCAGATTTTCCGCTTTTTTTCTTATTGAATAACTGAAGATAATGAAAAAATATAATATGGCATCTTTTTAGGTTTAAAATTAAATTATCAATAATTTTGCACATTTCAAAATGATTGCACAATCTTACGTTTATTTACTTTTGACATTTGACAGAATCCGTAGTCAATTTTATATCTACTTTTACGGTTACGTATTGATGTCAATTAAGGACAAGGGCCTGCTTCTGGTGGCTCTGTTGATAAGTCTGAAAGGCTACACAATCTATTACCAATCGATCAATCGTTTAGTTTATTATTAATCAACATTATTAAGGGGGAAAACAACATTTTTCTCAAGCATTGCGGGTTTTAGCTTTAATCGTATTCAAGTAATAATCATTTATATTTTTAAAACATTCTTAACTACGCAATTCGTCAGTTTGACACGTAAAAACAAGTAAAATTGTTACTTGGCTAGGTCACGAAGTGCACAGGTCTATAAACTTATCTGTGAAGTCAGGCGTCGCTTTTGCAGATACAATATTTAAAAAAAATGGATCAAAACAATTCATTAGTTCCTGTTTTGGCTGACTGCAAACTTAAATTTGTAAATATATCTCTTTAATGTAAATATAAACCTTTAATTTATATATACATTAACGAAAGTGTGCAGAAGTTCTATAATCAAAAGCATAATAGTGCCTAACTGTACGAAAACATTAGCAATAAAAAACGCAAACAATTATTTAAATACTAGTTGTCAGCCATGAAAAATCACGGGATGTAACTTGACTTGCCAAGAAAAAAATATTAGTTCCATTTCAAATACATAATAATGTCTGCTAAAATATATTAAATGTAGGTACTTGATTAGGTAGGAAGGGATATGAAAAGATTATTTTAAAATTTGATATTTTAAATTAATATCAGTTTCAAATTTGAAAAGTTCACATTCGTACGGACCTACTTATTTACAAAATAAATTATTTATAGTTAATTATTAAACCAATTCATTTGGGTGGTTTTTAAGGGGTGCTATTCTACTAAACTAATAAGAACACAAAACAATAGTTTATACTACATATTATTACGTAGGTAAGTGCCACTGCACTTTTCGATAATTTATTTTTGGTTTAATATTTCGTTGCCTGTATTTTACATTACGAATCTTGGTGGGTGACCCAAACAACACAAACTTAGTATTGTTATATATGTATACACTTCCGAGTGTGATGTCCTTGCCAAACGTCACCGGGAAACAGCCTCAGAGAAAGGGACAACAAGTGTATACCTTAATCGAATTTGAATATTACAAAAGTTTTTACAGTTATTCAAACAGTTTTACAGTGTGCTATTTTTATTATACATTTTTTTTTTCATTTTCACTGCTTTTTTTTGTTTGTTCTTAAGTCGAATAACAAGTTTGAAACATGCTATGTGCAAGCAATGCATCTGTGGAAGTACTGTGTTTGCGTCAACTCTAGTTGACGTACTTAAAGGTATTCGTAGAAAATTATTTTTATCAGATAAGGTCTCATTTTGGTTTCCGGTTTACGAGCAAATAACACTCGATGCGGCCGACGTCTATCGGTTGGTTTTTTTTAAAAATATTTAAGTAAATAAAAGATTACCGGTGTTATGCAAGTTACCCGAAATCATTTATACACGTTTTAATGTCACAAGATCCTAAAAATATTCGAGCATAATTGAAACACGTAAAGAGGGTAGAAGGATTTAAAAAAGAAGAAATAAAAACAAAATTATTTGTAGCCGAGCCATTTTGCAAAAAGCAATAACCTTCGCCTGATTTTCAATTGTTATTGCATCAGCATAATTATAAATACCAAGTGTGATTAGAAAAAAACTCGTTTTTGAAGCATTAGTAATAAATTAATTTTATTGTACCTATTGATATTTTATGATAAAACGTTGTTCCTATCAAATTGACAATGTGAAAGGTTACATTTTTTTTTTACGAATCTATTACCTAAATTGTGAAAAATTCAGCAGCTAGAAATACAGAGCTATGACTGAATTCGATTTAGCCTTTTTTACTGATTAAGCAGTGACTTATATTTGTTTCTAGTTTTACAACCCGGTTTCGCTAGTGCTTTGGATTCTTGTATAATTATGTATATTACGTAAAAATCACGGGATGTAACTTGACTCGCCAAGAAAAATTTTTAGTTTGTTTTCGATAATATAATGTCTGCTAAAATAATTATGGGTAGTTACATTATTAGATAGGTAAGGATTTGAAGAGAATCTTTTTTTTAAAATATGATCAGTTCCAAATTTGAAAAGTTCACACTCGCACGGTCTTACGTACTCACAAAGTAAATTATTTACAGTATAATTATTAATTATACCTATTATTTATATGTCACTGAAAAACGGTGCTAATTTACTTTGTCTCAGCACGTAGATGATTTGGTTTATTTGGGCAATTTGGGTAGGGCTGAAACTAACGAAAATATACAAAGAAAAATATTTTTATATAAATCGTGTGCAGCGCTCCACAAACCGAAAAGCAAAAAAAATATTCATACATTTTTGTCAATTTTGCCCATCTAGCAAAATAAGTCAACTGTTGCCGATGCGAATACCTACGTACATTTTATATAGGTATATTCAAATGTCATCGAAATATGTATATGACCCAGAAAACTAATTTTTGTATATTAATAAAAACAAATTAAGCAATAATGATGGCTTTATTCAAATTTCAATTTAAATTCAATTCAAATTAAAGTTCACTGCTTAGAGATATTTTAAATATAAAACTCGATTTTAATGCAAATTATTCCAGCGCTTTCGGTAAGAATTGATAAAAAAAAACTTTCAGTTGAATTTCATTTTTGAGCACTATGTTAGACGCAAGACAAAAACAACATTTTAATATAATCAATCTTATGTACACTATCTAAAAATATGCCCACTCTTGAGACCAAGTGCGCAAGTTTTATATTAGCGCTAATATTTACCTTCATCAAACTACGCAAATTATAACATTATAATATATCCATCGATCTAGAATCTAGTTGATAAAATTGAAGCCGTGATATTTTATTATTTATTCACTGCGATAATAGATTTAAATGCCGTGTTGCACGTATTTTCGTGTATATTTTCATAAAATACTATGTTATTTGTAGAAGTATATAATATTCACACTAACTTTCTTACACACACTCAAACAAAGGTGTGAGGGTTATCATGCGACCAATTATTATTTGTAGCACATACCTGAACACTAACAACAGTGAATATTGCAGTGCATTCACAATACATGTTACGTTATTATATCCGGAGCATTGCGGCCTCACGTCATTACGTTATTAATCAATTACATTTGCAAAAAGCCTTCAATAAAAGGAGCGAAATAATGGTAAAATGGTGTATAGACCTGTCCTGCTAAATTAATAAGTTTTTTTCCAACGATTTTATTATTTTTTCTAAAAAGTTAAAGCACAATAAATACTAACTTAACTTTCCTATAAATATCAAGTGTGAGAAACCGAAAACCGGTTATAAACGGCAGGTTCAAACGGTCCAAATCACAAACTACTCAATACATATTATGGATATGCTCACTAAGGGAGCTAGGGGGACTTTTAACAGGCTGTTGGGAGTGGAAATTTAATCAACAATAGCTGTAGGAAATATGATTATAATAAATACCGATTCCTCTATGGTGCCTTATCCCGATGTGTCAGATGCCTATGGTTCCACACCGTGGAACCAGGAGACATCGCCTTACACCCAATGACAATCCTGGTAAACTTTATTCAAGGGACTGAGCTAATGTCGGAGGAATGCGGTGAAACATGGGAGATGCAATGCGCAATGGACCAATGCTCTGTTATATTATATGCCAGTGAACAATATTATATTATTTTCAACTAAAGCTTTTAACGACATTACTGATTAGATAATTCATTATAGCATAGCGATGGCCTCTGTGGTCGAGTGATTAAGACGCTTGACTACGAATCCACAGGTCGCGGGTTCAAATCCCGGAGTGCGCAAATAAATTTGATTTAATAAAGTGTGCTATTTCACATTAAATTAATATTAAATAATAAAAACATATAGTGTATTTACGGTACGTTCCAGAGAGGTAGATACTCTCTCAGTATCGCCCTGGCGAAAGACCACTAGTCATAATCGAAACGTTGCTTGAAATGGCTTTAGCCGTGTTTGGTGACCAGATCTGAATAGCCAGCAACTTCCCAATATTTCTCTTCTAATCTCTTTCCTCTCTCCCACTCCTGTCAATCTCACAACATACCCCAATTGGGGATGCCATAGTCCCACTGGCTCCAGACGGTTGGGACTAGTTGGGACGCTTGTGCGGTATTCACGTAAAAAATAATTTAAAAAAAGCGACATGGCAACCGTGCTTGTTATTTTGCACAGCTAATCCGATAACCATTTGAAAAATTCACAACCACAATTCAAATTGTTATCATTGAATTATTTTCGCAACACGTGTATCGTATCGAGCTAAACTAGCTATTCAGGTATTTAATCCACGCCCATGTTCTATTTTTAGTTTCAATATTGAAAGTAGCTTATTTTTTATAAGTTCGAGTGTCATAACTTCCATACGATATGAAAAAAAACGAAATATCAAACTGTGAGGTCATATTAAAACCAGATATTCAAACGTTTTAAAACTTACTATCATAAATTAGTGTATATAATTCATAATATGCATTAATTTGCTGAGACCTTTAAATTGAATATGTTTTCTCCGCAATTCTCCGCAATTCTCCGCAATTATTCACGATAGAAATAAAATAATAGGTTGCAAACATATTTTTTTCAAAATATTTAAATAACATCAATAATCAACAAAACAAATATAAAACAGAAAAATTCAGAAAATAAAAAAGACAATGGTCACAACCGAGACTATTAGAAACCGGCATTTTTAATCGATCTCATATTTTTCACTGAAGATTATTAATTTTTTTTTTTCAATCGGAAGAAAATTGAAAAAATAATATCAATAATCTTCAGCGAAAATATGAAATATGAGTTTCTTATAAGGTCCCAATGGCTGAATTGGTTAAAGCGTTACTCCCGGATAGAGTAGAGAATCCGAGTCCGAGTCTCGGTTGTAACCATTGTCTTTATATTTCCTGGCTTTTTCTGTTTCATATTTGTGTTGTTGAGTATTGATATTATTTAAATATAAAAAAACATTAATGCTTTAAAGTTAATTTAAACTTTATTTTATTACATTCTAATGATTTTATATTGTGACTCTTATTTGAGGAAACCCCGTTCTAATCATTTAATATGAATGAACCGAATAATTGGATTGAGATAAATTTCTACCCATTACAAAGGCAATAATATTTACGTTCTACTTTGGACCATGTTTTTTTTATAAGATGTTATTATCAGCGAAATTATTTTGTAGTGATTCATCAAAGTTATAAATTTGTATACAAAACATTGCCGTTAATCATCAGAACTGGGTCGTGATTTACCTATTATTTCAGTATTTTTTTCTTGATACAGAAGAAGCTGTTTGAAGATTAGTCATTTCAGAGTACGAAAATGTGAAAAAAAAAAAATTTTTTTAGGTAAAAAGAACAATTTTAAACTTGTTGTTTTTACCAGAGAAAACGTCAGTTTATGTTGATGATAGGTTAATATTTGCAACTAGTTTATCTGTGCTTCTATAAAAGTAGCCAGAATAATGTGTTATATAATATGCCTAATATTATGTTATGGCTTGTTTTATTATTTACATAAATTATAACATTTGGCGCCAATATAGAAATCGGAAGCAGTCTTGTTCGAAACCTCGTGATACATTAATTTATGTCAATTGACAAAAGTTCCATTTAATGTAATTCAAAACTTGCCACTTAAGTGTGGTTCGATCAACGATCGCGAGTTCAATTAAAATTACGAATTCTCATACACTCGTTTGAGAACTAATTTACCCTTGGAAAATTTGAATACAGATCTGTCATCAAGAATTTCCATGAGAAATTTCTTGGAATATTTTCTTATCAACGCAAAGAATAACAATTATTTTCATAAATTGTGCTACATTTAATGGACCGGAAATTTAATTTGAGTCGTATATATTTTTACAATCCACATATTTCAATAGTATTGAAAATACTTTAGAAAAGTTGTTTGGTATATGAAAAGTAATAAAAATAACAATCGTTTTTTCTAGAAAGTATAGAAAAGGGTGGGGGTAGTGCAATGCAATACATTCCATAATTAACAATAATATATACAAAAAACGAAATAGCAATACCTACATTAAAAGAAGATTAATTAATAATATAATATG
This sequence comes from Drusus annulatus, assembly GCA_022651775.1. Lineage (NCBI taxonomy): Eukaryota > Metazoa > Arthropoda > Insecta > Trichoptera > Limnephilidae > Drusus > Drusus annulatus. The sequence continues at coordinate 264,912 of JAGWCC010000155.1, read as the reverse complement.
CAAAATAACAAAGAATTGCATCAATTTGTAAAAAAATCATTTATGGAGGATATTAGACGGTCTTTAGAGGGACTCCATTCAGGCAGCCATGGCAGTAATGATAGTATTTTTGGATTAGCGTAGTCTCCGCCATAAGCTTCCCATGCGGTGACGGAGAAGTGCTCTGAAAGAGTGCACTCGTCCCTCTAGGAAAAATTCCGTAGCGCTGCAGTATTTCGGTAGGCAGCATAGTGCCATTGGAATGTAGTATAATCTACCCACATCTCTGACGTATACAGAGGTGTGCAGAATGCGTTGAACTTCTAACGAAAAAAATCTTTTAACGTTTGTGCTGCAAAAGTAAATACGCCTTGACAGCATGCTGTTCTAACGGGTATCGCTATCATCTGTCTCTCCAAATCCTCAATGTCCTTCAGGTCGTCTGTGATAATATATTCCAAGTATTTAACGCTACGAATAACATCAATTTTCTTTCCATCTAGCCACACTGAGGGTATTAGCATTACGGTTGATTTGTACGCATTATATATAATGTTGTGGTTTTTTTACAAAATCTTCACAAACAGTAGTTACTTCAATGCGCTAAGTGATGGCACTAAAAAAAACATATCATCAACGTAATTAATATTATTCAGACATACCTCTTGTACATGGAAACATATATTTTTTGTCGTTAAGCCTCTGAATCAACTCATCAGTTAGTAGATATTGAAGATAACCGGGGACATGCTTCCTCCTTGCCTTAAACCACGTTTTAATTCAAATGTGTTGGAGAACTCTGCAGACCAGTTCTTAGAAAAAATCCACACCGTAAATATTTTTTTGTTTGTTTGTAAAATGCTGATGGTATTTTTTGTCATTATTCGTCATTCATTAACTATAAACCCCTACTCCCCCCATCTATTTAAATGTACGTAGGTAGCTGTACGTGTAACGAGATTGATCGGATAATTGACAAGAAAAAAAATAATAAAATACTAAGAAAAATAGACGTTTTGTTATAAAGTCTGTTCAAATGCCTAGTGGGTTTAAAAATTGGCACAAATATATTTGACATTGGGTGTTAAAAACCTCGAATAAAAACATCGCAATGTGTTGTCTCAGTTAGCAAATGTTGTGTCTAGTTGTCCGTGTTGTTATTTTAATAAGCCGGTAAAGAAGAATATATTTTTGATCTATACAATGAGTCCACACGCCGACACAAAAGAAACGAAAAAAATCTGGATGGGATTCAAAAATCTATGGCGCTTTTTAAAATGCTCCTGGAATTTGTTGAATAGGCAATTAACACAGCACGAAAAGCTATTCAGCTTAGAAAAAAAAATTAAAGAAAATAAAACTTGGTTATGAAATTAATCTACGAAAATAACTTTCTTATTTATTTAAATATTGATATTTAGGTAATGCCAATTCTATCCTTTGTGTATATTAGTAGATTATGAAGTTTAATTGTGTAATGTCAACCCCGACAGACCTTTGTGAGGAGGGCGGGTATTTTGTACTGGAATCTACGATCGTGCAATTACTTTGACCTCTAGCTCACTTTATCCCCAGACAAGGTAAGTACTGAGAAATAGCACCACAAAAGACTACCCTCAGACACGTAGGCACTTGTAATGTCTGAAAAACATCCCCTAAAATTGAACAACTCGATTAACTGACGTTAAAAAAAACACGATTTATTTTTATTGTAATACTGTATGTTTCATGACCGTGGTTTTACAGATAAACCAAAGTGGTAATGAAGCCTTTCATCACGCGACACCACATAGATTAAACGATTATTTTACGCTATTTTATTGCGATAAGATACGCGTCGGGTATAGATAAAATATATTTTTGATTGCTTTTCATTAACCTTATCTAGAAATAATGATTCGCATTTCCCAATTCTGAGTGTGCACTCAGTTTCATAAAATAGCAATTTTTATACAAAATATTGCGATAGTGAAATAAGCGCAATCGTAAGTCACTGCGGGAAAACTAATATGTTGAACCCAGAAATGGTTGCTTATTGAATAACATTTCCGTTATACACGTGTCGGATAATACATTTGTAGAAGGGAATGTCATACCCATTGTTTTGAATTCTTGTTGCTTAGTGACAATAAGCATTTAAATTAGGAATTCATCATTGAATTGCATGGGATTTGTAATTGTTCTATTATATTCAAGTCGAAAAGGTATTATTTTTTAAATAGCTATGTTATAATTTGAAAGAAAGAGGGAATAGGCTGTGACTGTATGTATAGGAAGAAGGGTGAAAGGACGCTCCCCCACCTTCTCTACTCCCGCCACTTTTCCTCATCCTCAATGAAATGACGTCAAAGTTTGAAGGTCGTGGATTCGGGAAGGTTAAAACCACCCTTATAGGGAATGCGAACTTGAAATTAGATAAAAATCAATTCTAAAAAAATTAGAGGTCGTAAACAATCGATTTCTGAAACAGTACACATTTCAAATTAAACCGAATCAACAATAGTCATCAGGTGCTTAAAACTTTTTGCCGTGGAAGTTTTTTGTAATTTTGCTGATGCTGTGAAATTTATAATGCCACGCTTATGGAGCGTTGGCACGTACACTTTAAAAATTCAAATAAAAAACTTCAAGGCGTTATTATAAGATGCTCACAAAGAGCGTCTTTTATGCTCTTAACGCGATTCTGATATAAATTGAATGTAGCTTTTTGACTGTGACGAAAATGTGCAAATATCGTTTTTAGTGCTGGTGCACCACGCGTTTAGAGACCGCACGTCACCGACACGTCAAAGAGACGCCGGCCCTTCGGCCAAATACTACAGCGCCGGCCTACCTACACACATTCCGAATATTCTTTATACTTTCACTCCACTCGAAAAGATTGCGAATCGCCAATTTAATTTTAGCACGGCCGGTGGATGGCGGTACGAGTTTCCTTAACCTTACTCCACAATCCATCACAATTGTTTCAGCATTTTCCCGAATACCAAAGAACGTAAACTTGCGCAAGGTCAAAGCGGTCAAAATTAAAAATTGTTCTTATTTTAAATGGAGCACCGGGGTAACTCACCGAGGGGAGAACCATCGTTGCCATTCCCATCTTGATCGGTGGTCGGTCGCTTCTTATTCAACCGATTGACACACGAACACTGAATAAAGATTCCTGCGAACTGAAATACTCTGAGCCAGGGGCCGAACAGCGGCCGAGCCTCCTGGAGAACTTATCGCGACTGAACTGGGAACTGACTGAGCATGTGCTGTACACTAGAGCCAGCGTCAGACTTGTATAGAGGTCATACAGAGGCTCTATCTCTCTCTCGAACACCCGTCGTTCAGTCCAAGTTAGAGGGGGACGACTGCAGCCTGCGCACTTCCATTCGAGGAATCTAGTGGCTCATGTAAACGTCACGATTACGGGAAATGATTTTTTTTCTCGATGTTTTAATCTTGTGGTCCAAGTGGGTTGAACGATTAGCCAACGCGTTGAAATTGTAATAGTACAGTGGCAACTAATCAGCGATCAAACGTTTGTGTATATTTGCAGGTAATGCATTTTTAAATCAAGATAGGTACATTTCAGGAACTTAATTAATATTAAGAACGGAATCAATATTAACTAGAAATTAAAATTTGTAAAGCACCCTTGAGGTTATTTTTCACAAAAACGGCGCTGTAAAGTTATCCAAATATTATTATTGTTAGTAATAATTTGTTTATGAAGGAAGTGTACATTTTTAGATGGTGCTGTGTCACGCGTAATCGTTAGTGTTATTAAATATCTACGTGAATTTATTTCCTAAAAACATCAACAATGTTGAAAACACAAATTGCCGGATACATCAATCATAACATATTATCATGTATTTTTTAAAACCGTCTATAAACTAACATTAGGTATTTTTTTTTATTGAAGTAATACGCAGTACGAGGTAATGTAATGGTGGACTACGTTATGAAATGCCTACAATAATTCATCAAAAAACCCTTTCCATGCAAAAAAAAAACGTTTTTGTTTGTTTATTCTTTGTCACGTACGATTATTTTAAGGTAACCTTATCCATCGATATCATAATATAAAATTAGCCGTACTGGTAGCACCCGAGTTAATATATTGCATGTAGTGCGGCTGGAATCGAACCTGCAACCTCACAATTTAAATTAAATTCGTAGACCATTGCCTCACAGACGCGATCCTTGTTAAAAATTTATAGCCTTGATTTGAAAGTGATGACAAGCTAGAAGCAAAACTAATGAATACTGCATTACTAAAGTATGTTTGTTTTCATGGTCAACGGAAATGGTTTTTATTTATTGCTATGCATAATCATAATTTATGTTTTTATTCCACCCATCTACATTTATTATAATACAACATTTTACCGGTTATTTTTGACTAACTATGTTGTCGTTTAAATAAATACAAATGATGGTGGTAATAACTTTTTTTATTTATTCAACTTTATGTAATTGCCATTGTATAATGTATCGAAAATCTATTAATAAAAACTGCTGCTTTATGATTTATAATTCACCCAGACCACTTAATAGGAAACTATTGCTAAAACCATAAGCATACGGTATAATATCGCTGGAAAAGGAAAAGCCCTTAAGCGACACTTGGTCGAATGCTCTGACTCTCGTTTGATTCTGAAAACTCTAGTGGCGTTTCAGATATTTAAAATATATTCGCCATTTGAGAGAAGGCTTGACTCAAGCGACACAAGTTTGAGACTTTTCTTTGGCTTTTTTGTCGCTTCGGGTAACTTTTTTTTCAAAATCAAACTAGGCACTGAAGACTTATAAATTTTGCTGTAAAAAAAAAACTTTTAAGTGCTCTGGTGTAAACTTTCCGAAATGGGGATTCAGCCCTTTTGCCTTTCCGGCGAAGATATTATCTTGGATAGTAATTGCACATGAATAATGCAAGTATTTTCTTTTCATTATTGAAGTGGGATATCCTTTAATATTCTTTATGATAAAGAAATCGTTGTTTGGACAAGTGGATGATGAATAAATTAATAAAATTAAATTTCAAAGTTCACTAGACGTGTCTGTTGACATGACTTCGTATCGTGTGTTCGGACCTCGAACTCTATGGTTTTTGTCTGGCCACCTGAAACTTGTCGCGAGACGTAAGAAAATTAATAAAAATACGAGACGATTGCGCAATTCGCGATGTGGAATTTCATATAGCCAGTTAACATGACGGCGAGCCACGGGTGACCGCGTAGGTTGCGAGATTGCGCGTGTGTGCACTGTGCAGGAGGTGTGTATGTGTGCTTCCTCTTGTATGTATTGTGGAAAGTCGAGCCCTCCAGGCGGGGGAGCTCCGATTGGCCGAGACGCGGGCACGTCTGCGGCTATATGCCCGACCATTGTATTGAGCTCACTCACACATGCACATCCATAAAATAGATATAAATTCGTATATGTGTGTAGTTTTCCATACTTTGCCCCGTCTACGTTTGGCTGTGCGCGTGCGAAGTGGTCGATGAATAAGACCTGTGACTGTGTGAGTGGTTGACGTCACTGAGCTTGCAGTTTCATCATTCTATTTCGTGCCACGTGACAGCTGTGCTCAAGCCGCAAAACGATGCGAATCAGATAAAAGGGAAAAGAATTACATACACACAATGATAGGAAAAGGCGCAATGCTGCAACTTTTTTAATGTGAACGCAATTCTGTAGAAAGGGTGTGTAACTGCCGTCTACATTCCTCAGTGCAATAAAGGTGCTTTAATATACATATAACTCAAACAAATAAATTAACGTAGATCGCAAATAATTCTTAGTACGAATGAGAATAATTGTAAGTTGTCCGACTGAACCTTCTATTTAAGACATCTTCCAAAAGGTTGGGTTTTTTGTCTGCGTTTGGTCTTTTCGTTTCTGCTCTGCAAATACTTCAAACTTCAATCGCTTCAAAGGCATGGTTTAAAGCTCAACGTGGATAATAAAACGTATGCCTCACTGAACTACGTGCCTTCAGTCAGACTTACCTTGTGCAATTTCCGACTGACAGCTGGATTTCCAGAATGATTGAATAATTTCCGATAAGCTTTAAAAAGCGCAACGCTCCTCTTTCTATGAAATGTAATCACGGTTTATTTTGTGTATTCACCTTATCTTAGCTCATAAATAATAACCTCTGTATTTTTTTAAATTCTGACTAAACAGTAAATTATAAAAATATTCACTTATCGCTTAGATTTTGTGCTATATTTGAAGGTAAGCTGTGACTACGTGTAGTTAGGTAATTGTAATAAAGCGCACATTGAAATATCGAAAAACTGCGCTGTAGAAAAGCAATATTACCTCAGAGCAATAATATACAAGAGAGAGCGCTGCTGTAGTCAGTTTTTATGAGGTTTGCCGGACTCGGCTAGACCCGGGCGTGGCTAGGACTAGGGCTACGGTATTTATACATCCATTCATAGCACATGTCGACATAATGTTTTTGTTTATTCGTATAACCAACAATAATGTTCCCTATTATGTTTATTTTGTCCTATTTTTGTCATCGCTTCATTTATTATTATGCAGATGTGCTATTCTTTCTCTGTTGCTCTTTTTTCCATTTCGTGTTTTATATGTCTTTTTTGTAATAAGACTAGTCCGTTAATTTATAAATAAATAAATAACCATTTTTTCACAGTATTGTTATAAACAAAAAAAGATAGCATGTAACCGTTGAGTTATGTTAATTTATTTCGCGTATCAAAACGTGTGGGCGGAGTCAACGGAGACGCGGGACACGAAGAACATTCTAACAATACTTTAAAGCGGTGTGATAATTTGGGAAATTTTGTTGTCTCTTCCTTTCTCATGGTGTACGACGTAAAAATCTGGAGAAAGTGATTTATCCCAAATTTGTATAGGTTGGTTAAAAAAAATTAGCTCTCTCTCCATATACTGTTACTTCAAGAATATTACTCTTACGTAAGGGAAACAATACAATAAAAAAATGTTAACAAATACATTCCTACAACTAACTGTTTGTCATTGTGATTAATGGAAAGAATTTTCCGTTTATTACGAATCAATAATGAGTCACTAGTTTGGTATAAGTAAAAACCTTAACTTTTGTGTCATCAATCATCCCACAATTCTAGAATCTTCTAAAATTGGTTCATTTCTTGAGACTGTCACAAAATAACATATATTTCAATCTCTAAAATATTACATTTTCGTACAAAGCAATGACTTTGTGGTTTGATATATTTAATACAAAAATAAATAATAACTTTGTATAAGACCACAGATAATATGAAATGAAAGATGTTTTGCCTTTTTCATTTCATATTATCTGTCTCTTTCTCTCTGTTCCTTTGTTATAATTGAAATGTTATTCTATTTTTTTCTCACTATTCTCTTATTTTATATTTTGTTCTCCCTCTCAATGTACATATAACCGAACACTTTGTATTTTTTGTTTAGTTTAATTTTGTACCCTGATTAAGGCTAAGCGAAACCGGTCGGTCATAAAAAATCAAATAAAATCTGCGGCCTTGTACGAAGTTATTATTTAAATTTCATCCAAAACATCATATTAAAATGTAGGGTAAATGTGCGGAATTTTCACGAATAAGGGGTACCACCAAAAACGTATGAAATATTTCAAGATTATTTTTCTGATTCTGGGATCGTCTATCTAAAAATGTAAGATTTTAATATTTTACATACAAATGATTTATTTTTAAATGCTTTAAAACCCTGATTCCTAAACGGTCTGAATTTGACTATGACGTAGGTATGGCTACTGGTTGCTAACACAACTGTCACCGGGGCCCGAAACTGCCTACAAACGTTGGCCGGTGTGACGTCACAGACGCCTTATGCACGAACATAAACAAACACATTGTTTGGCAAATCAAAATACGGATAAGTTAATTCGTTAAATTTATTCACCAACGTAAAAATGAAATATCAAATAACTATTGTTTTCATATTTTTTTTTACTAAAATTAAAAAATAATAATAAAATAAAAAATACTATATTGCAGACATAACCCCGTACAGTAACCGGTAGACGAGGCACGGTAGTCCTATTTCATCAACTATTGGATCAAAGAATACTTTTATAAAACACTTTTAGTGGGTCTGTCTGATATAGGGAAATTCCCCACACGCAGTAGCAGGTGACTAAAGGTGCGCGACGTTAGGCCCGCGAGCAGAGCGATGAATAGCGAGATCTCATTGGAATTAGTACACACACAAACTTCAAGCTTTGCGTCACCAAAAAATGTTTGGTATCCCTGGCGTAGACATTAAGCCGTTAAGAAATTAACTAGAATAATGCGGCATGGGTAGGCACTTCGTGAATTCAAGATTAATGGCATCCAAAAATACATATAGAATTACGCATATTTTTTAAATTTAAATGGAAATTGCAATGCATGATGGCTGGTGCTTATGAATGAATTTTAGCAAATCGGAAACATCCGCTTAAAAGCTCATATCTTCAAAGGGGAGTATTGATTGGATCACGATGGCAGGAGAGTTTAACTTTGTATTTATATAAAAAAAAAACTATTTACTATCATCATTTGGCTTTCCGACGCAGGAGATTCATCGATGCCAGAGTATTTAACTTCTCATAACACTTGTACAGTTCTCATGTATAGGTACTATAATAATAATAATATTTTGATAATTTGTATAGCGCCCGTTTTTGTGAGATAAATAGTACTCACATAATTACTGCTGACCTTTTCGACCTTCTGACCTGCTCAACTTTCGGACGAGTTTAGCAGCCAGCTCTGGCTAGCATCCCCTAGATCTGAACAATGTTTTTTTATGTTTTCCTCTATTTTATCACTGATGGAAATCTTTAGAACATAAACGTCAGGTGGGAATGCTATCTTTGTTGTAGCGGTATTTCAATGGAAAGTGCTCCGTAGAATTGGCGTCATTGCTTCCTTCGACGCCGGTGCTACGCGTGTCCAACATTTGTTGACGGTCGACATTTTATGTCGCATGAGAACATGTCGTTTTCCGAGACGTTATTTTGGCTTTGAGTTGATTTGACAGATTTTGTGTTTGTGCTCCTAAAACATGGGTCTCTTCAAGACCCAGCTTCACTAGCCTCCACACAGCATCCCCAATGTGACATTAGCCCTGGGGAATACCACATACTTCTTGCGGGGAGTTTTTAAAAACATTTTATAAAGCTTTACCTAAAACGTCAAACATTCATGGTAAAGATATCGCAGCCAGAATTTGATCAAGCACACTACTCACACAAGTGCATTGCTTGCATACAACCTGTTTCTAACTTGTCATTGGACTATGAAGTCAAAACAAAATTCCAGTGAATTTGTAAAATAAAATAATAAGTTTTCGAGCAAAAATAATAAGCAAGCGTTGGAAAGAAAAAATACTTCTTCTCATTGACTTCCAAGTTGGAAGTGAATACGTATGCATCGATACCAATCAAAGTTTTTGTTGTTTCGGTTTTTGCAGGTGTTTAGTGTTCATATTTTGATTTAGGCGCCCTGTGATAGGGAATTATCGGCATCCTGAAAGATAACGTATCTACTGCGGCGTAATGGGTGCAAACTGCAAATTAAATGACGAGGCGTATTGTTACTTGTTACTGAAACTGGCCGTGGATCGTTTGCTCGCGTTAATGTTTCTGTGATAAGAGTGCTAATGCTAATCAACCAGACGGAGATAACGGAATGCCTACATAGGTACTAAAGACTTTAAAAAGGTGTAATCTAAATGTTTACTGCTATAAAATAAGTATGTGCCTACAACTAACATTTAAGAAAAATGTATGTACTTACGAACTCCACACCACAACCTAACCTAACCTTTCGTAACATTTCCCTTTTTGCTCATATCGATGATTTAAAGCCAATAGATAGTACATATATCCCCTTTTTGGCGAACATGAAAACCAAATTATGTGTAAAAATATGGCATCTATATTTCCCACCATTCCAAAGATATTTACATATTTAAAAGCTTTAAAATAAAAATGTCTAATTCGTTTGTGTCGATGTATGGTTTATGTGGATAAAACAACTTAGTTTTAAGCCATAGATGCGGATAAGGTTGTCAAAATTGAAGAGTCTCTTATTATAAGAGGGAAGAAAAATTCAAAAGCTGGAAAATAATTTCAGCCGAGCTGAAAAAAGTCGTTTCCTCACTATCTTCATCTTCCACTGTAATACCGGTAGAACAAATACAGCATTTTCGTCTGACATCCTAAATTCTTTGCATTCCATCCGTTAACGAAAAGAAAGCGGATAGTCCGTTTTTGAACAAACTCACGCGGTAATTTGTTTATGGGTTTTGGGAGCTGTTGAAATTCTATCTTCCTTGGAAAATAACTATTATTTAATATGAATATTTGTCTTATGAACACAAATCCCATGCATCCTATATTAGGGATAAATCTAATATAGAAATGATTTTAAAAAATACATTTTAATAAGGTGTAAGATTTTCGCAAAAGCTCAATATCAATGTGAGCATTTAACAGAAGTAATTGTTACGGGTAGAAATATAATTTCCGCGAAAAACTCTGAAATGCTACGTGCTGCGACAACTGGGCGACATTTATGTAACGGAGAAACTAGGTTACCCATATTGATGTTTCCTTTGTAATTGTTTTGCAATTGGACGAGGTAAGAATTCTTTATAATATTCAGCCATTAGATGCCGGTACACAACACAAAAAACGGGTCGCGAATTATAAGTTTTGTAGCAGTGTTAAAATACTAATTATACTTATATTTTTTATGGTGCATACTTTTAAGTCGCTTCTCAAAAATGTTGATATTTGTTATATGCTTAGAGTAACGTTACTATAATTGTGCCTCTTAAGGATAACATTGGTCATTGTTTAAAGTGTTGAATGTAATCGTTTGCCGTCTGATGTTTAGTCTACTGAGTGCATTAAACTACAGGATAAACCGGAGACCGCAACTTGATCCCACTCAACCTCGAAAACCCAGAAAAGGTTCTAGTTTCAACGTAGGCGGCAAGACCCACCCGTATTTCAGCAGATACGATCTTTAAGTGAGGAATGCGGTTCTTGATCTTGTTATTTATAGCCCTTAATTGTAATGCGAACGGTTTAGATCAATAATGCAATAAAGGGACGAGGCTCCCTTGCGTGCAAAAGGTGTTCCAGATATTCTACCTGTTCATTCACGCTTTTTAACCCTCTTTAAAACTTTAATACGAATATTATTCGTAAGCACGATACACAAAAGCGTCAAAAGGTGTGCTGGCCATGCTGTTTCCTTTCAATAACACTCATTCAAGTCTCAACACGAAATTGTTACGTCTCTTTCTGATTTGGACGAACAATGGTTTTACTATAAAGCTTACTCTATGGCCATGCTTGATTTTTTATTGCGATTCCGATTGTTTATGAGTTAAGTACTTGATACGTTTTTTTAGTATTCCAAGAATTTGCAAGAGTGTGATGGAGCTCCATTATGTATTTAAGGTGTTCATCAACCAACAATAAGATTACGTGCGTCACAACTTGAGAAATAACGCGAGTGATATTGACTAATAGAATGGTTCTGGGTATGTTATGGCAAACATTACATTAAATTTGTGAAAATAATAAAGCATTCATTACAGCTAGCTTCGATCTTCTGTAATAATGTATTTCAATTGTTCAATCTTATTTATTGACGTTAATAAACTGCAGACTGTAAAAATCCACATGGACTATCGAAATACGACTTAGCGCACAGCAAAATATACCTAGATAATGTAAAGCGCATAATGAAGGCATGATAAAAGTGATCCAGTAATAAGCTGTTTGAGTTCGGCAAGCAATAAATGCTCGCGTAAAGCACGTCAAAAACACGTTGATGTAAGTCTTTGATATCTGATATGGGTACATAATTTTAAGCAAAATTTATTAAAGCAGTTTTGGCGATCATTTTTCTGACATAATATATGTCGAAAGTCAGTGAGCAATTATTTGGTGTAAAGCAAAACAGTGTAAATTGATGCATGTACCTAAATTGAAGCACAATAAATTTATCAAACCATAGAGGACTGCTTATTTTTTAAAGACATAGGACTATAATTTTAAATAAATGTAATAAGCCACATTTAGTGTAAAACATAATGCGTTTGAAAAAATATTAGAATTAAACAAAAGCCACATTAAATTTGTCAAATAAGATGGTCTTGACTTTCAGCAAAATCAGAATTCGTAGGAACACACCAGCAATAAAGGCACTTTAAAAAAAAATAACATTATAAAACGGAAAAGCGCGTTGATACGCCATGATCGTACTACATCAACAACTCCTGACAATATTTTTCCAACAATAGTACAATAAACTTAAGTATACGAGTTAATCTCAGTGGTTAAAACACAATGACGTTGACATTATGAACAAAATAACATTCAGATAAGCCACCCATTGCCTCGAGTTAAGCAAACAGGAGCTGACCGTATCGGAGACCGTGACCTTCAAGGCCTTGGGAGGTCCCGGAGTAGGTCTCCTCGCAGGCTTGTTGACCATGGTGACCTTGGGCGAGACCTCCGCCTTATTTTTACCTCTGCAGCCAAAAAGGCACAACATACTTCCGCCCTTGCCTTTCTTCTGGAAAAACATAACGACAAAATACTGAAAATATATGCAAGTAACATTTATTATAAAAATACGTATTCATTTCAGCATTAACAAAAGATTGCTAGAAAACAGCGATAAAAAAATGCTATCTGAAAGAGGATTATTTTTTTAATACATTAGGTGCAGAGGCGGATTTAATCATTTGGGGGCCCTTCACGCATCATTGATTGTTAAAAAATATTAAACAAACAATTCAATTAGATTCGTAAAAATTACGAAAGATACGTGTAATTGCATTTCATAATAAGAAATAATACGATGAGACAATGAATAAGACAATGAAGCGAATGAGTGAATTAAGATGTTGCATGAAAATATTATTTTTGATTGAATGTGTTGTAATGTACCCATATTTCATTTGGTACCATCGAAAAACTTATCTGTTTTTTTTTATCAACTTTAATATTTATTGGCGCATACGACTGATTAATAAGCGCTACTAAGCAGTTATAAAAAATAAAAGAGTTACATTCTTTGCAAATCGATATTTATTTATTTATTGAAAATAAGTTGTCTTGAAACAAGTTATTGTAATTTTTTTTTTTCAAACAATATGAAATAGAAAAATACACATAAAAGAAAATACGATCAAGTTACGACCGAGACCCTGATCTTTAGTCTTTTTCTATTTCATACTGTTTTATTTTTTAAATAATGTTTAAAATTATCACAATGAAGCGTAAAGCTTTAATTAAAAAGTGTATTAATTATTTTATTCAAGAAACAACTTAATCTTTTTATTTTTTAACTTGGGGGTCCCTTGTTAGCGCAGAGCCCTAATACTACGCACATAATTCAGAGTAGGTACCGGAAAATCTGCCCCCGATGAGGTAGCTACCAGTGGCGGCTCGTGGCTTTTTAGTGTCCTAAAGTGCTAAGATTGAAAAAAACGTCATTATTGATGTTATTTTAGTCGAAAATGATTTTTTTTTCAAAATTTCAATTTTTTGTATGAAGATTTTTCAGAAAACCGTACAGTGCTCCACCAAAACTGAAAAATCCTGAAAAACTTCACACAATTATATTTTTTTCAATAAAATAAAAATCATTTTCGGCTACAACAACATCAATGACGTCGTATTTTTCAATCCTAACACTCTAGCATACTAAAAAGTCAGGAGCTGCCTCTGGTAGCTACCAATAAAGATATGTATATTTTCAGAAATCGTGTACAATATCAATGATTAGCATTTTCCAATTATTATCAACACGAAACTCTTATGATCTTCTGATATCTGAGAATTAAAAAAAGTTTTATGGTCTCAAGTCTTAATACATTAATCTTTTGAGGTGTTTCATCTTGCCCCAAGAAAGATTACTTTTATTATGTCACAATTTTACAAACAAACCCATTTAATTTTATTAGTCGACAGATGCAGGACAGTTTGACACGCGTTTGCTAATTGTCATTAAACGTTGTACTTAACGGTCGTTCGCCGAATAAATAAAGATCATTTTTTTATATTTAACAGTTAAGAACGGCGCCAAACGTAAACCATATAATACAATAAACAATGCAAACAATACTTGAGATAGGTTAGGTTTACTCGTATCTCCAACTGAGTGGAAAACAAAATACCGACTTGGATTGAACTTTATTTGAAATTTTGAACTTGAATTGTTACGCCAATTACTTCTTTGGCTTACCACACGATTATTTTGTTGTATTGTGTTTTAAAGTTAAACTTATGTTTAAAGAAAACCTTTTTGTTCGTTATTTTAATATATTAAACATCATTATATCCATAATGAAATGTCATGCGTTTTCAAATTAAATAAAAAATGATGTTTGTCTGATCAGAATGGTTCAACAAGCATATTATTGCGTTTATTTTCAATATCTCTTATGATTTTCTTCCAGCTTTAGAGGGTAAATATAGAATCGTAAATATGATGGACGATTACGAAAAACTTAAATATTCCTATAACATGCATAGATGTATTATAATTAGCTAAACAAAGTGGCTCTACTTCGTTGGAGGTTATTACATCCACCGATTGTAACGTGACTTTCTTGGAGTAACAATATATGGAGAGAGCTAATTCTTTTTACAAAACCTATACAAACTTGGGATAAATCACTTTCTCCAGGTTTTTACGTCGTACACCATGAGAAAGAAAGAGACAACACAATTTCACAAATTATCACACCGCTTTAAAGTATTGTAAGAGTGTTCTTCGTGTCCCGTGTCTCCATTGACTCCGCCCACACTTTTGATGTTCGACATAAATTGGCAAAACTCAACAGTTTTTTTGGTTATATGCTATATTTTTGTTTATAACAATACTGTAAAAAAGTGGTTATACGAACAAACAAAAAAATTATTTATTTTATTTTATACGCCCGAGAGGGCTTTTACATTAAAGGTTTACAATTGACAGTGAAAAAATGAGAATTACATGCACAAACAAAATGAGGAATAGTTGTAGAGTAGTAAAAAATAGTGTTTAAATACATTTAAAAATATTATTGATTAAAGATATATGATGTTATAGCCTTATTGTATCTACATTCCATGCAGTTTAATAGATCAACCACCTCTGCGTATGTATTATCAACTACATGCAATCTAGGTACAAGCGAGTATCTGGAAGACTCAGTCCTGATGTTATTGTTACAACTAAATAAAATTTTGGATCGAGCAGTTCTCGTTGGTATGTGAAACAAATAAGGTTCAATAACTCCTATAATACCATTGACAATTTTATAAATAAAAGTCAAAAATAATTCTTCGATCTGAAAGTTTTAATAAATGTAATTCTTTCATCAAGTAGTTATAGTTAATATTATGTCGACATGTGCTATGAATAGATGTATTAATACCCGAGTCCGGCAAAGCTCATAAAAACTGACTATAGTAGCGATCTCTCTTGTATATTATTGCTCTGAGGTCACTTTAGTCCACCTACAACAATCGTCAGCTTTTAACGTACATATTCTCATATCGAAATTCCTTTCTGCTGTGTGTTGCTTTACTGCAAAAACAACGCCAAAAGCCTTGGAAACGCCGACGGATTAACTTTTCACAAGTGAGTGTATCTAAAAATACGTTTTTTGCATACATGCACGAAATTGTTAGTAATAACAAGAGATGTCGATATTCGTTTCCCGGTTACAGTGTCCCGGTGACTTGAAAGTATTATATTCTGAAAAGTACTTCTGTATTTATCTATGTATATGAATAAAGATATTCTAAATGAAAGCTCTATGATAACATGCTGTTCCACAGCATCGAAATTGCTCCACATATAAATGTTTATGTTAGCAAAATAAATATTCTTAAAATCAGTAATGTTAATAAGTGTATAACAACCAGCGAAACACCTGATAATTATTCGAGACACGTTAAATGTCATCAACAAGAGAAAACGCTTAATCGGGTATTTTCGGAAATCCCAATGTAGATCGGGTTACCCCTATATGATTATCCCAATCACATCCTTCCGTAGTATCTACTTAAATAATTCATGGCTGATTTAACTAGAATGACATTGAGGATTCGATAAATGAAATCTGCTGATAAAAACAATAAAAGAAAACTATTAATTATATATACAGAGTGTTGCAGGACGTACCACCAACAGTCTTTAGCCAGCGATTCCAAAAATGCCATCTCCAATTTTAACTCTCCATAAGCTCTGGAATCACGGATTAAAGTCTGCCAGTTACGTCCTGCAACACCCTGTATATTAACATACCTATATATTTATAAATTTAAAAGAAAATTCCGACTAATCATATTTTTACACTTAATAACGTGACGCTGAATACTAAATCTTCCCAAATGATAGTTGCGAACTGGAATTTTCCAACCAATCTAAAACAATCAATCAATAAATTGAACAAATGACATCACGAAGTGATGGAGGCTTAAGTACTGTCAGAAGTAATGGACACAAATTCATTATTGATGAATATGTATAAAGACCCACTGTGTTTAACAAAAAAAGTAACATTAATATATTACCGTCTCGAATCAATGTTACTTTTATCATCAAGAAATCTAATTCCTCCTTTTGTTTTCAGGGGGTCTCTTGGGATACATTGATTATTTTACTACGGTACAATATTGCCATTATTATTATACTCGTTCTGTCTTACTTGATGTCAGGCATCAGCGGCCACCTTGATTGGATTTGGTTCTACCTCTGAAAGCTCTGTTGTAAACTCTGTGACATATGCCATTTATTAGAAATCGGGAGAAGACACAATGGAGCTAGCATCCCTGAGCTTTATCAAGCTCTTCAACGTGAAACAATGAGAATCTCTTTTCTTAATTTTGCCCATCGTTACCAGGCACTTTCTGTCGTCATGGTGCCCATCGATTTTGGTATTCACCTCATTAGTTATAAGTCTAATATGTAATCTAATAACTAATAACACAAAAAACATATTTACGACCTGAAAATTAAGACGAAAACGTCCCTTTCACAAATCAAAATGCACTTCCGCTAAGTTAAAATTTGAATCAAAACCAAAATCGGTATCTTCAATGCGGCTGAGTGTATTGTTATGCTTTGCCCTGCAGGGACACTCGAGGGTCTAGATTCATTTATATATAATATAGCTTTATTTCACAAAGAGTCCTGACGTGCGCCGGTAAGAGGAACCTTTGGTTCCTTAGAACGGTGTGGGAAAGTGGTGGGTTCTCTCGACTGAGCGTATTGTTAGATGAAATATAAGTATAACAAGAACAAAGTTTATGTCATCAGCATAATAAATATTACTCATGCTACGGGATCATATAGTAAATAATGATGCGT
Source organism: Drusus annulatus (assembly GCA_022651775.1). Taxonomy (NCBI): domain Eukaryota; kingdom Metazoa; phylum Arthropoda; class Insecta; order Trichoptera; family Limnephilidae; genus Drusus; species Drusus annulatus. The sequence continues at coordinate 247,552 of JAGWCC010000155.1, read as the reverse complement.
AATGTACTCAATGACTCGCAGCCTGCCGAATGTCACTACTTCTTTGGAATACGAACTTTGATACGATCAAATATTGAATTAGGAAAAACACGACGGCTGCTGAGATATCAAAATCCCCACATTATAAAACGTGTCACGCTTGAAAAATACTTATCAAACAGAATATTTAAAAACTATTGTTTTCCATTTCAAATTTGCTACAAAATATGATTATGTATTATAATTAGATGAGACACTTACGTGAGCACACTTTATTGGAGGTTTTTACACCCACCTACTAACTATCCCACCACGTTAGTCGACCTACAATCATCGTCGGTATTTGACGAATGCTTCTATCCAAATGCTTTTGTGCTGTGTGTTGCATTACTGCAAAAACAACTCCAGAAAGTTTGGTAAGGCCGATGCAGTAACTTTCCCCAGGAAAGTGTGTTACAATATCATTAAAATAACTGCTATTCAATCGAGAATAAGTTTTTTGATAAAATTTGAAGTTCTCAAAACATAACTGTCACATGGAGTTGTCACATCTGGTACGTTCGGCTAATGTCGGCGTGGTTCATGAGCATCGTTCGGCAGTCGAACGCGAGAGTCCCCTCTCCACACCGCATACCTCCCCCAAACCAAATGGAACACGGATCAAGTCTCCGTTTCTATGAGCTGTCTACTTTGTTTGTATAACTCTAAGCAAAATACTAATTTAATCCGGTAGTCAGGGTACAAATTTCAAACCTAACTTGTGTTTTTTCCAACTCGAATATATTAAGCACATAATTTAAACCCATAAAAACATTTTAAAAAAAACCTATGTAATTTCATCTCATGTAGATTTAGTAGGTACGTGAAATTTTTCCATGTGTAATTTTGTTAGTGTCATTTTAGTTCGTTGAATTTCCGATCTGTGTAATTTTAATCCTAATACCCAATTTAAGCCATCTATATGTATGGATTACCTTCTGATAAATATTAATCTGTCAATGTGACGTGCGTTTCGTGGGTCTGCCGCATTCACACCGGAGTCAAAAATAACGCTCAGTCAAACATGTAGGAGAAATTGTATTTTTTCAACTTTATTGAGTGTTAAATCAATTTTGTATGATAAGAACGCTAGGTTAGAATCATAGACATAAAATACAAGACACGTCATATTCATACAAATCGAACGATAAATGTGGCACGGTCTTGATTTAAATTTCAAAGCTCATAACGCTTATGAAAAGGATAGCAATACTAAACAGAATGTGTGTGTACGGATGAGATCTATATGAACGTCCCGCGTTACTGTTATAATCTCTCTTCCCCGACGAACTTACTGGGCGACTAGCCAAGTAGAGTACGACGTACGGAAACGATTGTCTTCCACACACCTATGTATATCTGCATTTGCTATCTCACATTATTTCGTTTGAAGAGCTCTCGTTTTCCCGTGACAGCTTGTCTGTCGAACGAATGTTTGTGTGATACTAAACGCAGTAAATCTCAGGTATGTCTCTCGGACTCGGTTTAGTACATTCACGCGCGTTGTCTCAGTAAAGTAACTACATTATTTAATTTATTTAACGGTAGAATAAGCATAAAGTGTAAAACGTGCGTTTTAAAATTAAATAAATTACGTATATTGCAAATGTTGCACACATATTGCACATATGATAACATCGAACAGTTAAACTCTGTATGTCTGTAATATCTGTATGCATTGGCAAGGCGCGTTTTTTTCCTCGTGTCGGATCGAATAACCTTGCCTAACCTTCGCAATACGGAATATTGAAACGCCGGATGTGTAGCGGTTATTATTTCCGGAAAATATTACGAATAGTCTACATGTTTTTTTTACGAATCAAGTCATAATACATCCAACCTATTAAAAAAAAACACAACTGCACGTAGATGGTGGGATTAAATATAGATATTTTAGTATGGAATGTTATAAACTAACTGACATCGCCCCTAATTCAACGTCTTATACAAACTCTTGACATGGCCCGACTGAAGTACTCGTATTTGATTAACTTGATAGTGTCATGTCTTCCTCGAGCGTCCTCGACATCTTCTTCCATTCAATTTTGCGTCTTATATTCTTCTCACATTCCTTTCACTCTACATGCCCACATTCCTTTCTTGGTTCATCCACTACGAATTCAAAGGTCGCGGGTTCAAACCATGCGCCAATAACTTTATAAACGTCTTTATAAAAATAATAACAAGTATATTTGCGGCACGTTAATCCTATTTATTCAGAATCAACTTTGCATTTTGGTGACCAGATTCCAATATCCACCCTCCCCACTTTTCAGCCTCAAAACATACCCAATTTGGGGATGCCATAGTCTCTCACTACAGTTGAGACATGTAAAAAAAAAATCAGCCTTGCATTTTCGGATATCCACATTTTTAACATGGTTTTACCGCACATACGCCTTAGGGATCTCATTTCGACAGCATTCAGTCTACTTTCGTCCTTCCAGTTCCATGCCTCACTGCCATACATCGGGGTTGGTATAAGCACTCCATTGTGGAATGCTGGCATCACTTCTTTGAGCACTTTTAACTGAAGACACCCGCGTTCAGTCCTCCATTAATGGCGTTTCCTGCATTCATCAATATGAAAACTGGAATTAATTAAATCCTCCAAAGTACCAAAAACTAGAACTGCTTGTTGTAACAAAACATTAATTTCCCAAGTAAAATTATATGTAGCATACCTTTTGAAAAATCTTTCTTTATAGTTTGGAGCAATCTCGACAGCTTCCATAATTTTGAAACTTTAATTTATTTTACATTTCTATAAAATAAAAGTTTAAAACAGACAACGACGGTTACGGTGTAAGCACCACGGCTAGTCACTTATAAAAGGCTCTAAGTGCCAACTCAGGGACGCTGGTAGATATAAGTTTCTGGAATTTTATGTAATCCTCGGGCGTCCCCGACTTCTGCCATTCACTTTCCCGTGTTGATTGATTGAACTCTATCATTACTCTTCCTAACAAACCACCTACTTATTAGTGTTGATTAATTAATCATCTAATTACAGATTGTGTTAAAAACGGATAAAAATGTTATATCAGATATCCGGTTGGCGTATTAATAATTAATCGAAGTAATCACCTAAATAATACAATAATCTTTTTTTGGTATTCAGGTATCCTTGAATTTTAAATTCATATCAGTCGTACGTTTTTGACACTGTCCTTTTTATCAAACCGCACACCCATTTATCTGTCTAGACTGCATTCAATCTTAGATTAAAATTATCTTTGTTTTGCATCAAAAAATTTACAGGCAGAAACAGGTTTGAAATTGATGATGTCAGCGAGTTAGTTAAAAAAAAATTGAGTGGAAATAAATATTTTTTAAAAACAAATTATTTTGAACTTATTTGTTTGGGTCTTAGATATGCATTTTTTGTGGAAAATCATCGAAGATAGTTTTGATTAGGTATTGCTATTAGAAATATAAATTTCAATGGTAATTTAAAGAAAAAATATTCTGTTTACTATCAGGTATTTCAGAAAAAAAAATCTGTTCAATAGAGTGTCCACGTATATCATTGCTTATTTTACTATTGAAAATTATTTTGGTCCTCAAATATTTTCAGAAATTAATCAAATATGTTTCCTTTCAGTGGATAGTTTTATGTGAAAGGCTTTGATTTAGTTTTTATGTAAAAAATCTTTCAGTCTTCAGACATGAAAAATTAATTAATATAAACATGACTTTTTCTCCTAGTCCTACACGTCTCAGAAAATACATTATGCCGTCGCCGGAAAGGTAAAAGTGCCATTTCAGGAAGTTTATACTAGAGAACTTTAAAGTTTTTTTGTTGTTTTACGAATAAAATTCATAAGTGTTCAGTACCTGGTTGGATTTGGACCTGGTAGCAGACAGTTAAATATTTTGTGGTTTAAAAAAAATCTAATTACTAAGCGATGATAGGAAGACCAAAACGAAACATAAATACTGATGTAGTTTTAAAAGGTGTTCACTTTGAAATGCACACATAATGAAAGTTGTTTGGGTATGTATTATATTGTAGATATGTATATTATTCACAGATAATCCGTGAGTTTGTTAACACACAGGCACTTGCTTGCGCGATGGCCTTGTGGCCATTCCAAAAGACGTATTATGCCTCAACAAGCCACAGGAGCCAACAGGTTAGATACGATACTGCAACAAATTAATGCCCGCCTATATTTGCCCAGTTACCGATGATGAACGAAATTCTGAAGATTGGCGCCCAACGTGGGTCAAATAATTAACAGAGAATAATCAAATAAAATCTTATGTTTATGTTTTGCACGTTTAAAAACCAAATTTAATTTTGAAGTTCTGCTAGTTTACTTAATGCTTTATTGTGACAGCTATTTCAGAGTAAAGAGCCATTTTCAAACAGTCTTCTTTATACTACTATTACGTTTTTGCTTTCGGCTCGATCGCATCGATAATTGTGGTGAGTTGCGCGGTGAAATCGTGACACTACGCGCATACTAATATACTTACAAGAGAACAGCGTGAGTGAACGAGCCGAACATATCGTCGCTGGAAAGGCAAAAAGGGCTTAAGCGACACTTTGGTCAAACATTAGTTAATTATGCAGTTTTGATCAGTTTATTTTTCTGCATTAAATGCTCTGACTCTCGTTCGATTCTGAAGGCTTTTGTGGCCCTTCAGCCATCTAAAATATATTTACAATTCAGGAGAAGGCTTGACTCAAGCGAAACAAGTTTGGACTTTTTTAAGCTTTTTGTCACCTCAGGTAACTCAGTGAGAGCATTGAGTTACTCTAGTTAACTTTTTTTTTCAAAATCCATCCAAGTACTGAAGACTAATGAATTTTATTGTAAAATAAAAATAGAATTTTAAAGTGCTCTGGTGTAAACTTCCCAAAATGGCGCTTAAGCTATTTAGCCTTTCTTGCAACGATATGATAATAATGTTTCTGTGGAATAGTAAATTACTAGAAATTTACAAAAAAAGTCACACCAATATTTTGTTTACATGTAAAACTTTGTGATGAAAGTTTAACACCATCAGTTTGGATTTTATTTGTATTTTGGAACAAAAGGTTGGTTAAAACGACGCCTTATTTAACCAGGCGGTTTAATTTTCGAACAGAAAATTATTTCAATAATACCTTTCGCTTAATACCTCTAGCTGAAGTATCAAAAACTCGATCCCTTTGTATCGACCCGTTCTACTCACCCCGATTGAGACGGGCATCTTCGTAAAAAAATTCTACTATGTTGAACCGATAGTATGAAATATTCGGATTGTGAAGCCAATTCTTATAATAGCTCTCATTAAGGGATGTCTTTAACGCTTTTTTTTAACTGGTCAAAAGTCGATCTTGAAAACATTTAACACTTTCAATGCTGACACCGCGCGTCGCGCGTTGGACAGGCATGAGACCGGTATGCGCACAACGCGCCACGCGCGTTTTTCCGCCTATCGCTTTGAACCGAACTAAAACAGACGCAGCCATATCGTCTTGAGTCGTTCCACAGGGCACAGGGAAACCCGTCACTGTTCGTAAGTTTGAATTGATCCGTCATTCATATGACATTAATGTGTACGAATTTTAGTTAGCAATTAACTTGCGACAGTCAGTGACGTTACAAATATATAGACACGTTTTAGCCTTAGAATATTGACACAAAATGTGGCTAGTAACAAACACAATACCGTTCCCAGTGAATTCATCATTCAAATATCGGTCATGCATCATCATGTATGACAAAGATAGACATTCATAGAATATGTGTGTATGAACGAAACAGATGTAGGATCGGAATGCGTTCCGTACTTGCTAGTAACATTAAATGCTCTGGTAAGAATGAGATAGCAATTCGTTTACTCGTTTACGCGAAGACGTCATTATGTTGGCCAACAATGGAGATAGTTGTGATGTCTAAAATAACAAGTTATTTGCGCGTACTTGTAAACGAAATGTTATTCCTTGGCTTTTAGTAGTCTTTGCAGTGTAATTGAAACACTTTCTCACCACACACGAGGGCATTTTGGCACTTATTTTCGTAATTTGTTTAGATATAGTAAACCACCCTTAAGCGACGCGTGACAGTTTAGTACTAAATTGGCTTAAACACCGAGCACACCAACTAGCGTGGTTTTTGCTTGCCACTTTGAGAGCGCTACAACGTGTCCAAATATTTGTAACGTCATTAGCGACAGTGACAAAGTTTTTAGATTAAATGTTTACTTGTAAGCTTAAGTGGTTTTCATTTTATTCATAAGATTTGGTTACAATTTTTCATGTTTGTGCTGTTACTTCTACAGTTATTAAATAAAACCAGTAACTGGACGTCCTACTAGCGGATAATGCTAATTAGCATAAAGATCGGATTAAACCCTCGGCCGGTAGAGGAAACGACCTTGAGGATTGTCTGGTCAGTAGTATTGTAGCTTAACCTTTGGCGTGGCGTTGGAGAACTCCCATTATTTTATTGCATTCTGTTGATTTTACAATGATTATTATTAAAGTTAAAGACCTTATTATTATAACTGCCGTTATTAACGAATTACGTCAGACTTTAATAATATTTCAAGGTGATTATTCTATTTATTATTTGCTAGTGGTTATGGTTTACTACCCGGCTTTACACGAGTTTTAACTGAAAAATTAAAAATAAACAAAATGGCGTTCCTATTGTCTTTTTTGTTTGCCGTTAAGAGTTTATTCCAAAACTCATAGTGGAAATAAAATTACGAGCTGAAAATAGTTACGTTGACCTGAAAATTGCAACGTGAAATCTGTGCATATCTCATGACGCCAGAGCTCACAGTTCAAGACTTTTTGCTGATTCGGATTTGAAAAAAAAAGTTTTTTTGCGTACCTGATTTTCATATTTATTTATTTTATGTGTTTTTTCGTTGATTGAATTTCATCTTTGGCATAAAGATTCTATTTTTCTTAAAGATGGCTATTTATCAGGAAATTTCATTTTATAATCTACATAATTTGAAAATAACTCTTGAACGATCATTAAACGTAATTGTCTAGATATGTTTTTTTTTTATATCCGCAACAACTCAATTATTGAAATTATGACATCTTTTCTTCTTAGCAACCCAAGCCATAAAATGCCAGAAAACATATAATTTTAATATAATTGACCATTGTTTTCTGATGATTTGACAGCAGATAAAATCTCTTAATGAAGCATTTTTAATAATTATGAGTTAGACCACTCGGGGAAATTAACTGTTGACGGAAGTGGTGTTAAAAATAATTATTAATATGGAATTGTTTCACAGTGACAACATGTTTCTCAGAATATAATTATTCGTGCATTAAAAAAGGATTATTTTAGTTGTTTTTATTGTCTAGATCGGTTCTTCTCAAAAAATATATTTGTGGCCTCAGGGTTAACATGAGAGCATTGAAGTCAGAGAAGCGGTGGCGAGGGCAATAAGAAGACATACATAAAAAAAAAATCTGCTGAAACATTAAAAAAATATATGTTTACAATGACTTGCTGAAACTTCAGCGTCAGTGAGAAAAATCCTTGACATTTTAGAAATTTGATAAAGCATTAAAAATAATTTATATGTGTTTTTTAAATACTGTTATCACTTTCATAATATTCATAAAAAGGTATGTTGATACTTTAATAAGCTTTCTCTTGCTTATAACATGTCAGGTGTTTGTGCAAACTTTCAAAAATAGTCGTTGCTATTTTTAGAGTCATACGTAGAAGTTGTGATACACAAATGACTTGATTTTATCTGATAAACCTGATTGCCAAATGGATGTTTTGGTTGCTTTTTTTCGACCCAATAATATCTACCTAAATTTAACCCTCCCTAATCTACTTCAACATATTATACACTCGCAAGTACGACAGGGTGGACCACTACACGACAGACGTCGTCGATAACCTTGCATAATAATATAATATAACACCGATATTATGAAACTTATGTCTACTAGTTAGAGCCTACTTCCTTCTGTCTGTGTTGAACATAGTCTTTGAATCTCGAACAATGTTAATTAATATCAAGGAAGTGCAAACGTAATTATATGTTGTGTCAAATTACGGTAATAAATACGCCAGTTGGAAATGGGTGTGGCTGGAATAGCTAGCTGTTGGCACTGCTGAGTTTGTGGTTTTTAATTGGTCTAAGTCAACAAGTCGTTAGTTGAATAAGATATTCTATAAACAAAACGCATTTGTGACCAAATTATATCATGTTCAAACTCATTATTCGAAAAAATAATTTCATTGAAAATTAACAAAGCTCATTTTTAATATTATGAAAAAAAACACAGACCTTTCGAATGACTATAAAAACTTTTCGAATTTTTTTTAAGGACAAAATTCTGTTTCTCAGTGACGTTTGGAATGGATATCACTTCTGTAAGTGAATGCATATATTATGCACCAATACTCACACTCCTATCACCATTGCACTTATTTGCCTTATATGTTGCGGAAAAGACCCTTCTTTTGTCGGAAGAAAAGTATACTAATAACAAATACATTTTTTTTAATGTGAATACTACACAAGCGTCCCAACTGCCCGGAGCTAGTGAGCATATGGCATTTCCAATTGGTGTATGTAGTGAGGTTGAAGGGAGTGTTAGGGGAAGAGAATGTTTGGGAAGTACCCAGTTATTCAGATCTGATATAGAGCTAAATCCAAACATCGCGGCTTTTAGGTGATATTTCACAAAAATTGCACTGTGTTAATTAGCCAAGCATTATTTCACCAAGAAGATACTGAGAGTATCTGCCACTCCGGTAGATACTAATTTAGTCACTGGATGGTATAGAGCGGAAAGCAGTACAAGAAGGACAGTTGTCGGAACTTCCACGGTTCGTAGGCAGGTAACAATACGATTTACCTCGAACATTTTAAGAATGGAGTATGTGTAAAATTAAACTGGTTATTGGTTATGCTATATTTATTACGGATTTCCTGATGTATTATGCCAAGTAGTCTAATTTAATACTCTATTAGTCTATTGTAACGATGAAGAATATCTACTCCTGTATTTTTAATGTAATGTAATGTTCTTCTAATATTCACGATTCTTCGGTGTTTTTTTTTCAATATTTACATGATATAATACGAAAAGAAATATTTTTCTCCAAATGCAAACTTTTATCATTTATGTCAGGTACCTAATGTATTTGTGAATTGTACAAACATTTTTTTACAAGTGTCATAAATTTATGTAAATTCACCATTCTCTTTAAAATTTAGTGGCCATAAACATTACCTGATAAGAACGCTAAATGCCAGTTGATCCAAACTTGTATTTTATTTCAGGTTTCAGGAATATAAACACTAATTACTCGTGTATAGATTTTTTTTTTTCTAAATCGGGATGAATGTAGCTTTTCGACTGAATTATATAGTGTTAAAAAATGTCTAAGTACTTTTTTTGTTGATATTCGTATTATCTATATATATCCAGAAATTGTTCGATTCTCGAGATTAAATTACGTTAAGCGATGTTAAACAAACACTGATGTTGGTGGTTAGCCTTGGAGTGTCTATCTAATGATTTCCTTCCTGTTATCATTAATCAAATCGAGATAAAAAATGCACACCAATTTGTTATTGTTTATTATTTTAGACTTTCTGAAATGACGTTTGATTCCTCAGCCAGGCAACTTCGGTTTATTTAAGTATTTTTGTAAACGAATTGAAGAAAGCATCTAGATTCTTTGTTTTGGAAAGAAGTAGGGAATTGCATAATAAATTAATGACAAACCTTAAAACAAAATTATTTTATTCACTTGCTGATCGAGACGATACATTATCAACTGTTTGATCGATTTGTCAACTATATGATTAATTGATCAATTGTGAGAATACTGTATCAACTGTGTTATCTCTGGTATGAACTGTCCTAGTATCATATTTAACCCCTTTTAGAGCAACGGTCTATGGATACACCTGGACTGGGCTAAGTTTGGAAGGTGTGCCAAAGTGTTGATTTAATCTTTGATTCGTCACATGTATAAGACAAAACCATAGGTAGCATCGTGAAACAAAATAAGGTCAAAATAAACCACTTTATCAGACAAATAAATCCATATGTATATAATAAGCTTTTAGACGATTGTTTTTTTTTTCGAAATCTTCAATAAAAACATGATTTTTTGATAGTTAAATAATTAAAAAATAATTCAATATAATACAAGGAGTAGGATATATATTTGTTTAATTTTTTGTTTTGTTTTTTTATTTTATTTTTATAATGTTTTTTTAATATTTTTGTAATAAAGTATACTCTTCAAATTCTGATAAGAAAACATTTTACCATTTGATCGTGAGCTTCAAAAAATGAAATATATTACGTTTTTTGACGATTATATTCTTGCATAATTTTTTGAGACAGTCGGTTCATGCGAAAGGGTAATTTAAACCTTTTCGCGACCTGCGCAATGGGAATGTGAAACCTCCGAATTTCAATGTTATCTCAGAATATGTATCGTCTATATTAGCAAGTTAATTCATAAACAGCATAAATAAGAATAGATATGCTAATCGCTGAGTTAGCATAAAACTGGATCATCAAGTTTCAATAGTGAAAGGTTCTTCGAATCAGGTTTATTAAATAATATTCTTACAACTAACTTTTTACTTTACAATATACAAAAACATTTCATCTATCAATAAAATTTATATATTTAAGTATTAGTTGGTGTATACAAGTATATTATTTAAAACAAAGTATCTAAGTTTATAAAGGTAGGTAATTATTGGAATAATTTCCCTCGTCTATACGCGTGTTTTACATATTAGCTTAATAAACTAGGTATTTGCTCATATATCATTTCGGAAATATATATATTAATATTATAGGTATACAAAATGTGCCTTCTTTCATAATTTGTAATGCAAAATATAATGTATGCTGCAAAATTGAACTGGATATAACCTGAATTAACACATGCTGTACACGTGACGTTTCTCTATTGAAATTCATATGTAAATTTAGATTCACCGCTTCGTGAAGACGCATTGCGGATAACAGTCGACTTAGTTTAAATGCAAACGAGTTGTTACATGTATTATCACCCTGTCACTACCTTCATGTCTATCAATATGTCGATGCTAATTTATTGTTATAGCTGATATTTTGTAAGTTTATCGCTTAGTAACACTTGATTTTTAAATATATCTCTCCTTAAACGCAGTAGATGAATTACTGTAAACGTACGCTATTATTATTACCTACATGACAGTTTAAAATCATAAAGGTTTTAAGGATGCAGGGTCAGAGAGATCAATTCTGAATTTGAATGCAGAAAATTTAGTTGTTCGGGTTCCAGTGATGCACAACCCAAGGTCCGCAAGCTCATTTCGTGCGGCCCGTGAGACATGTCGTGCAGCCCACCTGGCCAAATAAAAAAATGTTATACCGTAAAGATTTTGAAGTATGATACGATTTAATTTCATAAATGCGAAAAACGTCGCCGATAACGAAAAAAAATACCCAGAAATATGAAAATTAACTGGCCACTCCGCCCGCTCCACCATGAAAATTAAAACAATGTTATAATATAAGTTAAAAGGGAGGCTCTAAAAACTCTCGAACTGTGAGCTCTGGCATTATGAAACTTGTTTAAAATACATTTTGATGAATATTTTAATGATCCATCAAGAGATTAAAAGTGAACTGAAAATTCTTAAAATTTTAACAATCTAAACACTTCATAAATAAGCTGTCTAAATTAAAGCTCACCGTCCGAGATCAACAGACCGATTTTCTGTTCATCTCAGTTCTCTGGAAATTATTGAAGGCGCCTCTAGAAATGTGGTATAATATGCCTGCGGCGCCAAAACGAGTACTCCGCTAGTAAATTGTAAGGCCACAATGTTACACGAGATTCAGCACCTGCTTCCTTGCAAAAAACATACGGAAGTAAGTGTATGCAAATGTTACATATACATACATATAAATACATTCGTTAATTAAATAATAAATAATACTGGAACCAGCTGATACCCCGTCACTTCCGGTTCTTTGACCGTGAAATTGAGAATATGAAGTATGTAGATAGTGATGAAGTACGTAGGTAGGTACTGATAAAAGATACACGACCTCATATATATGCACAATCAAAAACCGAAATTAAATAGCTGCCTTTCATAAATATTTTTAACATTATTACCGGATAATATAGTGACTATAATGCATTACTTGAATTCTTGTTATTCGACTTCAGAAAATATTTTTTTAGTCAAATTAAAAAAATACATATATTATAATAAGAATAACACAGTGTAAAACTATCGAAAACTGTAAACACTATTCGAGTATTCAAATTCTACCGTATACACATGCTGTCCCTTTCTCGCTAATAACAAAAAGTATTATAATTATTTATTTAACGTATGCAATGTAGGATTATTTGAAATTCAAAATAGCTTTAGAAAAATATCTGTCATCGTCGTTTTTATTACGTCAGCTTAATATATAATTAAATATTTAAAATGTATTCACTACCAGCATTGCGAAATAAAGTGAACCGACAGAAAAACATGTTTGCGGTAGTGAGGATTTATTTTTAGGCGAATTCGGTTGATTATTTGTACGTGCTTTTAAAAATAGCTTGTGATTATATACCGCCTCTTCGTGCTTTAGTAAATATTCTTGTGGAAGGAGTGAAGCAAGTCAATGTCCGAACATTTAAATTTAACATTTTTGGGAACACGTCGTTTTAAAGGAAGTATAACTTTTTGTAGAGCCTATAAGGTTTGCAAAAAACTTTGTAATGTTACACTTACCTACTTACAGATCTACAAATGTATATGTGCAGGTAAAAGAGGAGTCAACAATTATTCATAATAAAAAGAAAAATTTAAAAAATTATATTAATAATTTTAAAATGAAGAATTAGATCGATTAAAAATGCCAGTTTCTTATAAGGTCTCGGTGGCTCAATTGGCACAAGCGTTACTCTCGGATAGAGTAGAGGTTTTTAGTTCGAGTCTCGGTCGGACTGTTATTTTTCTGTTTCATATTTACGTTGAAGCATAACAGCTTTAAAGTTAATTCTAATTAAATAATTATTATTTATAATTTCATTATCTAGGTACGTAGAAAACATTATGTCACAAACTTTTGTTATTTTTATGGGGGAAAAGGGTATTTGATTTGTTTTACCATCGTTCCAATTGTGTTATAAAGAAAATATTGTACATTGTTTTGAAGGAAAAATTATTTTTATAAATTTACTGATCTGTACAGTTTACTGGCCCATTTCAAACAACAAAGAACTCCGTTTGAAATGGTGCCAACGTTGAATGAATTTCTTTCCCACAATAAGCGGCACAACTCAAAACCATTCGACTGTAAATTTTATTTATGATATCATAAAAAAATGTTTGTATTTTTTTTTTGTCCTTTTAGGTGACATTGTGACACAACAATGGCACCCCTGGTTTTTCGAAGATATTGTAAATTAAATAGGATAGGGGAAGGAAACGGGGAAATGAGAAATGTTTTGAAGTACTTTGCTATTCAGATTAACGTGATAAATGTACGTGTAGATAAATCTGTACCATTAAACCAAAGTAAATACAAGTTGTAAAGGATTTTTTCTTAATTATGAAACTGAAAACTCTCAACGATGAGCCGTCAGGAAATTTTAGGTCAACTCAACTATTTTAAATTCAAAAATTTAGTTGTTATGAACTATTGAGCTTTAAAATATAAATGAATCTGCCGAAAAATAAGACAAGATGCTATGTTATTGTTTGTTTACAAATCTCGGTCGAAGCCGGGCAGTGAAATAAGTTTATCGTAAAATAAGTAGCAAATGTTATTATTCGTAGATTGTGACGTTTGCAACGTGTTTACACAAATCCTTCGTCAGGTGACTTAGCTTTTAAAATTAACGTTTTTTCCCGCTTTCTTTTTACGAAAACAGACGATTAGTAAAAGTTTTATTTAAAAGTTGGTATTTTTATTGAGGTCCGTTTATAAGCGTCACTCGAAGACGTCTGAATGAGTTAGCACCGCCGTCGTCTTCGGTATGCCCCCGAAATACACCAACATGTGCGTGTATACGAGAATACAAGCTGATCTGCAACGAGCACCACAAGGTACAAATAACTAAGTCAGCGCTTTGGGAGAATATCGTTCGACAACTGCATTTATTTGAATGCTACTAATAATAATGAATGAATCCTACGCAGAACTTGTAAAAAATACACTAATACTGAGCTCTCTCTTTGTTCGAGAAACGGGAGAATCTTTGAAATTTCCATCCACCACTCTATATTTTTCACAGTATTCTATACAGTGTAAGCAGCATATTTTGGGAAGACCTGTCCTTTGATATACTCGTAAGTGTGTCTTCATAAACGCTATTAAAAACAAAAGTTTTTTTGTTTTTATATAATGAGCTCTCTCTTCCTTCAAGAGGCGGGAAAACCCTTGAAATTGCCGTCCAACATTTCACATTGCTTACTCTTTTATTTACAGTGTAAGCAGCACGTATTAGAAAAGAGCTGCCCTTTGATGTAAGGGTGCCTTCATGGACATCAAAAATAACTATTTTTATTTATTATTATATCCTGTAAATATGTAAATTACATTAAAATCACTTTCTCAAAATTGATATAGGACTTAATTGTTAAGCGCCCTTGAGGTGATTTTTCCACAAAAACGGCGCTATAGAAGTAATCCATGTTTTATTATTATTATCATTTGGGTAAAAAAGTAGTAGTAAATTTATTTAAATCATTTCGATAGTTTCTCATTGAGCTTTATTTAAGGATTTTTTGTTTTGTTTATTTGTGATTTCATTAGAATTTTAAGAAACATAATTTTTTTATAATAATAATTCTTTAATAACATTTTTCTGAAATACCGCCTGAAAGACGCTTTAAAAATCTAGAAATTTACTAACATTTAAGATTAAATTTACCATAAAAATACGTAAACACTCTCCATAAATTTAATTTTTATTTTATTTAATAAATGTGAACTGATCCAAATAACTAAAAACCATAGCTTAACATTAAAGTAAAAAGAAAAATTAGCGTTGAACTTGCATTTCAATTAGAAATTTACGGTAATTATTGATAATTATCTACCTATTAATTTACAAAAGTTTCGGACTTAAAACAGTGAATCGGGAATTTGCGCACTAGTGCAAGAAATAATATTTTTTTAGTGAACTAAGGTACTAACGGGCTAGCATAGCTATTAAAATTAGGTTTGAATTTCTTGAAATTCTCAGATGTTTTAAAGTGATATTCTAAGATAATAATTGATAAAATATATTCTTAAAACTTGGAGACCGGACAGTCAGACAGTCTTGAACTAGATCTTCAAAGTAATGACCCAAACCCGATTGGATGGTCAATAAATGAGAAAAGCTTGCAAGGAAAAACTTTACTTTTATAACTCTGATAAGGATTGAACGATAATAATTCGTAATAATTATAGTTTAACTGTGATTAAATAGTACGCCATGTTGGAATCGCAATGGCTAGCTGACCTTGGTCTTGGTTAAGCTATGTGGTTAAGAGCTGCTGGCGACTTCTACTTGTTATTGTAAAAGAATCATTGGAAATACTTAGAAATACATTATATGGTTAAAAGTTTTATAAACTAATGCAATGCTAAGGACAGAAATAATCACCCGAATAGGGGATATATGACCTCAACATTTAAAAATATTGTTAATCATTTGTCAAATCTTTTAAATAACTATCTAATCATAAATAGCGTACCCGAAAACACTTATCTCAAACTTTTTTAAAATTTAAATTCCGATACTTGATTTCCACAATTTTTTTTATTGTACGCCAAAAAATAAAGATTTTATACTTGAGCCCTTTACAAAGCAACAAAGATGTGATTTCATTCACATTGTCATTGGTCGCAGTCTTAGAGTAACAATATCTAGAGACCTAACTTTGCGAAATTTTGTCCGCACTTTTTGACCAAGCAATGACCAAAGGGTGTGGCCTAAACTCAGAGTAAAATCACTAACAGGGTTGTCACAAATTAAGTAAATTAGGTATTTTGTTGTGAGTAGGTAGTTGTAAATCATTAAAAAGAATGAATGTTGTATATTTTTTTTGTTTATTCAAAGATACATTAATCAATAAGATTATTAATATATAGATAAAAATATAAACGAATTAAATTATTAGTACAGAACATTTTATAATACATATTATAAAATGAACTTCAGTTCCATCAACAAAATAGTTTACAAACAAAAAGTAAAATAAAAAAAAATGTACGGTGATAACAGATGTTAAATCATTTTCTTAACCTTGGAGTAAGAATATATGGAGAGAGATCAATTTTTTTTTACCTATATAAATTTGCGATAAATCACTTTCTCTGCGTTTTTACGTCGTACACCATGAGAGAGAAAGAGACACAAAAAATTTCACAAAACATGACACCGCTTTTAAGTATTGTAGGGATGTTTTCCGTCCCGCGTTATTTTGTAAGGAAATTTCGAATGCAGATAATAATAACAGTGAACTTATATAGCACAGTTTTGTGATATTTCACGTCAAGTGCGCTTCATACTTAATTAATTAAGCTAATAATTCTAACTAACAAGGAGAAAATAATATATAATATGTATACAAAATTAAAACTATCTAAATGCATGATCGTTATCATAAATCATCAGAGAACAGGTTCAGAAATGGGTACAATAGTGCATGTGCACATCAATAGATTTAAAAAAAAACAATTAATTAGAAGCTAAGGGTATAAAAAATCCAGATGAAACGTATGAATTCATATTAACATATTTGTTAAATCAAAGAAAAAGAAATTAGATTGGAATTTGATGTTAGATCCGTAACGCCCGAGAATTCTGTAGATGCACCAATCGTAGATACTCCAAAAAAGGTAGTCTTAAAAAATATAATACTTTAACGTAATACGCGAATTTTGAAACTAGAAAAAAAAATCTCCGCACTACAACAATCAAATCGTCGACGTTTACGAAAAATCACATCTTTAAATTATATAATACAGGACCTAGAAAAACAAAAATAATTAAATATATAATAATATTCCAATTTTGGCATAGCCCTGAATCGGGAGAGGCAACCGAAATCATTAAAATAACTAAGAGATAAACACTATTCTGTCTTTATCTGTTTGCCAACAATTTAGCGTTAGTATCATGAGAAAGAAAGAGACCGGGAGACTTTCAGAAGCCGTACAAATAGGGATTTCCCCGTTCTAAAGGTTTTTCATGTGACATCTCCTCAGAGTAACAATATAATCTCTAAGTTAAAACTATTACAAATCCATTATAACTCATTTCAAACGGAAGTTTATTATATTGGAACGAATAGTCCAAAGATTAATTACGTATTAGTGTAAGTTACTAGTTGTTTTGTAGGTTAGGATGTTAAATATTTGAGATCAAACTAAAAAAGACGATTTTTATGGTACATACGTGTGAAAACTGTTTTCTTTTGGTCCTTTTGTACTTCGATTAAAGCAAACAAGCATAGAACATGTGGCCATGATGTTTTGCTAGATATTACACAAAAAATAACTCAAGTTTTTAACTATTTACGTACTTTTGACAGTCCGTTCGCCTGACATTTGAAACGAATCTGAAGTTTGTGCGGATTGAATAATGAAGACATGGTATTTAGCCCGCCCCAAATCGTGTATTGGTTTCAACAATTGTTTGTCTCTTTTTCTCACATGCTTATAGAACAGAGCATAAAGAGAGAGCTATATTTTGCGAGTTTGTCAACGATTTGTCACAAATTAGTACGGTCTCTTTATATTGTTACTCTGAGGTCGCAGTGGCGGCTCGTGACTTTTTAGTGTGCTAGAGTGGTAAGATTGAAAAAAAACGACATTATTGATGTTGTTGTAGTTGAAAACAAAATTTATTTATTTTTTAAATTTCAATTTTTTGTGTGAATATTTTTCAGAAATCCGTGCAGTGCACCAACAAAACTGAAAAATCCTGAAAATCTTCATACAAAAAAAAACTTAAAAAAAAAACAGTTTTGGCTACAACACTAAAAATGTCGTATTTTTCAATCTTCTGCACTCTAGCACACTAAAAACTGACGAGCCGCCACTTATTGGTCGTACTAGATACTATCTTGTGACTCGTGAATACTTATATGTTACATTTAATCATCAATCACATGGTCAAGTACTCACATTATAATATAGGTCTTGAAGATCACCTCCATGTAGAATAAGGTATCAGGATATATTTTTGCGGCCCTCGGCACTAGCTACCAAGTTCTTGTAAAATTATTACAAAATCTGAGATTCAATTAATGATTGAAGCTATACTATAAATATATATTAAAAAAAAATTAGAACGATAATATTGCCTTTCCACCTCAAATAATGATATTTCTCTATCGATCTCCATGTTTAAATGTCTAATTTATACTCGTTAAAAGCCTAACAGTAATTACAAATTAATATCTTAATTCAGTCGGCTTCCCGTGGAAAAAATGTATCTACGTTTTTTTCATAGTAAATACCGCACAATAGTCCAGACTGCTCCCAACCGTTTAGAGCCACTGAGAATATGGCATCCCCAACTGGGGTATGTTGTGAGGCTAAAGGCTGAAAAGTAGTGGAAAATAGATAAGGAAGTGGAGGGTTGGGATGTATCTGGCTATTTAGATGGCAGAGCTGCATTTGCGATGTATAGCTAAGACTTTTAATTCAATCTTTTATTTCTTGGTAATATTACAATATTAATTATTGGAATAATCAATAATCTTCAACGTAAATATGAAACAGAAAGTAAAAGAATATCGGTCACGACCGAGACACGAACTCGGTACTTCTACTCTATCCAGAAGTAACCCCTCTACCAATTGAGCTACCGAGACCTTATTAGAAACCGGCATTTTAATCGATCTCATATGTATCGGACGCGACCGTTATTATTTTACTTTCTGGCTTTTTTCTGTTTCATATTTACGTTGAAGTTTATATTACCACCTAAATAGCCAGAAACATCCCAACCCTTCACTTTCCCATCTATTTCTCACTACTTTTCAGCATAAAAGCTAAAAAGTTAATTCTAATCTAATAATAATAGAATAATTTTCTTGCTGGTGTGAATTGGCGGTAACCACAGTGACAAAGTATTTTGAATTTTAAATAAAAATCGCTTGAAATACACAATTTTCTAAATTGTTTTTATTTTTCAACATACATTATTGGCCTAGTTACTCGGACACGCACATGTTGGCACAGTTAGAACAAAATCCAACTGATGATGCACATCGGTTCTTGGGTTGCCCACTGCAATAAGTCTAGTTTGTGATTTCAGTAGAAATGTTTAATATTCAGATTGCGGCTCGAGTCAAGCCGAAATATTTACCCAGCTGCTGTAAAAATAGGAGGACACAAAGGAATATTGCGCAAGAAATGAATACAGATGTACGAGTATGTGCGAGCGGTCAAAATGTGAACTAACGAACGAACAGAGTATTATTATACTCGCTCTCGCGAAAAACCACCATTCAGAATCTAAACGTTGCATGAAATGGTTTTAGCCGTGTTTGGTGACTAGATCTGAATAGCCAGGTACTTCCCCCGCCTTCATTTTTTTCCATTTCCTTCCCTTCAACTAGGAGCCAACAGTACAATATGCGTATACGAAATCAGGCATTAAAATTAAATTATACTATTTACACGCAAGGGTATACAAAGAAGATGGAGCACAACAAAACATTGTATTGACACCCACTCCTTGCTTCATCCGCTTTTATACATATATAATATATCGCATCATACGCACTCTTTTTATCTTCTTGGGACGTTTCCAACTTCTTGTTATTTTCGCTTGTGTATCATAAATTCTCCTTCTCTCCTTTCTCCTTTCTTCCGCTCTATACGTCCAAAGCATGTAAGTTCCCATTTCTAAATCTTGTTTATTACGCTTAGATCGGCCTTGCATTCTCTCCGCATCTCCACATTCGTAATACAGTCTTACATGTATCTGTAACTTTGTAAGTATTCATCAGAATTTTTGGATTCATCCGAGAGATTCAATTGGGCAAGTTATTGATGCGAGATTTCCAAGAAAAATAATTAATCGCGCTTTCGAAGCCGTAGAATATCGTCGGAAAATTGGGCGTGTGGCGGAGAGGCGAAATCATGTATTCCTTTTCTCATCAGGAAGGTAGTATGTACGTACGAGTGTGTATGTACCTTAACGTACCTACCTACTTAAGTACGTACGGCTGACGTCAATGATATATGTCATGATGAAAGGCTTTATATTTTTATGTGAGATATGAAATACCTTCCATTTTTTGTCGTTGTCATATTCTGCCTGGCGTTCAAACTCTGTAAACACTACACATAGAACGTGCACTGTTATATAAATGTTGAGAAATACGCGACATCGTGTTGAAAATTATAATGATTTGATCGTGTTTCTTCGTCCTAGTGTGCACTCGTTTACACTTTCATTGAATTCGTGCCAGAAAATAGTCACATGCTCAATTCTGACTGAGTTTTATACCTTTTACCAACCTACGTAGAATTTAACGAGCCTTTATCACGTTTTTGAAATAAAACCGTGGTTGGCCTATCGAAAGTAACTAGTGCGGTAGATAGAGTAAGTGGGGCCAGGCCCGCCCCCACGAGGATTAAATACTCACAAAAAAAAACATGCAAAAGTGTATTATTATGAAAACGATGTTTTTTATGAAGGCAGTATAACTTTTTGGCTTTATGGCCCATTGTAATGAAATAGTGCGGTAGGTCAGGGCCGGTCCTGTGCAGGCGCAATTGGAGCAGTCCGCTCCAGGCGGCGAATCGCCAAGGCGCTGACAGTACTTAATCACAGTGCTATATATATATATATATGTGATATAAAATGAAAATAATCACACCATTCATGAACGGTAATTGAACCCGTAAGTTCCCAGCCCGACGGGGCGCGGAATTAAAACTCGCGACTCTAGTCTCATACTTGATACGAGTTGGTACCAATCTTTTGTTCGAACCTTAGAGTACATAGAGTGGTACCTATCCAAGGCAGTGTAGTCAGTTTTTGATGATTTTTGCTGTATTCGGCAGACCTGAGCGTGGCTAGGGCTAGGGTATTTATACATCCATTCATAGCACATGTCGACATAATGTTTTTGTTTATTCGTATAACCACCTTTTCACAGTATTTTTATCAACAAAAATATAGCATATAACCTAAAAAACCGTTTAGTTTTGTCGAGTTCAGTCCCATAAGAAAACATGTGGGCAAAATCGCCAGAGACGCAGGAGACCAAGATCATCCTTGCAGTACATTAAAGCGGTGTGTTATTTTTGTTGTCTCTTTCTCTCTAATGGTGTATGATGTGAAAACCCGGAGAAAGTGATTTATTGCAAGTTTGTATAGGTTGGGTAAAGATAATTAGCTCTCTCTCCATACATTGTTACTCCAAGGTTCGAACTAAAATTTTACCTGCACCAGGCGCCGTTTGATTCATGGCCGGGCCCGGATAGGTACCTCGAGTTGAATGTTTTTCAATCTATTCAATCTTTAGTTGACATTCTCCATTCTGTTTGAGAATCAGTTGTGTGTATGAGAAGAAACACAAGGATGTTGATAAATGGCAAAGACCTCGCTTTCTGCGATATGTAAATAATCTTGCTTGGATGGACCGTTGACGTACTTACAAAAAACTTTTTTTCGGATAATCGCCTTCCTCCCACGGAAATCTTCAAGCATTTTAACATCAAACTTAGAAACGAGATAAATTAAAAAGTGACGAGAGTGCTATATTAATTGCATAAGTCTACACCATATAAATACAGTCGAACCTGGTTATAATGATCTCGGTTATAGCGAGGTCACGGCCATAATGAGCAATTACTTAATGATATGTTGGTTCGGACTTACTTTCATACAATCGTGTGAGGTTATAACGAGGTTGCTTCACTGATATAACGTCCAAATAATATTGTCAACTCAATGCGCCCGGGTATGAGAAAAACACCCAATTCTCGAAAGTTAAATAATGTCATAAACAAGACAAAGAAAGCCGCCCGTCCGGCACGGCGGCCGACTTTCCCCAAATCACGTTAAAGCCTGATTCACACCAACGTCCGGTTCCGCTCAGTGCCGATATTGTTCCGCAAGAAAACTTATTGATATGGTATGAATATCAATCAAGGAGTATGTGCCAAGACAAATTTGTGTGGCAGTATATCCTTCTGCCCACCCTTGTGATATTTAACTACTTATTTAGTTAAATAATTATTTTGAAGTGTAAAAATACTAACATCGCAGATTTTTTTTAGTCAAAAGCCATTTTTTTATCACTAAATAATATTTTTTATTAATTATTGATTATTATAAATATTATTTAGTGATAAAAAAATGGTTTAAAAAATATATCTGCGTTGTAAGTATTTTTACACTTCAAAATAAGTAGTTAAATATCACAAGGGTGGGCAGATGGATATACTGCCACACAAATTCATACCATATCAATAAGCTTTCAATATCGGCATCGGAGCGGAACCGGTAATCAATCAAAACTTAAGGAGGGTTTATTATCCCCGATAGTTGTCGCTCTAAGAAACATTTCTATCCAGTATTGTGCGTACAGTTTATTATTATTATTAGTGTAATCATAAATTAAATCATTTCCTAATTATTTAAGCATGATTTTTGTAATAAAAAAATGTGTTCCTTTATAACCATGCAAGCTTTCGTACCCTGGCGTAAATATCGATATTAGTAGGTAGGTACGTTTTTTACCTACCTACGTTTATAACGAGTAATGGCTATAAGGAGCAAATTTGGTTGGTCCCTTCGCGCTCGTTATAACCAAGTTTGACTGTACTCATATTTTTGTTTGATATTAGGTTAGTAATTAGCGGTAGTTTTCTGCCGCGGCACATGATTGGCCGAGCGGCCGAATCGGAAGTAAGGTAAAGGCTGTTTGGAAAGCAAATGTGTATCTGAAGTGCAGGCCTAATGCGGTTATACCCGAAGGTCGATACAATTGACAACGATTAACGTTTCCGCGCAGATTGCTAATAAAATCAACGTAAAATTTGCACGATGAACATATTGGCAATTTACAATAAATTGGTATCCACTCTCACTCTTCTGGTGAGAATTATATTTGTGTTTTATATTAGATCGGTACTCATAGCATGAATGACACTTATTTGAACACATCGTCATTGGAAAGCCAAAAAGGTTTAAGAGACACTTTGGTCAAACATTAGTTAAATATGCAGTTTTGATCAGTTTTTTCCTGCATCGAATGCTCTGACTGCAATCTAATTTATATTTACCATTTGGAAAAAGGCTTGACTCAAGCGACACATTGAGAGCATTGAATTATCTGAGTTACCTTTTTTTCAAAATTCAACCAATACTAAGACTTAAGAATTTTATTGTTTGAAAAAAAAACCTTTAAGTTTTCTGGTGTAAGCTTCCCAAAATGGCGCTTCAGCCCATTTACCTTTCAAGCGACGATATTAAGTAAATATAATAGTTATATCGTATTAAAATAATGTAAGTGTAAGTAGGTACCTTTGAATGTAAATTAGGTGATTTCACGGACCTGTAAGTCTATTATTATTTATTTAAGAATATTCATTAATACCTAGGATTGGTGAGGGTAAGTCATAACGATTTTCCGTTTTACGAAATTGCATCATTAAAATAGATTTTGAAAAAGTTAATTTTAAACCGTCACTCAAAGAACTTATAAAGACGTCGTCTGTTGCCTCGTGCCTACTGTCTAGGCCCTAGGACAAACCTACGGTAGGAACTTGACCTTCTCGGATTCAATGTCATCTACATAAATGGAATCAAACATGAATCTTATCTGATACCAAATGATATCGGAGACGTAATTTCATTATAATCACAAATATCGTTTTATACATCTACCCGTCTCTTATTAAATCTTCCATATAACCTACAAAACTCGTGTGTGTGTGTTCCTTGTTCCTTCCAGGTTAACGCAACTCTTTGAGTTCAAAACGTAATTTTCAAAGGGAAATACGAGTATTAGCAAGGTGTTTTTAACACATAAGATATGAAAAAAGCATTTCCATAAAGATCTAAATTGTTTGTTCCATATTTTTTCAATTTAAAAAGTAGCGTTTAAACGTGAGCTAATCCGGGTAGTAACTATTACTTGTCTATATAATAATATCCACATAATTATGTACAGTATAAATCTTACGTTTCCCAGTCAAACAAACGTAAAGTGACGTTCGCTCATAAATCAATTCGCGTCTCAATCACCTGAGCTAATATGTCAGCAAACTATAGTATAATAAAATAAAACAGACGAACAATAATTTTGCATTGAACCTGGATAAAATTATCGCCCTTTTTAAACGTGTTGTACAAAGAAGCAGTAAAAAGTATCAGGGTCACAGAATAAACTAAGGTAAATAATCGATTAGTTCACATTGATTCAAACTGCATCGTGATGACGGCCACCCTCTTTGATCGTCGTACGATGACTACGTACATACATTTAATCTATTTTATAGTCTAGGTTGTGTATAAATCATTTTTTAAATCCCTTTATAAATTTTCGCATGACATTCTGTAAGCATTCAAAAAGATCTATTGAAATTAGTATGTATTGAGAAATATTTTCTCTTGAAGGTCGAGCGATAAGAGGTATTATAATCCATTCAATCGAGGATCTACGCTATAAATCGCAAAGAAAACTAAAATACAGCTATCTGCTACCCTAACATAAATAATTTAAAAAAGATTAATTTGGTCGTTTCTCCTAGGTAGCCGAGAAAAGGTTGAAATGTTCATTATAAGGTACTTTGCTAATATAAAATAGAAATAAGACAAAATCAACAGACGGAGGTCGCTGGTTTGCGGGGCCCTTAAACCGGTCCTCAATAATGTATTCGCCGGGTAAGGATTGGTGTTTGAACCTGTGTATGTTGGTGCCATACATTTCGTCTCCCTAAGTTGTTCTATATTCAAATTCAAAAGCCGGTTTCCAACTTAACGGTTTCCAGGCAATAGCAAATAAATCATATTCTCAGCTCTCTCAGAAAACACCGGCAATAATGTTGATAAATAGTTAATGTTTTTTTGTCCTTGATAACCTTGTGAGTTATGCTGTCACGCACCTACTGTCTATTTTACCCTTGATAATAAATGTTGTCAATATCTTCCGTCCTTGAGGTGATTATTATTTTGAAAAGTATTATATTTAAACCAACAAATCAAAACATTAAGATAAGACACTATTTGAATGTCGTCATTTTCAAATTATTTAATAGTAATTAAAAAAAAAAGTCGGGTATTATAGATGTTTTTTTCGGAGTTCTACGCCTTAATTATTAATGTCATACCAAACGCACAACATCAACCGTTGTATGTATTTATTTCGCGTGGAACGAATTATCGGTTAAGTAGGTACTGTTTTTGTTTATAACCGAGTCAGCCACTAAAAGGGGACATAGTGAAAGTGATTGACTTACAATATCTCTCGCTTGGCGCATGGCTGTAAAAAAAGAGTCGGTACCACCCGGCAGCTAACGAAGTAAAGATTTGATAATCACAGGTGACCTGTAAGCCCCTCGAAATACTCGCGATTTGAATTCAAATTGTCGAAACCACAATCAGAAAATACGACCTGACGGTTCGCTGTCACCAAAATCACTGAAACACAGAAACTTTTTCGCAGGGGCAACACATACGGCGATACTCCTTTTAACAATCGGACCCGATCACGCAATAGCAAATCAAGGAACCTGGTAAAAATAATTATTTCATAACGTTAGACGAGTCAACACTTTGCGTCTTCTCAAGTATTGGCCCGCTTAAAGAGTGTTGTTTGCTAAGTGCCTCCTTGCCTACTACTCTGGTACTATTTCGAAGCAATACAGACTGGAGTTATTATGGCGAGCGTAGGCGGGATGGAGGCTTGGTCACGGGTTTGAGGGGTTCAGTAGGAATTTCCACACATTGGGTGAGAATGGAGGCAAGTCTCATCCAGACCGAGACAAATGAATATAAACTAAATCAATCTTGTAAAAAGGATACAATTCAATGCACAGCAAAGAGATTTTTTGTCCGTTATAATCGATTCCTTTTTCCTCGAGGCTAAGATTTATTTCGCTGCGTTTTTGTAATAATAGATCTGTTCGACTCACGAGCGCAGGTCACCTTGGTGCCACACCCCTCGCACACCTCCGACTCGAGATCAATACTCCCCTCTGACGTCACGCAGAGAAAGTAGTTCCCAACACGACCTGCGACATAACCCGCCCCTAGCGGTGGTGCGGAGAAACAACCTTTGAAAAGGGGAGTAGATTTTTCAATAGATTACCGCTGTTGCGTCATCAATGTTATTTAATCTCTGATTACGCGTAAAGCGTATGTATATAATATAAATTTATATGGGCTCGTCGCGTCGCGTCGGGACTTGCCTTAAGTTTGAAATTTTTTCATAACTTCGGGGGAATAAAATGGCTCACCATCTCAGGATAGCGGCATAAATTTTATGACGTCGTATTTATTATTTGCTACCGTATAAAATCTTCTACAGACTTGATTTATCGAATAAGGTTAACAAAATATCTTATAATATGTCTCCCCAGAAGACTTACCACTTACATAAACAAAGACTTGGAAAATTACTCTCAGCAGCGTTGGTGCCGCCGAGATTGCGCATTTGATTCAAATTTTATCCTAGCAATCACTCAGTATAAAACTCATTGGTAAAAAATATATTTTCACGACAATATGTAATTCGGTAGCAGTAGGGGATTTCTCATGGGGCTGTATTGTGTATCGGACAGCCATAGAAAGTAGTACCTACTACCTACCTACCGAAGTAAGTTCACACGCAGCTTCCAGTTTCGACCACTCTTACCCAAACTTCTCGACATTCAGCTTCGTGATAGCTAGCACGTCCGCTCCCAGCAATAAGCAGGGTTCCCCAATACATCGTGTTCTCGGAATGGATGAAATGAGGCTCCCGGCATCACCGTGCATCACACTCGAGTCACCGTCACCGTCACATGCTACCAAGGTTCCCGTCTTGCGTCGGATTTCGCTACGTTCGCGAGAAGTTGCCAAGACGGCTACATCGTAAAAAGCACGCGCGCTGCATTCACAAAAACATTATATTTACCGCATTCTATTTCAAGAACGGATGGCAAAAGAGAAATTTTAAATACGCTCGTGCTTGATCATAAATACAACTGATTTAGTCGAATTTCACAACAATTATCTATTTGATTATTGTTATTGTTGTGAAATTAATACATATGAATTTAAAATATCTATGTAAAATCAGGAGCCTAGGAAATGACAATGCCTAGGTTTTGATATATCGCGTCGTTTTTTATGAGAAATTATGTCACGTTTTACAACTAATTTAAAAATAATTTGATACTAAAGTAAAACAAATCTCTCGAACTCCAGGAGCAACTGGGATGTCTCCCAGTTAAAGAGGATAATCTAGGATCAATCAGAAGCCACTGGGAAACTCAAAGGGTAACCGGGATTCAACAAGACTGATTCAGCAATGGTGGCAATGTCCCGTCTTAACAATACGGTTCAGATCCCTGAAGAGCTATGCCACGGTGTGGAAGAAGGACACATCGCCAAACACCCAATGATAACCTCGGTAAACATTATCAAAGGGGCTGAGGAATGAGGTGAACTTTGGAAGAAGAATGGCCCCCAGCCCTACGGGAGCTTTACAAACCAACGCAATTGGTCGCATCAAGAATAATACGATATAATAGCTTTAGCAAAAAGTTCAGATGAAAAAGGTTTCGCAGTGATTTTAAGTACGACGTCCCAGAAACAGTTTGTAGATATGTAGGTACCTATTTCCTATTGCGCAAAATAGTTGAACGCTTTATAT
Organism: Drusus annulatus; assembly: GCA_022651775.1. Taxonomy (NCBI): domain Eukaryota; kingdom Metazoa; phylum Arthropoda; class Insecta; order Trichoptera; family Limnephilidae; genus Drusus; species Drusus annulatus. Next base: position 219,688 of record JAGWCC010000155.1, on the reverse strand, counting down.
ACGTTTTTTGTCGCCCATTGTCACAAGAAATCAATATCGATCACTTAATTCTATGCCAGTTACAACTAGTTTCTATAAAAAAATACCTCTTTCTTAAGTCGGATATGTATAGAGACGGAATAAAGCCTTTATATTTTTGATATATTTTGGTACAATTCTGATTTTATCTGAATTTTATCAGAAATAGCCAGGTACTTCCCAACCTTCCTCTTCCCAATCTCCTTCCCCTCCCCACTACCTTCAGCCTCACAACTTACCCTACTTGGGGATGCCATAGTCTCACTGGCTCTAGACGGTTGGGAGTAGTTGAGACTCTTGTGCGGTATTCATATAAAAAAAATATATAAAAAAAAGGAAAGATTACGAAGCAAAATTTTAAATCCATCTTCCCGTAAACAACATAATAATCGTGCATGTTTTGCAATTTCGAAATCCTTGCTCAGATAAGTGAGGAAATATCTAATAATGAAATATTCTTTTGCAACATTTATTATGAATGTTGTGGTGGGATGCTTTTCTGCGAAATATTAAGTATTTATCAATTTAGGTTGATTGATGATATCGGTAGTTGTGCAATGAACTACTCAAGAATCAGTAATAATCTTTGAAAATGGAATGATAAAAAATGATTAAAAACGTGTCTTTTAAATGAATCAATATGAATTACCTGGTATTATGTAGGTTCAGCAAAAATTAATAATAACAATTAGCAAGAAAAAATAATCAAAAAGGACTCTATGATCGGCTTCTAACTTTAGATTAAAGATCTGAACAAAGGTTACAGGAAATATTACAAAATATTATGTATTGACACATTATAATTATTTGAATATCTTAAAATTGAAATAACTATTGAATAAGATTATGGATAGCTGTCTTATTTTTCTTGTTTTTAATAAATTCCTATTATATTATCCACTTATAGAAAACTCTTTTGTTCTTTTTTTGTAAAGTGACAAATCAGAAATCTCTTTTCTGAAGCACTAAAAACTCGCGAAAAAAATTCGACATAAAATGTCCACAGATTTTTCTGTTTGGAATTTCCCGGTCAAGGCATCACTATTTTTGTCTGTTCGCCCTTTCTATTATTAATTATAATATTTTAATAATAATAATAATAATATTTGGATAATTTGTATAGCGCCGTTTTTGTGAAAAATCACCTCAAGGGCGCTGTACAAATCTTAATTTCTACTTAGTATTAATTCCTAGTTTATATAAATATACAGCATCATACTTACCTGGCAGGTCACTTCTGGCAGGACACAATCACCATATCATGATAACTTAAAATTTAGAATAACTTAAATTTTTATTTATTTTTTATTTTTGTTTCTTTTTTTTTATTTTTATTATTATTATTTTTTCATTTTTAGGGCATGAGGGCAAATTTAAAATAAAGTATATCGGAGGTATTTTTAATTTTTTAAATTTTTCGTAGTGAAGAACAGATAATAGTGATAATCTTCTAATGAATTTAAGGAATGAGAGTCTGAAAAGTTTTCTTGGTTCTATTGGGCTTGTTACATCTTGATTATGGATATGATTTTCTGAAAAAATGAGTTTTGAGTTTGGTTCTGAACTCTGTTGAGTCTTTTATTACTCTCAGATCATGTGGTAGTCCATTCCAGGCTTTAGGACCTGACACTCCGAAGGCGGGCTCTCCGAACTTAGTGTCTGGTGTGCGCTTTGGTTCTTTCAACCTTCCGATAGCCGATGACATTGCCGATCTAAGAGTTGACTGTCGCGAATTGGAATCTTCAGGAATAAATATCTACTTATCTATAAAATATATGATAAGACTCCATATTGATTATTCTATATTTTTCAAATTTTCATTAATAAAAGTGTTGAAACTCTTGCAAAGCCGCAGTACAATGTAAATGTTGCCTTTACGTATATTATCATTCTTGTGGTCAAATTGATATTCTGAAAGACTTCCTACAAACATCAGCATGTTTTGTTATTTCTCAGCACAATCCCAGCTGAAAATACGTGTTTAAAAATAAAACGATGATTTATGTCACGAATGAAGTTTTCTTCCGGGTTAGGACTGTTGTCGAGACTTCTAAAGACGCGTCCGCTAAAGTTCTTTGACACGCGTCCCGAATTTTGCAGATTTTAAATTACTGTAAGTGAAATATTCTTAGTCTAGTGGATCTGACGTACTAATAGATCACGGGTTCAATTCACACCTAGCTTCATAAAAATACACAATTAAGGTTTATAAAATGAATATTTAAATTTCGTGTGCGAAATAAAGAAATGGTTGATTTAACACTTAACCTTTTGCCCTTGCTGTGTTATTAAAATACTGAATCTTAATATTTTCATATAATTTTTCGTTTGCATGAGCAGGAGATGTCTTTGCATATTAAGAACTCTTATTTTATACTAATCTTTTCATTCTGTTTGCACACCGAATTGATTCTCGAAAGCCAGGAAAAGATAAAATAAATTATAATAATTAACTGTTTGTTTAGTTGCTTGATTTCCCGTAAAGGCTTTATGTAGGTATTCATAGAATATGAATGGTGTCAGTGATATGTGATTCCGACGTAAGTGTCGTGGAAAATTATGTTCTAGAACCTAGGATATCGAATTTCAGTGGGGGTTCTAATTTTTGGGAAGTGTGTTAGAGTTAATGAAGTTTTGTCCAACTTTTGTATTCAACCACAAAAACTATGATAATGTCATTATGAAACCATGATGACACCGGAAGCAATTCACCATTCGTAACTGCATCACAAAAGGTTTTGAGCGTCTTGATTAGTTGCCTATCAGCTGCTGTTTTAAATATTATATAACCTAACCAGATGAAATATTTTTTTACTTTTGCAAAATATATTTTTTTACAAATTATTTTATTACAACATAATTGCGTAATCTATCAAAATGTTTTCGATCCGTGAAATGCTGAGGTCACTTTTGAAACTTTCGTTTAAATCAATATATTCCTTGAACTTTATTTTTCAAGCCGCCTTTAAGCGGATTGCGTTAGAGATATTGAATTTTCTGTTTTCCTTAGAGGACACACAGCGGTCAAAGTTGAATTCGCTGAGCTTCGCTAAACAAAGCCTTGCCGGCGGAATTCGAATCATACTACTTCACAACGCCAAGTGTAATACTCACGCGTTAATACGTGGATTATTTATCTAAATTCTTATTAATTGCATTCTTGCGAAAAATTCCAAGAAGATAAATTACATCATATTAAATATATTTATTACAAAGGCGATACTTTGATACATGTCGAGTAGGACACATTTCAACTTTTGTTTTTAACGGACATTTTTTTAGCGAGTCTTTTTATAAGCCTATAAAAAAATAGGCTTAAGACCTGTAAATTTTTTTTGAAAAGGTTTTTTTTCTACAAACGTTCTTTCGGATTTGTTGTTATTTTTTAATGTCGCGAATTGAGTTTATTAGACTCGGGCTCCCCTTCTGTCCCTCTGACGCTAAAAACAATAAGTGGGCCTAAGCAAAACTAAAGGCTGTTTCTCAGTAACGTTTTGCAGGGACATCACACATCGGAAGCAGTTGCGGCTTGTGACTTTTTATGACCGGTCGTTGGACAAACGCGTCGAATTCCCACCCGAGCGTCGTGCGTTCAATTCCTCTGCTGGCTAAGCCCTCCATCATTGCACAAGCAACATCTTCCGCTTATTATGATGGCAGTAGGAGTTTTTCAAATATTTTTGGGTTATTCGTAACCCGGGAATTTTTGTCTTTCTTTGAAAAAAAAGTAGTGCTTGATTGAAAAAATTACATTATTTATGTGGTAGCCTAAATGATTTTTTTTTTCTAAATTTCAATTTTTCGTATGAAGATTTTTCAGCACAACCAAAAATGAAAAATCCTTGCAATCTTTATTGTTTTTTATTTTAATTAAAATAATTTTCGGTTACAACAACATCAACAACGTCTTTTTTTTCGATTTTAGCACTCTAGCACACTAAAAGGTCACGATGCGCCACTGGTTGTAATTTTATACATATGCACCAATACACACAATCCTATCAATATAAATAATCAGTCAAATATACGAGAAGATAGATACAAATGTACGAAAGCATTGAACAAGTGGATTTGATTATAGATAAATTAATCCAAACCTGACAACGAATAATTGAACGAAAACGGTTTTATATCTGATTAATTCTAGATAATTGAATTACTATCAATGAATCTTCATCGTTTATTATATATTTTGTTTGATTATAGATGCATTATTATTTTCATAGTAATATCTTGAGGTTTTAAAAAGAATGCCCAATTATTCATTATTATACAGTGAAACCCACTTATAAAGTTGCCACATAAGAAGTTTTATTTTTTGTTTTTTCAGACCCTTGAAGACTGAAATGCAAAAACGGCTCAAATATTCCCACAAAAGAAGTTTTTTTTTCTGATCTCTTAAAAAACCTTAATTCAAAGTTTGATTATACTCATTAGATGTAAATGTTACAGAAAAAATATTTCATTAAATACGACGATGATGCAATCAATGAAGTCTATGGCAATTTATTCGTCATCAAGTTATCATATTTAATTAATTCGCAGATCACACAATCTTCTCTTGAAAAATTACTAAGCATCTTCGTTTGTTTTATATTAGCTACTTGTAGGTACATCAAAGTTAAAAAAGTATCTAATTATTTCATTTTCTTTTTGACTTTGTAATATTTTAACTTATATACTTATTTTTATTTTGATTTATATGTATTTTTAGTAGTTCTTACAGGCTATTTTGAATTTATTGATTGGCATAATTTTGATGGTTTCCGGCAGCGCATCAAAAGATTTCATCCGTTGTTACGAATACGTTCTACAGAATAAATTTACTTGCGAGTTTGGCGTATTTTTAAATCCTCTATTGGGCTAGGTTATGCAAGGTTAGGTTAGGTTAGGAAGGCTATTTGTTAAACTGATTTTAGTGAATTCGTTTGAAGTTTTTTACCATTCATTTGTAAATTAATTTGATGGCACTCATCCAACATTGAGTTCGTTATCTTGAAAATGTTATATTTGTTTATAAATATCTCTAATTTGATATCCATTAAAACATAGATTGCGAATAACCCGGATTAACAAGCCTTATCTATTTTATCTGGACTTATATTATATAATAATTGACTTTGAATTTTGATGATGGCAATAATACAGATACGTTCCTTTCTAATTTCACAAATAGTGCACTAATGTTACAGCTTGACACATATAACTTTGCAGGCGGTGAGAAGAGGAATTAATGACGCCGTGTATTTTGTTCGGCTGTCAATATTTTTAAATTTAGGTTTCTCAAAAACATAACTGTTTTTGATTTTATGATAAACTAGTTGGAAAACCTATGAAAAGTGATGCGTGAAACATTATTCTCATGGGTTGGCATTACTGGACTTAAAAAAAAAAAAAAGTCTCGATAATTCCTAAATCGGGACGAGCTTCTTCAAGATTAAGCTGTGTTGTCAGCTTTGCGGAGTTTAATAAACATTTAAAAGGGTGTATTATTTTTAATTGCTTACTGTATTAAAAAAAAATTGCAAAAAATGTACTACTTGTATTATTTAATCTCCGAATTAAATTTGAATATTTAGGTCATAATTAATTGTTTAAAAAAAAGCCTACGTCTAAAGATTTATTTTGTACTTTGACATTCCCAATATCTTTGTGGCGACGTCACTAACTGCAAAGTTATAATTGTCAAGCAGTGACATGCAATCTATTTATGCTCTACTATTTGAATTTCAAATGCTGTCATGATACTATCTTACGTATTTTTTTTTGTAGTACATACCTAAAAATAAAAACTTAAAATAGCAGAACTTTATAATAATAATTATATCAAATTTGATAAAATTTTGACTGATAAGGTAATAAGTACTAACTCTCACTATACGTAGAGCAATTAGAGTTGATGCGAACAACACATTCTTAACATTGTGTGTATTGGTGCATATTTATATTACTTCCGATAACGACGTCCTTGAGAAAAGTCGCCTAGAAACAGCCTTTCGTCTTACTTACGCCTACTTATTGTTATGAGCGAAAAGGAGACAACAAGTGTATGCATTTGTCTTTGTGTTTGAATACATATTCATTATTTTTACTAAGCATTCGCCGGCGTGACCCGAATCTATCAGAAATTATTGCGATTGGATGACGCATTTTCATTGAAGTAATCACATCTGAATTGAAGTTTTAGTAGACTTTGATTGGACGAAGTATGAAATGATAAATAAACTCTTGGCTCAATTATTACTCTGTCATATTTGTCTTCAGTCTCATTCCCTGGAAGAGTTTATATTATAATATAATTATACCTAGTCTAGTCAACTTAAATTATGCACAAATAGTTTTATGCGCAGAGCATACTAAGTCAGCTGAAATAGTTTTTACTCGTTTTTTCATACAACTTCGTAGATTTAGAGTGGTAACTCAACAACCCTTCATTTTATGAAATAAACCATTAAGATGTTTTATTTGAAATTTAATTAGCATTATTACTGTGTAAAAACATTTTTTTCCAAGAAACTTTCAGAAACCGTGAAAGTAGCCATATTTTTCATCCAGATTTTAGAATCTTTTTTCAAAGTGCCTAAAGAAACATATCATCGCCGGAAAGGCAAAAGAAGTGAAGCACCATTTTGGGAAGTTTACACCAGCGCACTATAAAGTTTTTTGTTTGTTTTACAATAACATTCGTAAGTCTTCAGTACCTGGTTGGATTTAAAAAAAAAGAACTCAGGTAACTGAAGCGACAAAAAGCTAAAAAAAGTCCCAAACTTTTGTCGCTTGAGTCAAGCCTTCTCCCAAATGTTAAATATATTTTAAATGGCTGAAGGGCCGCAAAAGTATTCAGAACTAAACGAGAGTCAGAGCATTCGATATAGAAAAAAAAACCTGATCAAAATTGCATATTTAACTCATTTTTGACCAAAATGTCGCTCAAGCCCTTTTGCCTTTCCAGCGACGATATGTTATTATATATGCCAAGTTTAAAAATTAAAGTAACTAATTTCATCACAAATGCTAAGATGACTAGGCTAGTGTCGGCTCTTGACTTTTTGGGGCGAGAATGTTAAGATTGAAAAATACTACGTCATGGTTTGTTTTGTTGTTTTCGCACGAAGACTACGAAACTTTAATTACTGAGAGCTTCATTGACGATAAACTGCCCGTTTTAAAACTGTCCACCCCTTCCCAATATATTAAACCGACTTTAATATATTTACAGGTATAATACTATCTATGATTGCAATGTAAACAAACAATATAAATAGCTATGAATGAATTTGTAAATACACCAAATACTTCATTCATTCCAAACAAATACCTAATCGATTTATACATTAGAAGGGGATTCCACTTAGATACGAGTATTAATATCAATTCCTGAACACGTAACAACCGATTGTTCAAGGAAAACTCGAACAATAGATTTTTATAAGATAATTATTAAACAGTCATGCTTTTACTATGAATAACGATTGTTATTAAAAGTTGTTATAGTTTTTTTATTGATATACTGTGTTAAGTGTATTGATAAGATTCGACTGCAAACGGATGAAGCACTTCAAGCTACAAAGCTAAGAATTTAAATAATCAGCAACGCAAATATGAAACAGAAAAAGCCAGAAAATAAAATGACAACGGTCACAACCGAGACTCGAACTCGGATCCTCTACTCTGTAACGGGAGTAACGCTTCAACCAATTCAGCCATTGGGAACTTATTAAAAATCGACATTTTTAATCGATCTTATACTTTTCATTGAAGATTATCGATATTATTTTTAGAAAATTCCTCCGATTTGCCATCTTTGCCATGTTCTGTTTCATATTTGTATTGTTGATTATTGATATTATTTAAATATTAAAAAACATTAATGCATTAAACTTAATTCCAATTTCAACAACAAAATTATGCGATTACATGAGTTGATAAAAACTAAAACCTTACTTATCGTAAGTATTCAACGTGAATAGGAATTATGTATATTAATACTGCAATGAGCAGATTACATGGACAATCAATCAGAGAAAAAATATGAACAGATCTTTCTACTAAGAATATGTAAAGATTTTTTTCAAAAGTCTTATATTTAAATCACCAGTTTAATTCAACTGTGTTGTTGAGATCGAAGCAAGACACTCTACTAATATGAACGAATATAACATGAATCTTCTCATCTTATACTTCGCTCCTTTCAGTTAAGTAATAAATTATTGTGTTATTCTACCATTGGAACGTGTAACGCTTTTAATCTTGGGGTCATTATAACCCAAACATATTTAGTTGTAAGTAATTTATTATCGTGTAAATAATAAAATTAAAGTCCAAACTAAAGGTTTTTAATGTTATTATGATTTAGTGGTGAAATTGTGTAGAATATAAAGTCAAATGCGCTGTTAACATTCGTGTTTGATGTGAATAATAATATACTGCATGAAGATTTTCAGCAAAACGAGCTCCAAATACCTAAAAATCTTTATACTTAAAATTGACTTGAAAATTAAGCATGGAGATAACTTAGTAATATCGAAGTATTTATTATGTAGATATCACAACCAGAGTTGACCCGAACATAGTACATACATGGCCTGTTCAAAAGAAAAGGTTAATTTTGAATTTTCGCCGGCTGTGTACATTCGATTATCGATTTTTTTTGTTATGTTGATACACGTATGTTTATCATATGTTAGCATTATCAGCCATTTTGGATTAGTGGTTTGTTTTTGACAACTGGAAAGGTTAGTCACGTTTTTGTGTGTTCTTCGATTTTTTACTTTTGAAAAAAATGGATCAAAGAATATGTGTTAAATTTTGCGTTAAAAATGGAATAAAGTGCTCCAACGCACTTTATTCCATTCATCCCACTAATCCAAAATGGCTGATAATGCTAACATATGATAAACATATGTTTACCAACATAACAAAAAAAATATTCGATAATCGAATGTACACAGCCCGCGAAAATTCAAAATTCACCTTTTCTTTTGAACAGGCCTCGTACATAGATGTACTGCTTGCATGCAGCATGTTTCAAACTTGATATTTAACTATATAAAAGAAAATTCCAGTGTTTTTTTTAATAATTGAAAGAAAACTGGAAAACTAAACAAACAAGCGCGAACAAGTATCAAGCAATAATTGTACATTAATGGAAAGGGCTGGATACTTTATTAAAGTAACAGACGACTTCATTCACTTTATTTCGCTCTTTTCACTTCATTCACTTTATTTATTTGTTAGTTGGGAACTGAAACTATCGAATTCTCGTCGCGCGGAGTCTGGACGAAGTTAGTGATGTTCAGCAAGGACATCACTGTCGGAAGTGAATGTGTATATTATGCACCAATACACAGTCCTAAGTTTCTGTTATTTGGGTTAACTCTAATTACGTGACCTACACCCACCTATTATTGATTTTTTGTCTAATAATACGTATTGTTTTAAAAATTAAGGATACGTCTATAGAAGGGAAAACATGCTGATGTAAAACTGCGCACGCATTTTTCAGTAATGCTTGATGTAGGTTTGTTTTACTACACAATCTTAATTATAAAGCGGAAACTATGTTTGTGCCCCACTAAAAACTCGCGAACGGTGAACAATATTTTCTCTATTTACAGAACACTGTATATTTAGGTAAAATATATTTTAATTGTACGCTGAATTTTGTTTTTCTGAATCATCAAAAACTCTCAAACTGTGTGCTCTTTTAGTCAAAAGTTCTGCTAGGTAATTATTTTTACGCGTGACACCTGTTTCGCCTTCTGAGGGCATTATCAAACTGTCTACAGATAACAATAACATAAACTGACAGTTTGATAATGCCCTCGCTATTAAGCTTAACAGCTGTCGCGCGTAAAAATAATTACCTAGCAGAAATTTTGAATAAAAATTGTTTTTTAAAATTTGAAATAATAATTATTATTGTTTAAATAAAATTGAAAAAACTGAAAGAAAGTGTTTAAGTCTCTAGCGAAACCGGGTAATACATAGTAAACATAATAAGTCATTATTTTTATAAATAATCACTAGTAAACAAAGCATCATAGCTGAATGCTTGCAAAGCCATTAATTCTAGCCCGTGCAAAGTGTAGTTTATTATTCTTGTTGATGTGTAACGACGGATAAGTCAATAGAAAAACAAAATAGCGACGTGTAAATAAGTGATTGCAGAGAAGAGCACGTGTCGGAACTTGTGACTGTTTACAAGTAGGCTTTATAATACGTCTACGTTAATAACCACATTTTCCTTCGACCTGCGAAGTAATACGTACGTACAACGTACCTTGCAGCACTAGTCTGTCTTGTTACATTACCGTCACACGTAAATACGAGATGTGATTCCCCGCCCGTGTACACAAGGCTTAGTTTTATTCATAGGTTTATTAGTGTATTATGTACTATAAAATATATTTTTTTCCGAAACACGAAATTCTACCTCTCTATGAACGTTGTGAAAATTGCACAGCTTTATTTATCGAACTGGCATGTTTAGGTCAACGCAAACAAAACCATTATTAGCTGTCCGGAACCAGTGGAACTATGTAACTGCCAACTGAGATATGTTGCGAGACTGAAGGGAGTGGAGAAGGGAAGGCGATGGTGTTGGGGAAGATAAAGGTTAAAAAGTATCTGGCTATTCAGATCTGGTCAGTAAACACGGCTATTGTCATTTCAAGCAACGCTTAGGTTCTGAATGCTGGGCGATACTGAGAGTATTTACCATTATTATTCGATTTTTTAAAAATATGTTGAAGCTTACGAGAAGCCGATTAGTTAATCTAGTTAAAATATAAAATTAGTAAGTCAACCAACCAGACAAAATAAACATAAAAATGAAGAAATTTCTCGTTAGAATATACGAGTATATCGTCAGAAATCCACAATGTTTTTATAATCATTCCTTTTGTAATATTTTGTTCAACTTATTGCCAAATACATCATTTTTTATTGTTCATGGAATGCCATGTTGCAATAAATATCGAAAATACCAATAAAGATTAAAAAATGCTTATCTACGACATTAATTGTTCGTGACTTGTTTAAATGTATTATACTTTTACACTTTGTGTATTTCTTCGATTGTTATACAGTATAAATTTGATATTTTTTGCAACGGAAATCAATCTTGCCCGTATTTACTGATTAATATAATTTGAACCAATAAATACATATATATATTTTTTTTAATCCAAAGTTTTCAGAATGACAACAATGAACTGACAAAACAAAGATACGAAATAAAAATTATTATTATTTGGTGCTTTTTTAGATGGGAGAAGTCCCATTCTGAGAATAATGGTAAATTTTACAAGAGATGGGAATTAAAAAGTTGGTCCCCAAGCAGGGCCGGTTCCATAACATCTAGCGCTCTGTTCCCAGGCCCGGCCCTGATCCAAACGGCGCCTGGTGCAGGTAATTTTTTTGGCGCCCCTTGTGAAAATCTAAATTTAAACAATTTTTTTAAAAGCACTGCACTGCTATTTTCTGCATAATTTTATCTCATTTTCACCCCCCGTGTGAAATTTACGTTCGAACAAAAGATGGTACCAAATCGCATCAAGTATAAAACGAGAGGCGCGAATTTTTACTCGGAAGTTTTAGGTTCGATTCCCGTCCATGAATATAGTTTTTTTTAAATTTAACATTATTTACAGGCGCTGGACGCGTAAAAAAGCACTGTAATTAGGTACTATTGGCGCCTTGGCAATGCGCCGCCTGGAGCGGACTGCTCCAATTGCGCCTGCACAGGACCGGCCCTGCCTGTGCAGTAAGTACCGATAACACGCCCCCAATCGATTTTAATGTACGAAACTCCATAGAAAAATAGACTTTACATCCAATAACCATTATGCAATTCGTAAAAAAAATCCGTGACAAAAAGCTGTTTTCCGTACATTTCCGCTAGTCGTTCAATGCACAGCGATGCTGCCAGTGCAATAAAAAAACATATTTATTCCATAATGTGGGTAATTTAAAAATAATTTGGGGATATTTAGATATGACTTGAGAAATGTTTTAAATAAATTTAAATTAGATCATTATTTTCACGGCGCCCCTTCAGAGATGGCGCCTATGTCTTTTGCACAGTTTGAACGTATGGCAGATCCGACGCTGGCCCCAAGCAACCGATAGGTATACCATTTTTAAGGGCAAGGAAGACTGAACCTTTCGTATTTTCAAAAAATATATACAACGACACTACGAGAGTCATTGACAAGCGACAACCATGTAAATACCTATGCTAGGTGTTTCCTTGTGAGATGGAAAGACTAATGAGTGAATCAAAAAGACATTAAGACGAAGGTAGTCAGTATTACTGTCACAAACTGGACACTCAAGTGGAATTATGCTGAACATGTTGAACTGCTGATAGATGAACGTTGGAATTCAAATAATATCCCATGGAGTCATTTGTTGGGGATGTGAAACAGAAGTAGCTCGCGGATGAGAAATCTTCTGGCTACAAATGAGTGAGAGACGCCAAGAAACGACACAGCTGGCTGATGAAGTATAATAGGAATACGCCTGTGGAGAATTGAAATGACTGGCGGTTGAAGCAAATTAATGTCAGAGTAATATGACAAGAAAATACGCACTGGAAAAAGGGAGGTATGAATGTTGATTAACCGCTATCGTTCGTTACTAAAAAACTGCATTATTTTCTCAGAGTATAATCGTAATTAGCATTTTTTCTTGTGAATACCGCACAAGAGTCCCAACTGCTCCCTGATTGTCTGGAGTCAGAGGAACTATTGCATACCCTGATCGGGGTATGTTGTGATGATGAGGGGAAGGGGGTGGAGAAGAAGAAAGGTTGAGAAGTACCTGGCTATTCAGATCTGGTCAACAAACACGGCTGAAGCCATTTCAAGCAACGTTTCGATTCTGGTTGGTGATCTTTCACCAGGGCGATACTTATAGTATCTACCATTCTAGAACATGCCGTAAATATACTATTAAATGTGTTAGGAAACATATTAATAAAATAAATTTTATTTGCACAAGCCAGAGTTTGAACCCGCCACCTCTGAATTCGCAGTCGGGGGTCTTAACCACTCAACCGTGGAAGCCGTCACATGATCGTTAGTTCGTCGTATGCAGTGATTAAAATAAATTGTTGCTCTGTGTGACATCGTATTTATTGTAACATAATTGTGAAACAAAGTCAGATATGAATAAAATATAAATATTGAATAAAATAAAATATGAATTATTATTCATCACATCTCCAGTATATATTTTTTAAATCCCAAATCGAGTCAGTCAGAGAGCCAATATAACGGGGAATCACTGACGAGAGTGACGAGTCGTACTAATTATAAATAATAACAATAGTATATGTCAGGCACTCCATAAATTTTAGCATATATTTTATTTTGTAGCTGAGTGAGAGAGACAAAAAAAAATTATCAATGTTTATGAGTCTGTTATCCTCTCATTCCTTTCGTTCCTATCTCGAAAGCGCCTAACGAAATACTTGCATCGGTTCCAAGTGCACCCCCGCCCCTGTACTTACGCGAATGATTTGTTAGCTACTGAAAGATTGACAGGTGTAAACCGACACAAAAATGACGTGTAATATATCTATGAAGAAATTGATAGTGAAATTATTTTCTCATATTTTCAGTATTTCGTACATTTTTTTCGAAACATTTTCAAGCTTTGAGGGCATTTCGGTTCTGCATGAGATATTCAGTTTTTAAATATATTTTTTCCGTTTTTTAATATTATTGCAGTTAACTTTGATAATGTATTTCGTATTTTACATTATATATTCACGATTTTGTACATTGGAATTTCAATTACCTATATTTATTTCAAATTCATAACAAGCTTCTCGATAAGGTTCTGCGATTGAACTTTCTTGAATCAAAATTTTTAAAATAGCTGGTTTTAGAATTATTATTTTCAAATGGTAACATTAAAAAATTCATGGTAAGGTAAAGGCAGTTAGAAAGGGAGAAACATATTTTCGTTACGTTTATACGACCTTTGCACCTTTCTCATTATGACAAAATGAATAAATTGAAAAAATTGAACGCGTTAAAATATGTATGATTGTTCTGAAAGCTCAGCACTGAAAGTTTAGCGCTGAAAGCTCAGATAAGTCCTTTGCAAACTGGCAAGAAGGGGTGAACGTTATCTGCAGGAATCAGGAATGGTCACCAATCCATTACTGCGTTGCCGTTAGCTGTAAGTTGTACCGCGCTTTGTTCAATCTGCCTGAAGATGTATTTATAAACAATAATTGGCACCCGAAGTGTGGCCGCTGTACACTGTGCCCACTTTAGTGACGTAAGGAGGACCAAGCCCGGCCCACTTGCATATCAGACTCGCTTGTTTTGTCAAGATGTTGGATTACAACTGAATACCCCCAAGAAAACACATTTGTTGATATTAGAGAAAATTCCCCACTATCTGCATCTTGGTCAAAACATCCGCATTCATATGTTATTAAAAAAAAACATTCTGAACTTTGATTCATTATAAACTATTACAAGTCTTCCGTTGATGAAAATTAATAATAATTAAATATCTTAGACAAAACAAACTGCATATTTTGTTGATTGATTGCATTATATCTTGCAGTATAGGACGTAATAAATAGTATCTATGACAATAATAATATTATACATAATAGATATTTACATAATCGATCTTGCGTCACTTGCTTTGGAAAAGTTGACAGTCAATAATAATTCTGTTGAATTCCGCATAGGGAAAATTAATGTTCTTAATAAACAAATCAACGATAAATATTATTTTGTTTAAATTCGTATTGCAACCAAAATATGTAAACAGTTGAATAGAGGGGAAAATCGTCGATTATAAAATGAATCGGTTACGCCACGGCGAGTTGATGGGCTAAAAAAGTAGCACGGAATAAGCAATAAAATTATAACGAAAGCTCACCTCTTCCATAATATCCTCATCCATGTTGAGTGTTGAGTATTGAGTATTGCAGGGACACTGAACTACGGGAAATACTGAATAAGCACTATGGTATAGTTCGGGCTGCGAGTCGTTTAAATATGACAAGTGCCTTACCACAGATAAGCGAGAATTGCACGGATTAAAGGTGTACTTTATCGCGGTGATTACAACTCGACGTTTATTCCTTCGCGAGATATAATACCTACACGAGCTTCGTCAACAGAGGTACGGTCACGCGAATGACACTGATTACATGACTGTTGAAGACTTTTCCGTCGCTGGTCCAATAGGCGACATACCGCTTTATTTCAATCACACGATGTAATAATAGTACTATATTCTAATACGGCTCGCTGCCCAGGCCCGTATTTAGGTCTGGCCAACCTTATACCGCTGGCAAGGGCGTCAAATTTTAGGGGGGCGACATTTCGCCGAAGTTCGAAAAATCTGCGTAGTTTCGATATTTTTACAAAATTCATCCCGCCATTTGCGATTCAGTTGCGTGTCAACATCCGGTCGATAAGCACGTCGACTCTGTGGCGGACGTCAAGATGCATTTTCAATTTATTTTAAGGGATACCTTAAGAAATCATTTTTGTTTTAACATTTTTACTTCACCTTCCTTAAATAAAGGGGATGGGAAAAAACTTCAAAATATTGTGAACGCTTCACGAACTACAAGTTCTTTCAAATTAACCCTTCACGGTTAAATTGAACTAACAGTTCAATCGCTCAGTTCGCACCGTTGTAGGTAGTGTAGCGTGTAGTATAGGAATTAGGAACTCGAGTGACTACTACATCGTTGGTTTGTGCAATCAGTTCGCAGTTCATACATTGCTCCACGAACTTCACACTACAAAAAAGTGCGGCGATTTGTCAGAAGAGTAAATTTGAAGGACTACAATTTAAGCATTCGCACCATGAGAAATGTGTGAAGTATGAACTGCCGCTAAATGAAGTAGTTCTTTGTAGAAGTTCGTACAGAGCGGTTACATCACTAACTTATACGATAGAGCAGGAACATTATGCAATTGAATGTGATCTACGTTTAAATCTCCGCCCATTTTTTGAGAACGCCCCTCATCAATTTATTTCTAGGGTACTATGACAGAAAATTAAATTATTATTTTTTTGAGAATTATTTGTGTGAGCCCTAGCTATTTAGAGGATTACGAAAGATTCCATAAAATAGAACAATAACTAAAAATAATGGCGGCCTTTGGCGACACGGGTTTTTACTGTCTAGAAAAAGATGGCAAGAACTCTTCAACTCTCGACGTGAACACATTGTTAACAGATTAGAAACAAATAGCTATACTATTTAATTAATTTATGAGCTACTTTAGATAAACCTAATAAATATATTAAGGAAATGGGCTCCGGTGTCATAATTCAGTTAAGGTGATAATTTTATTGAATTAGTGCAATTTCGTCCTGGTTCTACGTTTGGAAAATTTTCCCTGTCAATGTCGTCATGGTTTGTTGACATAATATTATATGACGTTTTGTAGACAAATAACATGACATAAATCTATTAATTTATCTGAAGTACCTGAGTAATTTAAATTATCTTCAAAGAATCATATAAATTTCTAGGTATTTGATTATAATGTAAATGTTTTGTGTTATTAGTTAATTACATAGGCGAGAACCAAGAAGTTACTAAGTACACTAATTAAATAAGAATTTATGTATCGTAAGAAGGTGGGAGTAACTCACGGAAATTACAGTATTTTTTTTACATTCAATTTATTTATTCCCGCTACTCAAGTTAATATCAAATCTTGAAGTAACAATATATGGAGAGAGAGCTAATTCTTTTTAAGCAACCTATACAAATTTAGAATAAATCACTTTCTCCAGGTTTTTACGTCGTACACCATGAGAAAGAAAGAGACAAGAAAATCTCTCAAATTATCACACCCCTTTAAAGTATTGTTAGAATGTTCTCCGTGTCCTGCGTCTCCGTTGACTCCGCCCACACGTTTTGATACGCGAAATAAATGAACATAACTCAACGGTTTATTAGGTTACATGCAATATTTTTGTTTATAACAAAATTGTGATAAAGTGGTAATACGAATAAACAAAAACATTATGTCGACATGAGCTATGAATGGATGTCTAAATACCCTAGCCCTAGTCCTAGCCACGCCTAGGTCTATCCGAGTCCAGCAAACCTCATAAAAACTGACTACAGCAGCGCTCTCTCTTGTATATTATTGCTCTGAGTATCAAACATAAAGCATAAATATCTATGTTGTATGAAGCAATTATGTAAGCACGTAAAATAAAAATATAACTTTATTTCACTTTTAATCAATCAACTATAAATAATTTTTGTTAGTTTGTACGTACGCGTGTGAACTTTTCAAATTACGTAATAAAGTACCTACTTAAAATGTAGAATATTTTAACAGATATTATTCTGTATTTGAAATAGTTGCAAATCATATTTTTTTCTTGGCAAGTCAAGTTACATCTCGTTATTTTTCACGCGTAACAACTAGTTATTAAATAAATAGTGGAACAAAGCATATTTTTTTTTTAAATTAAATCATTTCAACGGGATTCCACTTTGAATTAACAATTATAAAAAGAGAAATACTTTCCAAAACAGCAAAAACCCCAAATCGTGTTTTTTATCAGATTTTTCTGTGTCGATTTTCTATTTCAATGCATTTTTTTTTAACCCTAAACTTCATTTGCAACATGAATTATAGAACTTTGAAAAACTGTTCATTTTAATAGGACATAATACTCTAATAGCGGTGGGTTTTCTCGAGATTCACTTTAATTATTAATTCTGATGAATCTGTAAAAATAATTTATATGTTTTCCAAAGGCTCACTCGGTATAGGAGGTCTGTTCAAAAGAAAAGGTGAATTTTGAATTTTCACGGACTGTGTACATTCAAGTATCGTTTTTTTTTGTTATGTTGGTACACATGTGAAAAAAAACGTGACTAACCTTTCCAGTTGTCAAAAACAAATCACTAATCCAAAATGGCTGATAATGCTAACATATGATAAACATATGTGTACCAAACATAACAAAAAAATCGATAATCGAATGTACACACCCCGCGAAAATTCAAATTTCACATTTTCTTTTGAACAGGCTATGTATAAGTAATTATTTTTTTATATTAATAAAAACTAACCCTTACCATTCATATTCTTATTCGTGAATATATTTTAAAATAGTTTTTCACCAATAAACAGGTTCGAATTCCGGCGTAAATAAATACATTTTAATTCTATAATAGGTGGTATTTTACATATAATTAATAATAGGCATATTTGTGGCACATAAGAGAATGGTCGATATTCTTGTCCCGGTTAAAAGGAACCATCGATTTTATTTATCCGAAGAACCGGTTCCTTTATTAGCAAATATCTATCTCCGGTGCTTTCAGTTCCCAGAATATCGCTAGCAACCCCCCACCCCCATGTAAATTTTCGGTGACAAATCGGTTCCATTTTTTTCATTCTCGGAATATCGCTAGCAACCCCCCCCATGATTTTTTTTGGACAGGAATCGATCCCAGTTCTCCAAATATCGCAAGTAACCCTCCCCTTTATGAATGATATACTATTACTGGAATCCTTTCTTAATAATATAAACAAGGTTTCTTAATATAAAAAATCTTCTCCGTGGATCCAAAAACTCGTTCCTCGCCAGTCACTGGTACCTGGAACCGCAGCGACACCCAATTTCCGATATCAACCATCCCTTAATACTTACCGCTTTCGCGTTAATTATTTTCTCTATTGAATTTATAAAACATCCTTTTTCGATTATTATTACCTATCTGTGATATTCTTGTTTTTTTTTTAAATATTTAACATTGCGATTGATAAAGGCATATCAGTTGTAAATTATAATCAGAATAATCTCCTTCATAAACTTATTCATAAATCGGTTACTTCAACAAAAAAAATAGTTAAAAAATAATTTCGATCAAATCATAAAGTGATTATTATTCGAATTTCTTAGTATTAATATTTTTTATGCTGGTTTTAAGGCTATTAGTTGCCGAGGATGCCTATAAACAAAGGAATTTAGGTAAATTAACAGGAGGCCCTATATATGCCCATATGTAGCTGAGTGTGCAAATGTGTTGGGTTCACACCCAGGCGTCGTGGGTTTAATTCTTTGCTAGCTAAGTCCCTCAGCATTGCACAAGCAGCATTTTCCACTTATGATAATGGAAGTAGGAGGAATTCAAATATTTTCAAGTTATTCACAACCCGGGAATGCTTGTTTTTCTTTTTTTTTGAAACCTGCATAATATGTAAATATTAGATAAATAAAATCATTCCAAGAAGGCCTTCTTCTTAAGTCGTTGTAAACTAATAAAATGTTATATGTCCAGAGTTTTAGGTACCTAGATACTCTCAGTATCGGCCTGCTGAAAGACTAACATAAGTATAATACATTCAGGTACATACTCCAGTTCGAAGCATCTAGAATTTAAAGCAAAACATTATTTTTTGTTGCAAATATCAGGTAAATCTCTATCGAATTATCAAACTCATAAATGCCCAATACCCCTCAAGCCAAATGGCGATGAACCCTCACCACCAAATTCAAGAAAGCCTGGAATATCGAGGAACTCAATTATAAAAAGACAGGAATTGAAAGAAAAATTAATAGCTAACACTTACTAAACTTGTTATAAAAAAAACACCCCTGGTAAACCAAGTGATTCTTAACAAAAATAAGTACCTACGTAGGCACCTATATGATTTTTTTATATTTTTTTTTTTCGTTTGGGAGACCAACAGTTTAAATTGTTATGGTTAGTATTTTTTTACTTGGGGTCACGGAAGAATTATCTTTCATAATGAGAAAGTATAATATATAATTTAATGTTATAGATGTGTTTTAAAATTCCCGCTAAAACGCGAAAAAACTAATGCACCTACTAGTGCCATCTTGGAATGTTCTAGTTAACTTCTGTTTGAATATCGCGGTCTTCTCCCGCTATTTTCCGTCGGTACAATACATATAGTTCCGTCGATGTGAGAAGAGCTAATGGTGTTTATTTGGTAAATTTAAAAGTTAATAAAAAAAATTAGAGCAGCTGCAATAGAAAAAACAGACGTGTCAGTCAAACGAATAAAGGCAGCTACACACCTTCAGTTTTATTGGTGCGATCAAACAGTACAGTTTGATCGCACCAATACAACTAAAAAAAAAACTCTTCAGTTTTAAGGCAGCAACACACCTTCTGTTTTATTGGTATGATCAAACTGTACAGTTTTATCGATTGTGTGTATGACAGAAACTGCGCAGTTTTTGTCATACACATGGTCATGCATGTTTTAGCTTTTTTTAATCTCAATTCGTGTTAATAGTAGAGTAATTATTTATTCAATTGAATGAAAAAAAAACATTGTATGAGACCACAGATTTAATTTTAATTTTCATGACCGACCGGTTTCGCCTAGCCTAAGCATCACCAGTAAATATAATTTGTCAGTTTAATTTTGTACCCTGATTATGCTTAGGCTAAGCAAAACCGGTCGGTAGTAAAAAAATAAAATAAAATCTGTGGTCTTACACAAAGTTATTTTTTCATTTAATTAAATATATCAAACCACAAAGTAATTGCTTTCTACGATTTTTTTTAAATTTTTATTTATGTCAATTGAGAATTAGTACCATTTAAGTGAGAACATGCACAAATAAAGAATAGTATATATAAATTAATCAAAAATAGAATAAATAGTGGTAAACAAAGTGTACTAAATTATGATGGAAAAAAAATGTCTTTTCCATTTTTTTAAACATAACGTTATAAATCACTTTAAAAATACATTAAAAATCTCAGTAACATTTTAAAAGTCACACATTATAAATTTCAGCCTTAAACCGCCCACTCGCGAGTGATCCATTTGGATTTCGTGGATTTTGGACTTGCCGAAAATCCAACCGAGCTATGCCAATTTCCGACACATGATGAGTTTTGGATCGGTGCGGGGCTATTCGGTTTGTTGGATTGGATCGGCGCGCCATTTGACTTTTTGAACCTCCCGTGAGTGGGAACCTTTAGATTCTAGATTTTTTATTATATTATGATTCCAGAGGAAAGTTGTCTATGGTTCGGATCCTTGCTTTTTTTATTTGCTGTTGTCTATGTTAGCGACGACTTAATGTCAACATTGTCAATTCATTCGGCAATGCACCAGTCGTTGTTTTGAGTTTCTAATTCATTTTCTTATTTACTATTTAAAATCATGACTGGCTGTGACAGTATGGGAAGTTACGAAAGGAAGCTTAGATACCGCAAGCTGTTGGAGAATGTTGAGGAATTAGGTGAGAACATGAGTAAATAGCACAATTGTTTACGTTCTCTTTAAATAGTTACCCGCCTGATTATCTCGTCAAAATTATTAATCTTCCTATCACCTTATTTCCACACAAACGAATTGAAAGCAGTTCCCTCTCGATAATTAATAAAGTCTGTGATATTCTAGTAAAATAATACAAATTGCAACTTGTACATCATTGATTTTGTAATAATGACTCGTATGATGAATTTATCGATGTTATTCGTATTATTTATACTTGAATTTCATCCAACTCCGCATATACTTTCCAATATTTAATGATTTGTAATAAACATATTCCAGATGATGCTGCTGTCAATAGTCCCGAAACTATTGTCAAAACCGCCAATGTTATAGACGAAGCAGAGAAACTCTTAAGGGATGGCAACCTACAGGAGAGAGTTGACCACCCGGTCGGAGGGATTACTGGACTCCAGGGTCCTGTTGGCCTGCTCCAATATGATGCCCAAGCTGGCTGACGGTTTCAGCGGAAATATGAATGTATACGACCCCGACGAGTTGGCCGAACACATTGTAAGTATTTTTGTGATAAACATATGTTATTTTCTTTAAATGTTTTTCCTAGTTGATATTTTCTTCAGTTAAAGTTTCTTCGGTATGTTTGGACTTACATAATATGAAACATTCATGCCATAATAATATTATTTGTGTAATAACTTTACAGTGACACTTATGACACTTTGATTGTTCAGAAGTTTAGTTCAACTTAACCGATTTACTACTCACCTCCCCATCACTGATTTTGAACCAAATCTGTGCAAACTCTAAAAATCCAATGAGTTTGGTGCCCCGATTGTACATTTAAGATCAGCTTCCCCAAGCGTCCCTATTAAATTTCTAGAGTTCTGCACCGATTTGGTTCAAAATGGGTAAAGGGGAGGTTTGGGAGGTGCTGATCTCGAATCTACAGTCAGAATGCACAATTTTGCTGAGTTCCAGACATCACACGTCATTCTATAGTGTTTCGCTCGGATTCCTTTTGTGCTTGGCGCTATTATGTCATCTTTAGAACGAATTCTGCTGTATGTTTAAGAGCGTAAAAATTATCTCTTATTTATTCTATGATAGGCACTTGGCAGTACTGATGATTCGATTTTCGGCGATTTACAGTTTAAATCTTCGATTGAATGATAGATTTCGCAATGCTTTTGTGCGAATTTGGTCTTGAAGTTTGGAAGGCCTTTAAGGAATTTCGAATAAATTCCGTGTCAAATTTGGAATCAAAGTCAGAGCCTCACGCGAGGGAATTAATTATTTGGATTCATTTAATCAGTTTCACTCATGCCTAGTCTAGTGTATGTCTAGTGACATATTTGCTATTCCAACAACATACAAAACAAAAAAAATTGTATAATTTGTACAACATTAAGAAGTTTGATACTTCATTCTTTGTCTAATATTACTTTTTGTTCAATTTAAGAAATCATTTCCTCAATACTGGTCAGCCATAAGCTTTCCTAGACGAATCAAGGAGATGACCTACCTCCACGGATCATTCCTCCCCGGACCCCCTGCTGAAAGACCTGAGAGGAAAAGAGAACCTTCGAGAAGCAGAAGAAACACACCACCAAAGAACCGGAGAACGTTGTCGATTCAGAGAAAAGTGAAGAAGCCTCGGAAAGTGTGCAAAAGATACATAGATACATATCAAAGTATTACAAAACAAATAGCTCTAAACCGTTTAGTTACTTTCATTTAGTACTAGACCCTAAATCATTTGAAAAGACGATAGAAAATATTTATCACATATCTTTCCTGGTTCGGGATGGCTTGGTATCAATACAAATTGGTAAGTTACCAATTCTACACAACTTTATTATTTTTTTTTCAAAATGCGTTTTAACAGTTTCATTACAAGAATACATTATAAAATTGATACACAACACTTACGTATAAGCATTTAACCCTAAGCTAAAGTTCAGAGGTTGTGGATTCGAAACCCAGTGTGCGCAAATAAATTTAATGCATTATTTCACTTATATTGTAATAATAATAATATTTGAATAATTTGGGATAGCACTATTTTTTGCGAAAAATCACCTCAAGGCTATATAGTACAATTATAACACATACCAGAGTGGTAGATATTCTCAGTATCGCACTGTTAAAAGACCGACATTCAGAATTGAAATGTTGCTTGAAATAGCTTCAGCCTTGTTTAGTGACCAGATCTGAATAGTTTACACTGGATATTTCTACCGTTGAAGTCTTTCTTATCAACGCTAATGCAATTTAATCAAAAATATCTAATTACAAAACGAAAATTCGTTTTGTCCAATATAAAGGCTTGGTCAGACAAAAAATGTTTCCCTGTCTTTTAATTCAAGGGCTGTTATTAGTGGGCAGGGTAATGATGGAAGATACTGGGGAAAGTATACCAGCCATTCGGGTGTACACATTGTTTCTTCAGTTTGGTTCAAGCTATAAATAATACCGTTGACGAACAATGGTTGAACTGATAAAATGTTGCACATGTCTTAATATTTTCATTGCGTTGCTGAATGAACCTGAAATAACATATTATTACATATTATACTTATCTATAACTTTTCTATATCATAATGTTTCTGATAGTGATATAAGTAAAATAAATGTTTTATGTAATCTATCTCCTCAAATGAGGCAAAACTATACTGAATTTATAAATTTATGTATTAGGTTTGGTTGTTTCAAACTTTCATCATATTTGATGACCGTCGAATTGGCAATCAGCCACATTTAGAATTTTTAAAATTTGATCGGTCCCCGTTAACCACCAATAGAGAAGTTGAGTGAAAAATATTATGACTTTAAAAAAATATGTGCATGTAGATCGAAAAACACAGATTCTGAATATATATGTATATTTCCATATTATTATTCCCAGAATTAATAAATTCTTCTTGAAAATTAGTTAAAACGCCATAAAATAGAAACGCTTCATATTAGTCGAGCGTCAAATGTACCGTTTTCGACTCGATGCGATGCCACGAAGTAAATGGAGCATTTTACGTAAAATTTCATTTCTTGAATGATTGTAAATTGCAGTAATCAACGTGTCTCCTGACATTTTATAAGGTTTTGTTAAATTAAAAGAAATTGAAGAAAAAAACACAAAATAACAAATATGCAACTGAGCTGGATAACGACAATGTGCGATGTCAAATATAAGTACCGTGTGGTGCCCCTTCTGAAGGTACAAAACGCGTCACGCAACTTACCTCTGAGATATTGCCGTTTTGGCGGCGTGTACAAAATTCAAACTTTGAGAATTAATTTAACTATAAAAACTAACTTAAAAAATACCTATATTTAAGTTTGAAGGTGGATATTGATAAAAAAATATAAAAAAAATGGACTCAACTTCCTTATTCTCGCTCCATTTCGGCTTTTAATAAAACTGTAATCAGCTGTCAAGCATAAGAGTGATGTCGGTATACTTGTCAGCTGATAAAAATTTGTTCAAAAGCTGAAACGGACCGTGAATCCGCAGTTAAAGAAAACCGTTCAAATATAAAAAATATCACAATGGTGCAATCGTCGATTTGACACTTATCAAATATGAAGATAGTTTGAAATAACCAAACCTAGTTTATCTTTGTGATTTTTTTCATTAATTTAGATGAAACGACAAAGTTGCCTTACATCGCCCCAGTGTCAAAGCATGACCGAGAACGAGACAATAGTGATGCCAAGGGAGAGAATAACCAGTTCATCATATCCTTAGACATGGAAGACTGGCAGGTATGTCACAATCGGAGTTATTTTATCTCTGCGCTCTTACAACTGACAGGAGCTGGCTGTCAAATTCGGTTCAAGTAAAACTTTAAAAAAATCACCCTGGACATATACTCGTACACACAGTCAGATAGTGTTTTTTAGTTACAAATTAAAGATTTGGGCGCTCGTTTTTTTTTCTTTTCTGCATCCTTGTCTAATTATATTGTTTCAGTAATTAATATAATGGAAGCGTAAGTTAGTTTGAATAAGAAATTTAAGGATAAGATATTACATGACACTTTTTTAAAATATGACTTACCAATTAGATGAATAATACAATTTCCACAAACAAGATTTTTCTATGTTTTACCCTAATTTCTTTATAGAAGTTACGTAAAAAAAGTTAATTACAATAGAGTAAAATGTGTTAATTTAGAGTAAAAAAGTCTTGATTGTATTCGTGTCCCGGTACATATTAATTCTGCACAACATTACATAAAAACAATCATGATCAATCGGGAAAAACCTGATAAGCTACTTTAAATTCTGAATAGTCCGAGTGGAAAACATGATAGATGAAAAATAATTGTGATTTTTTTTTTGCGATCCTGTGGGACCACATGAATAATATTTAAGAGATTAATAGATCATGCTTTATCTAATTAATTATTAATCTATTTGTTTTATTGTTGTGTATTGCACACTTCACACGGCCACACTGGAATTAAACTTTGTCAACAAATTGCATTTAAAATTTGCTTCTTACTGTTCATCATTTTTTTATTCTATTTGAAAAAAAAAAAATTGGCTAGGAGCATAATGGAATAATATATTTAAAATTGGGCAGTTATAAGTTATGTGGTAATTTAATCAAAATGTTTTTTTTTCAGACTGCAGTTAAAAAGTTTAACATAACAAAATCCCTGATGCAAATTTAAGGAGAAGTAATTTAATACCCTCTTTATTGTATTCTGTATTTCTATTATTTTTTCACCAATATGATTTTTCGGTTACATGATGAAATTACACTACCAAAAATTACACACAAATTTATTTCAATGGTAAAATTGAATTTTAATGTTAGTTAATCTTGCAAATTCACTGAGATATTGTCCTACTGGTAATAATGGAAAATTCCACCTTTCTCAATAGGATCCCAAATTTCAAGAAAGTCAGTAAAATATTTGTCAGTATTATTTTATTTTTTGATCATTACAAATCTCTATATATATATAAAAATTAATGTTTGTCTGTCTGTTTTCGATTTTCTCGAAAATTGCTCGACCGATTACGCTTAAAATAACATATTTTCTTTTTATTAGTGACGGGAAGGTTTAGAGAGTAGTTTGAATTAATTCCAAAATGTAAAACTCTTGCTATAATTTTTAAAAATTAGTATGAAAAACATTGAACCCGCCATGTTTTATTTTATGTTAGCCCATAGATATACTGCTCTCTGACATATTACATCCACAGAAGAAGGTTTGTTTAGGTAGAAATTTTCAAAATGAAAAACACAATTAGGTACCTACTTAAGTTTTTTTTTTTCAATTAATTGTTTTAATGAAATATTTTTTAAAATTAATGCTTCTTTGTTTAGAGATAAATCAAATAATAATACTAATTTAAATGAGTATAAATATTTCAAAATGGAAAACAAAATTAGGTACGTAATTAAGTTTTTTGTTTTTGTTTAAATAAATTTTTAGAATGAAATAAAAAAATTAAATTGATGATTCTTTGTTTATAGATAGTAATAGTTGTCAAAATCCATAACTTTCGATGTCGAATTAATTATGGCACCAAATAGAAAAGCTATTTGTCGATCTACAAGTCGAGCAAGAAAGATAGAGGCATCACGAGCTTCAGAAACAGTGGAGCAAGGGGAAAAAAGACTTGTAATCGATCGAGTTAAAACATCTCAAGCCCGTTCTTCTGAGACAGACAAGCAAAGGGGGAAAAGAATTAAATAATTTTAGCGATTGTTTTTTTTTTTCATTTCAAATCCAATTCGCAGTGGAAAATGAAGACGTTAGAATTTGAATGGCATATTTTTCGTAATCATTAGGATGTGTGGCAAAAGTATATATATATATTTTTTAAATTATATATTTTAAATTTTAGCATTAATGATATTTTTCAATTAAAGCCTGGTTCGGTTTCAGTCTTTTTGGATTTATTTTTCGGGGAAGAATGATAGACAAGCCAATCGGCAATTGTGGCATTGCAAAGCATGCTGGGTACTTGCTAGTAGTACTTATCATCTAATCATACAATGAACATTATAAAACCTATTTTTTTTAGTATGTATTTCGAACCTGAATAGCTTGTATTTTTTTCCCAAATGAAACTTATTTTACACCTATTTTTTTTTTAATGTATGTTATTTCAGTAGGTGTAATTTTCTTTGTGTGTAATTTCTTCCTGTGTAATTTCTTGCAGACACCAATATTTTCTTACTCTGTTGAAAAAGTTTTTTAAACTTACCAAAACCATTTAATAAATACTGTTGCTGCATTAAAAAAGTATTTAAATTTATTTCTACAGATAAAATACTTCATATTATAATTTCGGAAAATGATTTCTTTAAAATATAGTTTGAACAGTTGTTAACCAAGGTCACCGAAATACTACTAGTGGTTTAGAAACACCGATTAAACAATGTCGGGTGGCGAAACAAATTTTATTAAATGCGAAACAAATCGATTGGGTACCTTTGATTTTTTTTACTGCCCTTTTTGGACTGATGACTCTGCCATTAATTATTGTTCAAACATTAAATTGCATTACGAGATTGAACAAATTGATGAAATACAAGATAGTATTAAAAAAAATAATAAGGTAGATATTTTGTTATTCTAGTCCTAAAGATATCCTAGAATTATGAGATTACCCTGGAAAAATGTGTACATGTTTCGGATTGCCCTTGAGGTGATTTTTCTCAAAAACTAAAATTATTAACCAAAAAGCCATACAAATTATCAAAATATTTTTATTTATTATTATCGAGGATCGATTTATTAACCAAGCACCTGGCTTTGTGAAACTGCTTTGGATGATAATAAACCCTTCCAAAAGTTTATACACGGTTTTTAATCATATTAATTAACCCATTTGTAGTATTTATGCTTTTATTTTAACATAAAATGTATTACTGCTATTTTGTTGTTTGCAATATTTGTCCATTTGTCGCATTTTAATTGATAATTCTTTTTCATAGCATTATAACTCCTAGAGAATATTAGTAATATTTGGATAATTTGTATAGTGCAAACAAAATTTGGGACATTCAAGGTGCTTTCATGAGTGGAAGGGGGTGCATGGATCAAATTTTCTCATTGCGGATGCTTACAGAGAAGTTTTTGGCAAAAAACCAGAAACTTTTCTGTGCTTTTGTCGATTTGCAAAAGGCGTATGATCGAGTTGATAGGGACAAATTGTGGAAGGTATTATCCATGTATGGAGTTAACACAAATCTTATACAGGCAATCGCGTCCTTGTACGAGGGAAGCGTTGCATGTGTTAGAGTGAACGGTGATTTTACGAAGTGGTTTAACATCACAAAAGGTGTAAAACAAGGCTGTGTAATGTCACCGTGGTTGTTCAATTTGTACATGGATAATTGTATGCAAGAATTGAAAGGTGTGGGCTTGGGCGCGAAAATGAACAGTGTGAAAGTATGTTGCCTATTGTATGCGGATGATGCGGTGCTGATTGCTGACAATATGGAAGATCTACAGTTTCTCGTGTCTAGGATGAACCAAGTATGTATGCAAAATGAGTTGATGATGAATGTAAGTAAGTCCAAAGTGATGGTGTTTGAAAGAGAGAGTACGAGAACAGCGTGCAATATAGTTGTGAATGATGAATACTTGGAGCAAGTGGATGAGTTCGTGTATTTAGGAAGTATGTTTACAAGAGACGGAAAGGCTGATAAGGATATTGAAAGAAGGGTGAATGCAGGAAACTCCATTAATGGAGGACTGAACGCTGTTGGGGCAAATAAGAAATTGTCCAAAGAAGCGAAGCTAGCAGTCCACAATGGAGTGCTTATACCAACCCTGATGTATGGCAGTGAGGCATGGAACTGGCAGAGGAAGGATGAAAGTAGACTGAATGCTGTGGAAATGAGATCTTTGAGACGGATGTGCGGTAAAACCATGTATGACCGTATTACAAATGTGGATATCCGGAAAGAATGCAAGGCTGATGTGAGCGTAATGGATAGGATTAAGAAAGGGACGCTTAGATGGTTTGGGCATGTAGAGCGAATGAACGAAGAAAGGAGTGTGAAAAGAATATATGATGCGAAAGTGAATGGAAGAAGAAGTCGAGGACGCCCGAGAAAGACATGGCACGATCAAGTGAATCAAATACTTGAATCGGGTCGTGTGAAGAGTCAGAATAACAGAAGAGTATGTATGAGACGATGTATGAATGTAAATGAAGCAAGAAGTGTGTGCCAAGACAGAGTTGTATGGCGGTCCGTCCTCTCTGCCTACCCTTGCGGGGAAACGGCGTGATGGTTAGTTAGTTAGTTAGTTAGTTGTATAGTGCCATTTTTTGTGAAAAATCACACCAAGGGCACTGTAGATAGAGCATTCTAACTAAATCACTATATACTAGGTAAGAGTGCCATTAAAAATAATTATTACTTAAAATGCGACTATCTTAGAACTTGTTCTAAAAACATTCGGTAAGTAGGTATACCCTCAATAAGCATATTTTATAACAAAAATGTTATTATGTTTCATAAATAAGAGCTGTTCATGTATGCAGAGTGAAGCAGTCGCTGTGCAGTAATTCCCTTATCTCTGCAAAAATAGAATTATTAAGAAGAAATTGTGCTCAAGTCTTATTTATTCATAAATAAATTACAAAAAGAAAAAAATTCAAAGCTTATGCATAAATAATATCTTCACATTTTCTGTGTCAATCTATCTGTTTCTGTGTCTTTATGACAATTCTATCACCACTGGTTTAATACTTGCAGCTCATTTTCTAAATGTGGGTTCCTCTTCTTCCGGTGCCCTCTCCTATCGGAGGTTGGCTTTCATCAGGGCAATTTTCACCCAGCAGGCTGCAGCTTGGAATACAGATTACTAAGCCGTGAAGGTGGCGTCTTCCATCAATCTTCCCCTGGATTATCAATTGGGTAATCTTATATTTTTTCGTTCCTCATAATATGACCAAAATATTAGAGTTTTCTTCTATTTATAGCTAGTACAATTTCATAATTAGAATAGGTTTTTTGATAAGTAGGTAAAAAAAAAAACTTTTACAATCGTGGTGCTTTTATGAAAGAATATTTTTTTTTATAGTTGGAAGCCTATATATATATCATCCGCGAGATTATGCACCTTGAAAGATATTCCCAAAAAATATTCCTGAAATGAATATAATAATTTAATCTCTTTGAATGTAATTAAATTTTGAATAATTAAAATCATGGTTTATGACCCATAAAAAATATTATCTAATACAATGTAGTGACTGCGTCTTCACCTAATGAAATTGTCAATTAAATACATATGTTACAATAACACCTGAAGAAATATTGATCTTCGATGATTGCTTAAATTTTTTCAACTTCAAATTTGTATAAGGATTTGCAATCGTATCCCTGGATTTATCTCAACCATCATATTTTTTCTTTTCTTTTTAGGGTTAAAATGGAGTAGTTAGGTGGAAAATCGGTTCAACTCCAAAAACATAGTTTTGAGATGCAACTAACTTTTTTTATTTTTTAAGAATTTTACAAATCTTAATGTAAGGAGGTCCTTTAGAAAATTTTCTCAAACTAATATCACTTCTTATGAATGCTGTCGACCTACAGTTTCAGTGCTGAATAAATAATAATTTTATATGCATAGTTCTTCAATCCACCTGCTGGACAAATTATAAAACTTGGTTGGTCATAGGACCTACACATGGTTTCATTGGAGCAAGTAGACAACAGAAATGTGTCAATATAATATTTTACTGTTGCTAACGTAGATTACTTCTCTTTTTTAAATTCTGGAATGGGTTAGTCCAATACCACACATTCTTATACAAAGATGAGTGAAAATGTATATAAAATAAATTATGGTAAACAATACATATCAAATATAAAATAAAATGTATGTCAGGTTCTGTAGACAAAGGTATCCTGTAATCACTGCTATTGCCTATTGATATCAAAGTTCTGGATAAAAAATATTTTGAAAATTTAATTTAATATTTGAAAACAAAAAATATTGGTACGAAGTTGGTATCATAATAATAATAATTCGGTATCATAATAATAAAAAAAAAATAATAATAATAATTCAGGGTTGCCAAAATCGGATTTCAAAGCTCTCTGATATTTCTAGGTTTTTAAAAGTAGTTTTTACGTTTTTGTCTGTAATTTTAAACTTGATACTGGGGCACATAACCTTGTCAGACATACAAAAAAAAGTATACATTCAATTTTTTTATTACCTTCAGGAAATAAATGAAAACAATTTTTTTTATTAGATATTATTTTACTGCACCAAATAGAGTGCTATTACACTAAAAAAAAAGTGTAATTAATGTTAAGTTTTTTTAAGTCTGCTTACTATATTTTTCAGCGTACAGAGAGTTAAGTTATTCTTAATGGTTTTTTGATCATTTAAAAACAAGTACAATTTTTTTTTTCTGGGTTTTACCAACTTGTTATCACCCTGTAATTCCATAGAGTTGAAATACCAGGGGTTCTCTAAAAAAACATTTTATACAGCAATAAAAATACGAAAGTGTAATATTGAAAGTATATTTATTATCTATCAATTCATCATTCTTTGTACACTGGTAATTGAATTAAGTACTATATGGAGACATTTCTGTTTGAAATGTCAGTAGAATTGATAAACCTTAACAGAAGATTGATTTGTTTGGCTATGTCTTAACATGACACACTTGATTGAACAAACTTTCTAAAATTTCTTCCAACAATTTGTCACGATTTGGTTTTTATTTATTGTGTCTGCTCATGCACAAAGTTATATAAATATTTTTTATCTCATTGCGGTGATGACAAAACTTTTACACATTCTGCAGTTATCTTGTAAATTTTTCTACAGTTTACAAAGTGAAAGTAAAAGTTATTTCAAAGTTTCTTTTAACTCATATTTATTGTCATATTAAAACTGTTGAAAGGTTCACAGCATTCCATTTAAAAATATAAATAATATTCTTGTGGATAAATATTTATTTTATACAATTTTTCAACCATCTAGCATTCACATAATAATTGCATAAAAACAATGCACTTTTAAATACCTAATAATTACATTCCCATGTTTTTCAAAAACAGCATCATCTCCTCAGATTGATCTTGTTTTTTATATTTTTACAAAATTTATTATGTTTGAATGTTAACATAGCACTTTTTCTCATAATATATGTGAACAAATAATCTTGTTTTCTAGTAAAGTAAATCAGATCAATTAAGCAAGTTAGTCAGACAACATTTGTGAGAAAGTTTAATTTTAAATAAATAAGCCGCAGTTTCCTGAAACAACTTTAAAAATGTTAAACATTCAACATAACAAACAAACACAGAATTCACTATGTCAACAAGTACATAGTATATCTACTATAAAATCAGAATTAATAACACTTATTTTGATAAAATAAATAATATGGAAGGACATCATAAATTTACATCTAATAAAATGCACAGCTTAATTTTTAATGAATAAATAACAATGATTGAGATGTAAAGTATGAACAGATAAAAGAAATCAGGAGAGAGTGAAGATATGCAGTCTTTCTTACAATATAGATATTCCAACATCTGGACGATCATGAATCATCGAAGGTCATTCTCCCCGGCCCGTGCTGCTTCATGTACCTCCGGTACTGCTTGTACTTACTGTTCTCCGCCAGAGACTTCTTCTGAGTTTCATCTTGCTCTTCCTTCCACTCCTCGAAGTTGTCTTTGATCCAAAGTTCTTCACTGAGATATTCCTCTTTCACTTTGTCTTCCAAAGCGTTGAACTGATGTACCCCCATACTGAGGTTCTTCCTAATGATGTATAGCTTTTCTTCCTCACCATATGGCTGCTTCAATATGGTGAATTTCCAGATCCATTTGCAGTACCAAGTGATGTAAAGCACGAGGGTGTAAGGTAAAAGGATCAGCTGAACCCACAGGATATCCACATAGCTCGGCTTCGCGTATGATCCCTGGATGTCCATCTTTTCTTCAATCACTTTCCGGATCAACCTCTCCAACTCTTCTTTCTGCTCCAACTTGCTCGCTTTCTTTGATCCTTTCTTTTTGGGTTGAGGTTCTTCCACTTCGCATTTGGCTACTTCCATGGCTTGGTTCCTGTATTTGGGTACCGTCATGAAATACTTAATGGCAGATTCATATCTCTGCCATGCGCTGTAGTACTGTACGGCTGAGATGATGGTAATCGCTATTGCTATTACTAACTTC
The DNA here is from genome assembly GCA_022651775.1 of Drusus annulatus. Lineage (NCBI taxonomy): Eukaryota > Metazoa > Arthropoda > Insecta > Trichoptera > Limnephilidae > Drusus > Drusus annulatus. The sequence goes on along the minus strand of JAGWCC010000155.1, from coordinate 186,226 downwards.
ACGTCCACCTTGGGGGCAACTCTTCTCCGGTAATATCTGTAGTAATGAGCATAATATTCTGAAGGATTATCCAGCATGTAATTGTAGTCCGTACGTTCTTCGTCATCCTTCAATATTTCGTAGGCTGTAGCGATTCTTTTAAATTGTTCTTCGGCCTCCTTCTTGGCTTCAGCCTCCTTATGAGAATCGGGGTGGAATTGCCTCGCCAGCCGGCGATAGCTTCTCGCGATTTCACTTTTAGTTGATGTCCTATTAACACTTAAAACGTCGTAACAATCTTCTGTACCGCAATAGATACCTTCCAATAACTGGCCATTTGTATATTGAATTGCACAAATCACAAAAAATAATAATACGAAGAATTTCATTTTGAAAGCTTTAAATATTCATTGATACAGAATTTTTAAAATAAAATCTAAAACTCGCGGCAAGTTACACGTTGTGAACCAACTGCCACACAGCAAACGTAAAATTGACACTTCAGCGGATGAATGACGTCTACAAGTGTTGGCATTAAATAAATTAGATAGTGAGAATCTTTTTTGTAGTTGTTGGGTAACGCTTCCACACACGTAGACACCATCGACAAAAGGAATCGAAATAATTATAAAAACACGTGACATTATTTTTTATAAAAAATAATGCATTCGCATTGCAGCCACTCCGTCATCATTTTTTTTCACAAAGCTTCAGTGTTTTTTTTTCCTTTTATCACTCTCTAGATTATTATCTTAACCTCATGCTCTCACAATTTAGTTTATTATAACATTCAACCAATTATTGATGATTCGAAAGGAAAAAGCATAAAAAAAATTATATTACTTGAAAATATCTCGGATAATTCTTCTTGTCCTTTTAACTATAGATTGATTATTATTCACAATTTTTTTCAAGCATCTGTGGATAGTTTTAGAATATTCAATAGGCAAGGAATTCAGATTTATTTTCTGGCAGCATTCGAAAGTAATGTCAAAAGCAGATTGCTATATTTATGGTCAACACGCGCAAATGTGTCAAACTGAAGACGTCGTTAATACTCAATAATAATTATAAAATATTACAATGGATTTCCACAATAGTTTTACAAATGCTGTATTTTCACATTTGACAAATAGTAAAAGTGTTATATTTAAGTGTGGCCTAATTAAAATGCACACCGATTCACTAGATAAGTATGGAGAATACAGCTTTCCTTTAAAAATAGAACCGTGGATTCATTATATTCAATCATCTGAAAATATTGTGACCAAAGACGTCAAAACGATTTTCGAGTTCACTTATCGAAATACTACATTAGCCGAGGCCTGTGAAAAATTGAGTGCAGGCAGCAAGGATTGGTCACTAAAAATACAGAGATGCGATACCAAGAACGATAGAGTACACATATTCCTGGATAGAATATCAACCACAAGATTATGTTTGGAAAATGTATCAAACCTTTTAGAATTTAAGAATTCTCAGTCGGAAACCATTAAAATGTCAGTTCAAGAAAACCTAGATGATGACATAAGTTCAAAGCGGTTAAATTTGCTATGTGATGTATTTAGAAATCTTGTTCTTTTGAAAGGAGATAAACTTACGCAGCAAGATTGTATTGAAAATTGTAGAAGGCACGTCCACTTCACTAGGAAATCCAATGACAAAAAATATGAAGACTCAAATAATATATTCTGTGCTGCAGTGTTGAATAAGAAGACCGGAGCTAAAGAGACTGAGCTTACTCCCAATTCGTATTTAGAGTATGTCAATTAACTATTATTAATGATTTTCACATAATAGTGAAAAAAATATAATTTTAAACCAACTAACACATAACCACAACACCATTTCTCCGCAGGGTTTGGCAGAGAGGATGGATTGCTATACAACTGTCTCGGCACACACTCCTTACTTCATTCACATTCATACATCGTCTCATACATACTCTACTGTTATTCTGACTCTTGACATGGCCTGACTCAAGGATTGATGTCTTCCTCGGGCGTCCCGACTTCTTCTTCCATTCACTTTTGCGTCATAATTCGCTCTACATGCTCGAACCATCTAAGCGTTCGTTTCTTAATCCTATTCATTACCCTTATATCAACCTTGCAATATATCCGGATACCCACATTTTTAACACGGTCACACATGGTTTTACCGCTCATACGCCTTAGGGATCTTATTTCTACAGTATTCAGTCTACTTTTATCCTTCCTCTGCCAGTTTCATGCCTCAGTGCAATACATCAGGGTTGGTATAAGCATTCCATTGCGGACTGTTTTCTTTGATTCTTCAGACAATTTATTTGCGCCAACAGCGTTCAGTCCTCGTTTCCTGCATTCACCCTTCTTTCAATATCCTAATCAGCCTTTCCGTCTCTCGTAAACATATTTCCTAAATACACAAACTAATCCACTTGCTCCAAGTATTCGTCATTCACAACTATATTGTACGCTGTTCTCGTACTCTCTCTTTCAAACACCATGACTTTGGACTTACTTACATTCATCACTAACTCATTCTGCATACATACTTGGTTTATCCTAGACACTAGAAACTGTAGATCTTCCGTACTGTCAGAAATCAGCACTTCATCATCAGCACACAATAGGCAACATACTTCAGACTGTTCATTTTCGCACCCAAGCCTACACCTTTCAATTCTTGCATACACCTTTTTTTAATGCGCTTAAATATTGACGCATCCTATGTAAAGCAATCTATCTGTAAATATCTTACTTTGTGAGAGCTAACTTTGAAATTAGTTTTATTTTATGAATACAATATTTTTTATAACAATAATTATTAAATTGTCAAATTATAAAGAAATTTTTATTCTAAGACGCACTTATCATAAAATTTTCCCCATTTTATGAAGTAATTCTGTACACAAACTAGCAGAACTTTCTTATAATATTTCAGTAAATTTTATTAATCTTAAATTATAAAAAAAGTATTTATCTATCATTTTAGAAAAAGAAAGTTAGATATGCAATTGATGGCAGAACACAAGTACGGCTTATGGGTGAAGGATGAAGATCGCTGGAAGATGTTCCTCAACCAACTCGGAGATGCTGCGGTCACATTTGACTTGTTGCAGATTAGGCCCAGCAATCCTGTCACTATAAGTACAAATGATAATGGAACTGGAAACAGTAAAGGTATTATTTTCTTCAGTCATTATTTAGACTTCTTCTTCAGAAGCTCTCCGAATCCATCTGAATCCTGCATCTCTTGAGATCATCAGCCAAGCTCATCTTTGGGCGTTCTCTGCTTCTTTTTCCCTACCAAAAAGGATGTCATCTGATAATATGGAAATTTCAACATTTATTTGTCATGCTACATGCCCAGCATGGTCCCACTTTGATATTAATTCATGTAATTATTATTTAACTATTATAATTAATTTACCTAATTATTGTTTGAAGTATAAATTTAAGTAATTATTATTTAATATATTCATTTACACAATTATTATTAGAGAAAGACATTAATTTATCGAATTATTTTTTGACATATTTTTGTTGTTAAAATTTATTTGTTATTTGACATATTATAATTATTAAACATTTTATTTTTTTGTACTATTATTAGTATGCATTTTTTAAATTTTTGATACTATAACTAATGGTTTATTTTTGTAATCTCAATATTGTAAATCTTGCATAATTGTATTTACTTGATGTGGCGGGTTGTATATTGCACTCCCCACACAACCAGGTTGGAATAAAAATGTATTATTATAATAATATTAGTTTCTTGCCAAATCTTCTCTGCAATATTGATTGCTGTATTTTTTAGTTGTCACAATGTGCCATTCTTATTTCAGGTGCATCCTTCGTCCTATACAACGGGGCCCGCCTGGCTAGCATCATTGATACATTCAACAATAGTGTGAAACCAGATCACTACCCACCATTAACAGCCCTCAATGAAACAAATATGGAACTTCTGAATGATGAAGTAAATTATAATAATGTTAAAACACTACACCTTTTTTTTACACCGTGCTTTTTTTCATTCAAACCGGAATTTGCTTTGACTCGTGTTTAACCGGGGCTTCATAGTAATTATTGTTTGTTACAAATTAAAAAAAACACCACTGTGCATAGGAAAATTCCTTAATACTAATGGATTTATTTCATTTCACTTAGCAGAGTAAATGAATCCATTCGTCCGATTCTTTCATTTATTGATTCAGTTTGGTTTTGAACTAAATACTAACCTAAATGTTTTATAATTCAACCTAATATGAAGGAATCAATGAAAAGATTAACCAATAGAAAGGTGTTGCGGGCGTGTCAGTGTGCCTAAAGTAAGCCCAATTTTTCCTTACTCCTAGTGAAATTGAACATTTTTTGATGTTGGAACAGATTATCAATTTAATTGGCCTAAGAGACTTTTTTTTTCAAACCGGTATAGATCACACTTCATAGGATTATCTGCTCAGTGGGCAGAATACAACCGATCTCACTACAAATGAATTGTCATAGTGTTGAAGAAAGAGAAATTATGTATTACATACAACTTTCTTACCCGTACTCTTTTATGTATAGACTCGTATTTTGACAAGTTTTACGGACGCAATATATAAATTCTTTAAATATTCAGAATTGTATCACATGCGTCACTTGATAGAATTGATTAATTCGATCTTGTTTACCTACGTGTACGAAAGACTTATGAGTACATATTTCCAATGAATATTAATGTAAAAAATATGTTTTCAGGACGAATGGATTCTAGTATTCAATTACATTCTAGCTTACCCCGGAATTATAAAGAAATGTCTGGATTATGATTCAAAGGAAAGCATGCTGGCGCCTCACCTTTTATGTACATTCCTCAGTGGAATGACAGGAAGAATCAGTATGTACTACAGACGAGTTCGAATATTAATGGTGAGCAATCCCTATATAAAAAATATAGTATTATTTTTTTTTCAGCAAAGATATACATTTCTTATTTCCGTCTGGTTTAGTATTGGGTGCTGACATGCACACTATTTGCTCGGTGCCAGATTAAATCTTGATGCAACTTATTGCAACAATAAATTCACTGAGCATTCATGTATCAATGAATTAATTAAGCTTTTAATGAATTAATCCATCTACTCATGAATTATTCCATGCATAAATGAATTGATCCACATTAATGAATCCACAATTTAATTTATTTCAACTACATTCTTATGGTATTCACATTAATTGACTGCGTAATAACTGAATAGTTAAAGCCCAGTTGGGCGGAAATAAATAATGAATAGTTCTAAACACCATTCCTGGCTGAAATAATAAATATTATTTTTACAACTGAGAAAGGAAATGCAACGAATGCAAAAAATCAAAGCCATTCTGTGCATTCACCAAACATTGCTTACATATTTGAACAACAGATGTCAGTAGACTGCCCAAAGCTGCAAAGTGAAGAAAACTTTTTGTAAAATTGCTATTTTGATTTTTAGTGAGATATAAATTAAGGTACAGTAAATTAACATTATTTATGATTTATCTATTTATTAACTAGCAGAACATTTGAGCCAGAAACCTTGATAATAATATATACAAGATATTGAAAACTGGAATTCATTTCTTGTTTTTTCCCTTCTTTCTAAGGTCTTGACTATAATTTTGTATTTCTGTGCAGAATAATCCATAGAATACTTTTTTCATTTCAGGAACCCAGAAAGCATCTGATTCCACTGATTCACGCACGGGTCCAACTACTCATAGCACTTCAATCTGTGCTGAAACATGCTTTAGAAATATTAAATATAGTTCCTGTCACTCAAATGTAAAGAAATATAAAATATATACCAATATTGGATTGAAATAACAATATACAAATAAGTACTTTGCATTTTAATAAAATTTTATACATTTAATTTTTAATCAAAAACATGAAAAATAAACTGTTAATAGGCCTTCCCATTAGTGACCAAATTCTTGTTAAAGTATTGCACAATCGAAGATTTATACAATAATTAAATTCACATCTTAGCCGACTGAATTAGGTTAATTTCTAGATTTTCTTTACATGATATTTAACAAATATAAATTAGAAACTAAAACATGGAAATCGACATAAAAATATATTTTAGGGTAGCGGACCTGCATTTCCATTTTTTGCGAATTATATCTTAGATCTTTGACTGATTCTTAAATTGCGCAATACATTCACAATTTGGTCGCTGGTGTGGAGGGCCAATAACTGTGAAACTAAAGCGTTTTGTGTACATTTCCGAAATGACATAAAAACAAAGACTCAACATTTTAGTCATGTCATGACTAAAATGATTATTTTTTTAATCCAAGTACTTTGGATGTCTAAATGATTATGTCCAAGTATATTATATAACAAGTAAGTATTTGAAACAATCGTCTTCAAATTGTTCAATGTATTTATGAAGCAAAGGTGGAAAATATGGATTTTCAAGTTTCCAAATAATATATTTTTTATATTGTGCAATATTTCAAAATAATAAATTATATTCACACCTGTGTTAGATATTTTTTTAATGTTTTAACATTCCTACCATTTTTTTTTTTTTTTTTAATAATAATGAACAGTATGGTTAATTAGCATTCTACCAACTAAAAGGTTTACTAAGAAATTCTTGATATATTTGAAACATTGCTGCTATCAGTGCATCTAACCATTTCTTTAAATAACCCTCACCAAGTTTAAAAGTTTGTTCACAGTCCTTACTTATGCAGTCAAGTGCTGGGCACACATCCGTTTTTTTTAAAGCGCGAATCAAAAAATATTTTCCATTTCAGTTTTCAAATTGATTTTCCATTTAAAAAACTGAATGTACAAATTACAATTAATCTTCGCAAAAACTTTGAAAAGTCGTCATAATGTTCTAACAACAAGGAAGTATTTAATTTCTTCCCAAAAACTCTTAGATTTTCGATACAATATTAATTTGATATTATGTTCAAAGTTCAATTACCTATTAAATTCCTGAGAAATTTGTTTACTTTACATATTGCATAGCTTAATAAGATTCTAAGAAGTTGTACTATTTAATATTATCACAAATAATCTTATCGTAATCTAATAAGAAAAACCGCAAAAATAATCGCAAACAAACGTTCATCCGCTCGATAACCCAAGAGGTTATGCAAACGTCAAAATAATCATTTTGACAGGACAAAATTGTAATAACATTCAAAGAACAGCTGGATGAAAACCATTTGAACGCCGAAAGATTCGGCCGTTCAATAGATAAGTGAGTATACTGGAGGGATTGCATAATATTATTTGGAGATTCGTCGGCTCATCCCCTAAAAAGCTCTCAGCTGTTTGTTTTGTTTAGAAGCTGTAAGCACTAGCACAGGCACACTAGCAGCATGTGATGTCAGTTCTCGCTGTCAGGTGTTTGAAAGAGCGTGCCAGTTACCAGTTACGAGTACCAGGCGAGGAGGCGACAAGACGCGCCGCGATTGGCTGGCCGAGCAGAGCCGAACATTCCCGACGAATAGCGCGTCGGCACGGTACGGACACGAACCGGAGCTCAGTGTGTTTTTGACATCAATAGATGCAGTCGTGACTCTCGGGGGCTGGGACCGTGTCGGTTTTACTGTTAATACGCGTGAAATATTGTGTGTTTTATTAAAAGTTTTTAGTATTTTAATTGAATATATTAAATATGAGTATTGCTGCACTGTTACAAGCTGCAGAGTATATCGAGAGACGAGATAGAGGTGAGTTCCGACAGCGGCCGAACATTCTTTGTAGTCGGTTTCTACACGTCAACATGGCCCCCGTCTATTTTTGTGATGCAAGAATCAGCTGATTTTGACGGGCTGGTGTATTTTTGCTTGCAGAAGCTGAGCATGGATACGCTTCGTCTCTACCGATTCCGGATGACCTCAGGAGCGTTGTCAAGAGGCCGAAGTCGAAAAAGTCACAGGGGAGCAGGTAAGTCCGCTTCACCGCGAACTACTCTTCATTTGACATTTTCAAATTTAAAATACTCATTTCCTCATTCAAACATTCCCGAATTGAGTTAAAGCCGTCCCAATGTACCCAGGAAAAGTGTTAAAAATTATATCGGTCAATAATTGAAAGGTGTTTCTTTGTTAGGAAGTTACCAAAGCTTCCGCCACCTCCACCCCCCTCGAGGGGGATGTTTCCTCCTAGTGAAAGTGAAAGTTACAAAGTTTTATTTAAAGCTTCTATCAGAGACGCATCTACGTTAATCGGCACTACTAAATGAGCGCTTTTCCTTTTCAGAACGAGTCACAATGAGTTGGAAAAAAATAGGTGAGTGAGTTTTAAATATTTACAATGATACACAACACAGCTACCATCTACCAACTACCAACTACTTACTACACATTCCTTCAGCGTTATCGGAATGGAACGTTCGTCGCTCGTGTTTTGTAAATAATATTATTTTGGTATTATGCGCTTTTTATCGCTCGGCTCTGTGAAGGGAAACGTCAAATCTGTATCGTTTCAATTACACCGAGAATTAATACGCTTTCTTAATAATGAAATTGCGCAAGTAATAATTAGTTATAATCGTAGTTACTTCTCAGAAGCTCCGTAATTATTTAGTGTGCGTGTTTTTGCTGATTCGAGCACCTCGCCCGTAAGGCGACCGTGACCGCCAAACACCTTATCTCGAATTGAAACAATAGAAGTAGGAAGTGCGTTCTGGGCGTGGTACCGGAACACACTTACTTTTGTAAATCAAGACCAGCTATAGCCAACTCTTCGCATCTTCAAGCGATGGAAATAACGACTATCTGGGCAGCCGGCCCAGCGCCATTTAAACGGTAACGCGATAACACAGCGTGTTAGATCATCTGCATCTCGTATGACAGCTCTTTTAAACCAATTGCAGCGCCGGATTTGCCATACGTTCACACTTGATTACAAATAGGCGCAACCTCCGAAGGGGGCGCCGTGAAAATAAAGTTCGTACTTAAATTTACTTCAAATATTTCTTAATTCATTTGAATACAACCGCTTTTTTAAACATTACCTGGAATAATACATTATGCTCTATTTGCCCTGGCAACATTTGTCCACTAAAGGCGCCGCACTGGGCAAACGCGAGTTGGCGTGCACGGTATGGGACTTTTCAATTCTTCACGCCAATTTTTTTACGATTTACTTGTTAGTTAAACGGGCTTAGGGCCTGTTTTTCTATGAATCTGTGTTGTGTGATTCCAAGTTCTAGTCTCGGTCACAACCTATTCAAATAATCAATATCACAATGAAACATAAAAGTTTTGTAAAGTAGTGGTTTTTTAAAGGGGGGAGGGCACAATCGGTACTTACTGCGCCGAGCAAATGTCTCGGAACTGGCCCTGACCAAATGTTATGTTATTATGATGCAGCATCGATGTGAACGACCGTTGCAGCCTCGGAATTAGAATATTCATAAATATTTATCATTCTCAGTGGCTTGTCACTCCATCTCCGCTGATCGGCTGCTTTTTAATGTCGCTGGATTCGTTACATTATTCTTATTATCTCGGCTGACGTTGGCCCTTCTGTATAACCAATCGAAATAATCATCAATTAAATCGTACCTTAGGGGAGCTCCCTTAGCGATGCAGGTATTTTTTTCTCGGGGCGAAGTCCCGAAACAACATAAAAGAGTTTGGTGACCACCCCTCTTTTTCGTAGTTTCGTTTTTTAGGTACTTAAGTACTCATCCGGAATCATTTTAAAAACCGGTACTGCGGAACCGTTTTGACAAGTTAAGATTAGGGTTAGGTGGTATAAATTTATACTCACTTGCTATCTGGAATTATTTAGAAGAGTTTAGGTTAGGTAACGGATTTTTTTTAAACCTCACCTAACCAACCTAAACTATTCAAAATAATTTCGAATATTAGGCAAATACCACTGACGTCAAAATGAATTCTCCGTTGTAAATATTGTACTTTTTTGTTCTGGGAAAGACGACCTTTTGAAATACTCAAATCATTCCTATCACCGTTTAGTTACTTTCCCGCGAGGTCATTGGTTCTTTGATAGGCGTGCCGAGCAACTAGAACTTAAAAAAACATTGTTAAAGCGGTAGGTACCGAGTACCTACACAAGTTCAATGTCGAACATGGGTGCATTGCGCGCCGTCACTGTGTAGCCCATGTGCGAGTGTATGTAGTGTTTCCATCATTGTCTCGGCTCTCAGAACTAGATTCTTGCTGCGTTATTAAAACGTATTGTGGAATAATCAAAACGGACCGGGGCTTGGTTGTTTTTTTTTTTACGTGCAACGCAGCACAAAAGAAGCTTTTATAATGGCGGAGGATTGAATAGAAATGTTCTAGACGCGATGTATTAGTTCATAATTGACTTGTGCTGCAATCATGCCGGCTGCTGGGTTGTCCCGTTTGTCTTGTTTGTTTTTTTTTCATGAAGAACAGTCATGCGAGGAAATACTAGATTCTCGTAAGCAGGTACCAAATCTGATGTTTTAGATTTATGATTCGACGGTTACCAAATCTGCGACACGATTTCGTAAATAACCGTTTCTCTATTTAAATAAAAATGTTAGAATTCTATTTTTTTAATGGAAAAAAATTATCAAGGTCAATCTCTTCCTAAAAGAGTAATCTCCAGTTTATTTATGGTTATTGACCGGTTAGTAGCCAAGTGGACATAAGGTTACCCAAGCGTCACGGGTTCGATTCCTATGCTAGCTAAGTCTTCCATCATTCCACAAGCAACATTTTCCGCTTATAATGGTTGTAGTAGGAGTTTAAAAAAATATCTTGTCAGTTTATTCGTAAACCTGAAATTTTTGTCTCTCCTTAGAAAAATAAAAAACTTTTGATCTGAAAAAAAAATCATTGCCAATGCCATGCCACACCTACCCATGTAAATAGGAACTCTTTTTTAATCTGATTCGTTTGTACTTAGATCAAGGCCATTCGAATAATTATTTTTTATTGTTAATTCAACGGTATCTGAATCGGACCCTTTACTTAATAATATTTTTATCCCGGCCTAACTTGCCCTAAACTCCCGATAAAGTAGGATTAGTTTGGTTTACGACCGGGCGGGTCAGCGTGGTCGTAAAATAACTAACTTCACGATTCTGCGCTCCTTGTAATATAAAATTATTATATTCCTGAAAATGTATTTGGTTTTACATGTGATTAATAATAAGTGAGATATTATAGATTTAAAAAATATATTTTAACGATATATCACCTCATAATCAACTTTAAATCTCGGAAATAACTTAAAGTACGTGCCTGTATAGTTAAATTGCCTTACGGATACTTAGCTTCTTTATGTTTACAACAAAATAAACGATAATAATTAGTATTTATTTATAGCCGCAATGCAAAACCTTTGTAGCGGAAGGGCCACTTCCTACATCTATTTTTAAAACGTTGCGGGTCGCATGGTGGGGATTTTTTTATGGGGGGGGCGAGGTTGTCAGCGCTATTCCATAATAGTTTTCACGTTTCTGGATTTTTTTTTTATTATTTCCTGGAGGTGCAAACCGGTTTTCCAAATGTTGTTTAAAAAATGTAGGACATGGGGTATGGATTTAACAAAAAAATAATAATAAAAAATCTCAGCCAGGTTTTTCGAGAATTACACCGCCAACATTTTTTTAAATAGCCAAATGGGCCGTACGAAATGGGCTCGCAGGCCTTGGGTTGTTCATCGCCATAAGGTGGTAATATTGGGAGAATGTTCCACCCTGGAAGGAAGTTTATTTGATATACCTAAGTAACTTCGCTTGCATTCTTACTTAGTAGAAATTAGTGCTTATTAGCAGAATTCATACAATTCCATAACGAAAACTAGATTATAGAACTGCAGTTAGCGGGTCTCGCTCGCTTACAATGTAAGATTATTTCAAAGCCTCTGGTAATTACCGACATATCACAACACCTCATACCCGGAGAGATGCAAAGATAAACGCTGTTGCAATTTTAAAGTACGTTAAAATTATTTACATAATCTATTAATGCAACAACGTGAAAGATAAAATTGAAAAGCTACCCAAATAAGAAAGTTAAATTTAATTTTCGTTTCTTGTAAACGAGCAGGTATTGAATACTTCCGTATTTTATTGTTCTAATGAAAAACTGCCAATTACAAATGTTTACACCATGAAAAATAATGGTTAAAAAATGGAACACACGCAGGTACCCTAGTCATAATATGAATACATCTGAAAATAGTGTAGGTACCGCACTCAAAACATAAGTCTGAAAATTGTACCAACGTAGAGATTGTTGTCAAAATGTGTGCCTGAAAATAGTACCTACCTACGTGCAGGTACAATTCACCCCTTTTTTAAATTCTCATTTTCGCTTCTCGATTTTTATTGAAGACATTACCGGGGCGCTTATTGCTCAAAGGGGGTAATTGTCGTGCCCGGCTAACGGTTATAAATAACCAATAATTATAATTACAGAACGTCCTTGGTAAAGGGCCAAAGCGCAGCAGTAGTCCGATCATGATATTGGATATTGGATATCGGGTCTGGCTCGGCCCATCGCGGTTGGTTAACTACCGCGGATTTAATTACTGCACACATTTGAATTAACCCCCCCCCCCACTCTCGGTCATATTACGCGGCCATTAAAAGGCTCCCGAGTACCTACCCGGTGTGGGCTCGTATGGCTTTATTCCTTTTTTAGGCCGTTAATTTATTGATATCGATTTTAATATGTGTTGAATATATTTATTTTGTACGAGTTTTTGTGTGTTTTTAAGCTTTTTCAAATTAAGTATGGAACAGAAAAATAAAAAATAATTAATAAATGAATAATTTTCATATTAAGTATAAGATCGATTAAAATGCCGGTTTCCAATAAGTTATCGGTGGCTGAATTGGCAGAAGCGTTACTCCCGTATAGAGTAGAGGTTCCGAGTTCGAGTCTCGGTCGCGACCGTTATTCTTTTACTTTCTGACTTTTTCTGTTTCATATTTACGTTGAAGATTATTGATATTATTTCAATTACATTTTATTTTGTTTACTTACATACCCTTCTTGATCAAGTCAATGTTAAAGCGTGTTAAATGTGTTGTTTTTAATTTTCGCGTTTTAATTTATCATGTCTGATTCATTGCGAGGGTTAAAAACGTGAGTAGAAAGGTTAGAACGACATTTAATTTTCCTCAAAACTAATGGAGAGATTTTTACCTACAAGGCAGCCTGTTTGAGGCAGATTTTTTTTAATATTTATTTATTTTATTTTATTTTTATAATCTGCCCATTCAAAGGCTGCATAGACTAGGTAATACATATGGTTCAATAGATGTTTACCGTTACAACTTTAATGATTAATATTGGGAACTTGCATATTTTGCCTCTCACGTCCATGCAAATTTAATTAACGATCCTCCACGACCAATTCGATAAAAAAAGAAATAATCCTGGTATGAAGAAGGATTATATTTATAATGGCTTATAATATTTTCGGCGCAAAGCCGGGAAACATGCATAACGCGCTGCTGTAGTCAGTTTTGATGAGTTTTGCTGGACTAGACCTGGGCGTGGTTAGGACTAGGGTATATATACATCCATTCATAGCACATGTCGACATAATATTTTTGTTTATTCGTATATATACACGAGACACGAAGAACATTCTAACAATACTTTAAAGCGGTGTGATAGTTTGGGAAATTTTGCTGTCTCTTTCTTTCTCATGGTGTACGACGTAAAAACCCGGAGAAAGTGATTTATCCCAAATTTGTATAGGTTGGGTAAAAAGAATGAGCTATCTCTCCATATACTGTTACTCCAAGGGTACGTCCTGCAACACTCTGTGTGATAATAAAAACCTACGTCTCATAAAACAATCGTGTAAATCGTGTAGAATCAAATCGTGCTGGTTTTATTGCCGCCTATTCCACACCACTGTACCGTTTCATTTTTCTATTAGCCCGTGTCAGATTCACTTTTCAATGTCGTCGATCCGAGCCACGGTAATAGGCGATAGCTCTTATTAATTATGCAATGTTTTTGTTTCGCTTTTCATCCGTACGATATACATACGTAATAAAGCTGGCTTTTGAGGTCGTATTATTTGTCACCCGTCAGATATTGAGAACCGGTTGCCGGGTAACAGTTTCAAAGGAGCGGTATATACACGCCTTGCGTGAGGTGTAAATGTGGAGTAGAGGGGTGTAGTATAAACAATAAACACCATTGAACCGCTGACGCGTTGCTGTAACTGTTTTAAGGACCAGATGCTCCGGCTATCAGTTCCTTTCTTTATGTGTTTGATTGTAAAATCAAGCTATGATGTTTAAATGTAATGCCCATTCCTCCCCCGACAGGGGTGGATTTAACCATTCGGGGTTCTACTCGCTTCAAAGATACCAAGAAAAAATAATAAAAAATCAGTTGTCTATGCGCCAGTAGCTGCATGACATGCTTTTGTACGATCCATAGTTTTTTTTTTCTAAAGATATGCGGCATTTGTTGCATTATTTTTGAAAAGTGAACTTTTTTGGTTTATGATAGATTGTGTCAACAGTGTTAAAATTTGTGAAGTGTTTGTTTCTGCGATATCAACGCAATTTAAAAAAAAATAATAATGTTAACTTACTGCTGGAATTCAGATGCCAGTGTGAAAAAATACAGCAAACATTTTCTTTAGCAAATCGCTTATGGCAGTCCGATAATAATAATACCAAAAAATATTCAAAAAAATATAAAAAATGTTATTGTAATACAACATATTTTATTGAAAAAAAGGTTGTATTTGGTGCAATAAAGCGATAATTCTTGCTACGACGTCTTAAACAAGTTTTTGAGGATTTCTTTAAATGGTGTAAAGAAAATTTATTCTTTATTTCATAGACTTTCCGGTCAATCTACCCCTAATCCCGTTGTTTCTCCCCTGCAAGACTATTATAAATATCAAAATAATATTGTATCCAAAGCTGTCCCATTCGATAGTTGCACCCTTTAGTAAAACCAGTACATTGTGCTAATATATTCTTCGTGCACATTCGCTATACTAATGAACTAATTACATTCTCGTACTTACACAATATTACACATTTGAATTTAGAAAATATGTTTTATACATTATTAAACCTGAGAAATGTTTATGTACAATTATGTACTCGACTAGTTATTTATTACCCGTTAAAAATCACGTGATGTAACTTGACTTTTAGTTGTTTTAATCCACCCATTTCAAATATAGAATAACGTCTGCTCAAATAATTATATGCAGATACTTTATTACGCAGGTAGGGATTTCAAAAGATTATTAGTCCGTTCCAAATTTGAAAAGTTCTCACTCGTACGGACGTACATACTCACAAAGGAAATTATTTATAGTTAATGGTTGTAGTTAAGTAATGTGCCCAGAAAACGTTTCTTATACACATTTTATATTGATTTATGGCATTGAGTCATAGCTAAAGTGGACACTTTGTGTATTTTCCATCTAAGTTGCTTTAGCGAAGTGGCAAATATTGTTTTTGTATAAACAGTACAAAATTGCATATATCTGTGAACTTTTTTTACCGTTTTTATGCTGGTTCGATTTTATTTTGGACTCGGTACGTCTAATGCGAAAGTTGCAGTGTATTGTTGGTTTTTTTAGGTAGGTCTTACGTTTATTTCGCTTTAAAATACTTGTGACTTTGTGAAGGATGGTGCTCTGTAGGTCAAACGATTGAAGGATCGAAGAATATACTTAATAAGTCCATTTTTAAGATTACTGATAACTATTTATTTATAGTTTTTGTGTTTAATTTGTAGAACTCCATTTTAATTTTTATATAATTCAATTGGATTAAATTTAATATTATTATTATTGAGTTCTGCTATTTTAAGTTTTTATTTTTTTTTTTTATTTTAGTTTTTAGTGACAGCTGTTTCGGCGTTTAAGGCCATTGTCAAACTGTCTGACAGTTTGACAATGGCCTTAAACGCCGAAACAGCTCAAAAACAAAATAAAAAATAAAAAAACTTAAAATAGCAGAACTCAATAATAATAATATTAAATTTAATTCAATTGAATTATATAAAAATTACTGATAACAGTGGTAACCTAATGCAGTTGAATTATTTAAACATTCACAATTAAAGTGATGTTGGTTTAATGTGGGTTGATTCGCGATCTTTTAAATCAAGTTTTTTTTTAAAATTTGTTATCCTAGAATAATTCTAGGTTCTTTTTTTTCGAAGGAAGAAAAAACTTGGGAGTGTGACATTGTATATTAAATAAAACAATAAACTTTGTAAAACACCACTTGACTTTAGTTGATGTAAAAGCCCTGACGAAACTTGACATAAGCGAAACCTGGTTGGCGGTTAACTCATTTATTTAATATAATTCTAGATTATTTTACATGTTTCAAACAGAACATATCTTGACCTTAAAGTTTATCCAGAATCTTTTAAAAAGTCCTAAAACAATCTTTGAATTGTCATATCTCCTACTCTCACACCTTTTATCTTATTAAGTTTTACTATAGACAAATGTGGGAAATTAAGTTCTTTAATGTATGATCGGAAAATATTTCAAAAGCTGTGCCTTAGGTTCACAAAAATTAAATAAAGCATGTTTTTTGGCATTTTTTTCATCAATCGAGACAATCGGCCGGCTTTAAAAGCCACTTTCAACCTTATCGTCACCAGCGCAAAAAGTGTGATTTCGTTCGATTTCAAAGGTCTTTCGGAAAATGCTTCGCCCTAAAAGCTGTCGTTTTAGCTTATACTAGGATGGAGGACTTAGCTTGTGAGCAATTGAACCCGACAGACAATATTCAGTAATAATATTATTATTCTCGCTGTTGGTAAGCCGATAGCCGTGTCGCACGGCGCGCGGTACAAGCCTACGCGAGGTCTACGGTGCAAATCAATAAAGTGACTGCAGCCGTAAAGCGACCCGGCGGTCTTCAATTATATCGACGTTCTCTAATTCGCTAATGAGCAAAGCTCACCCCACGTCGGTAGTACTTGTAGAGCTGAACGCCAACACTGCCACCACACAGAGGCGAGTGCTACAACACACAGGGGTTGGTATAGTCCTGCCAACCAGAAAGGTATGACATCTAACTTAAATATTTTCTATTAAGAATTTAGTTATGTTCTATGGTCATAATAATTAAAATATATTGTGTAGGTGTCTATTTTTTGTACCTACATGATTAAAATCTGTTCCAGGGGTTAAGCTTATAAGCGTTTTCTATTTTTTTTTTTTTTTTTTTTTTACTTTTATTTAAACAATAATTATTATTATTTTTAATTTTTTAAAAAACAGTTTTTAGTTAAAAAGCTCTGCGATGTAATTATTTTTACGCGTGACAGCTGTTTCGCCTTCTGAGGGCATTATCAAACTGTAAATAAAAATTAAAATAAATAAATAATAAAATAAATAGTAAATAAAAATTAAAATAATAATAATTATTGTTTAAATAAAAGTAAAAAACCTAAAAATTAAAATGGAGTTCTACAAAATAAACTTTAAAACCATAAATAAGCGTTTTCTACTTTTTTAAGCTCGCATTGACTATTATATAAATTAGATGTATTTAAAGATACAAACTGAATAAAATAAAAAGATGACAAAAATAACATTTTATTGAATATTAACACAAAATACCTTCAAAAGAGAAAGGATCATTTTTTATTTTGTTTTCCGATAGTATTTAATATTGTTTTTTTTTATATTTTCCTCTTCCTCATCTCTTTCCCTTCCCCACTTCCTTCGGCCTCACAACATACCCCAATTGGGGATGCCATAGCCTAGGCTCTAGACGGTTGGGAGCAGTTGTGACTCTTGTGCGGTATTCACTATAAAATACAAGCTCTAAATATATTATATTCGTTGTGAGAAATCTTGTGCATTTTATCTGTCACAAAGTAGAATATAACGTATATTAACAAATTCCAATCCCTCGTTGGCAGGGCTATAACTCCCCGGCCTTGAAAATGTACATTTATAAGGTGCAATTTGTAGAATCAAATTGGTTTTTCGAGTGCGATAATGTGTTGACATCGATACCATTCGGAATGCACAATGCGCCACTTGTCTATTATCGTCGCAGTTCCCCTATTACTGTTTATTATTTTGGATGGAACGCTTTACTCTAAGGTGGAACAGCCTTGACCGTTTCATCATATTATGCAATTCGATCTATTGATTTTTTTCGGCGGGGTGATTTGTGCGAAAACAAAGTGGATTTTGCAGCTGTCGAAATCTTTATATGTTAATAAGTTGCTGTTTTCTCAACTGCTTGGTTGTGGAAAAAATGTTATGTTTCTTCAGTGTCCATAAATTGATAATTGTTTTTTAATTAAACATATTATATTTTAGATAATATAACATTACAGCTAATTGCTATCTTATTTAAAAATCACTTAATAAATCGAATGATATTTGTGTCCACTTGTCTCAAGATTTAAAGCCACTGTTGGCGTGCCCCAAGGATCGCACCTTGGTCTTCTACTGTATTATGTACTATTTGTAAGTGATATAAATTCACATATAGATGTTGGCAGATGAAATGAAAATATAAAAAAATTATTGACCATATTTGATAATCCCTACAACAAACTTTCATTTTCCTCTCCGAATGTTGTTCACATGATAAGTTCGCTCTTAAGTAGCACTTTTTTTTCTTTTAGAATAAAACAACCAATTAAATCTAATATGTTTCAATGAAATAACCTTAACTTGTTATCTGTTACAGAAGTAACGCTCCTGGGAATTAATTTGGATTAAAATAAGGTTTTATTGATCATGTAAATAAAAACAAAATTACGTAATACAGAAAATGATTCCACCATTTCGAATCCATTTTACATTACACCATACACGTAAATTCCCCTGAGAGAATACAGCCGAAATTTCCTAGAACTACCTAGTATTAATTTCAAATTATAAATTCCCATTAAAAACAAATCTAGTATTCTCTGTTACATTATTTAATGAGACTTTTAGAGACTTACAATTAACATAAAATAACATTTACAGAATAAATATTTTTTATTTTAACATTATTTACGGTCTGTTCAACCTGAATAACTGTTATCGTTGTTATTAACTGTCATAATTATGATACCAAGTGGAAACGAAAAAAATACTAACAAACAACCAATAACCGTAGCATCGGTTACAACCGTAGTTAATAGAATATATTACCTGATCGATGTAGAAGATTCATTACCGAATTCAATAATTCTACGATCATTCTCATATTGAAACAATGGTATAGTAATTTGTGAAGTACGTTTCGTTTTGTGGAAACGTACTTCACAAATTACTATACCATTGTTTCAATATGAGAATGATCGTAGGATTATTGAATTCGGTAATGAATCTTCTACATCGATCAGGTAATATATTCTATTAACTACGGTTGTAACCGATGCTACGGTTATTGGTTGTTTGTTAGTATTTTTTTTTGTAGTTTCTGTTTGTTAGTTTTTGTAGAGTATGGGGTGTTTTTTCTATGCTATAAGTAATTGATAGATCGACCAAAATTTTCTTCTTACCATTGCTTTTAGGATTATGATTTGTCAATTCGACTATTTCAGTTAACAAAAAATACACTGATAGATCATCAATTAACTATTTACAATGATTCTTATAAAAAAAACACTGATATTTACTTGAAAGATGCCGTAAAATGCTTTTGTATAGTCATATTTTCAAACGCCTTTTTCTCAGTTTTTTTTGGTTGGACGCTTTCTGCATAACTACGTCCATTTATTGTTCTCACACACATTTAATTTGTGGTATTAGGTCAATATATGATAACTGCAAACTGTGATAAGTATGTCATTTCATTGGATTTTTTCCTCTTTCATTTGAATTGATACCCCAGCTATGGTAATTCGGTATTATATCTGCTGTTGAAACAGATTGTCCATAGTTGGTTACAACCAATAGAGAGAGCTTAGGAATAAATATATATACAGCGCCCTTGAGGTGATTATTAGCAAAAATAACCTTTCACAAATTATTATTATATTTATATTATTAGTATAGTCCACCAAACCATATAAAAACTGTATATATTTACAGGGGCAACAGAAAGTTTAAAACTGCTAGCCTGAGAAATGTCATTTTTGCACTTAAAATCACATTATTTTTATGTTTACACGCTTTTCTGTGTTTTATTTATGACGTGTATGCCAATCAATTAATTATTTATCTCGTGTCGCAAATACGTAATCTATTATACTCTGTAAAGACAAGTTTGATTGACAATACGGAATGGTAATGGGCATTGTTGATTGGACTCCGGACCGTTGCAGCCTCTCGCTGATGACGTGGCAATATTATGCAACGAGATGAATGTGTCCAAGCGACATTGGACTCTACAGGCCGCGTTTGGGGAACGAATCTTATGCATCCTGTAGGTGTAGTCGCGGTGTGGGATCCAATCTCCCATTCCCCTCGACAGACAAATATTACCCGGCTGGCAGAACCGGCGTGCAGGTACCTCGCCACATGTTGGATATTGGCAGTTCGTGTATCGGAACGGTAGCTGGTATTGTAATATAATCCATTGTTGTATTTTTAACAGCTCTCGCATCACCATTCCTGTAGATAAGTATTGCTATAGCGAAATCGTATGGATCGATCCGATATAGTTCGTTCACATTGGAACATTTGGCACCGAGCTAAACTTTGCATCGATTATAAAGACATAGGCGATAGGTAAGCGGTTGAAATGGGTGTGACAGTAATATCGGCGCGATTGGTTTCCTATTAAAAATAGACAAAATTTATCTTCACAAATCTCGTTCTGATAGCTTGTTAACCGGAGCTGAAAATGGCGGACGTGACACGGAGATTTATCACAATTCATATTTCAGTTGTCATCAATCTAACTGATTGAAAGTGAAGCTACTGTATGGATAGGTTTTTTTCACCGATTGATTAATATGTTTACCAAAATATAAAGTACACGGTACAATGCGAGAGAGTAGTAGCGCAGTAACGTTGTTAGGTTTGGCAAATAGCCTGTCGGAGCGACTGTGTTCGTTTCTGATAGCATTCCAATCAGCGTCAATCTCCCGGAGAATAATACCTTCGCACGCGTGTCCTGTCCACCTCTCCCCTACCCCCTACCCCCTAACCCGTCATCTCCCATCTTAACACTTTCGTTTCATTTTTCCACGTCACAGATCGGACAATTATACCTCTCTCGGACTGTTCACCCTCTCATCCATATTCTGTGTCCCTGGCTAAATTCCGAATAACTCAAAAGCGAACAGGCGCACGCGTCGAGCCAGTTCAGAACGTGGGTATTATTATAATTTCCAATTGCCGTATATTATCAAAATAGCTTACGAGTAGAACATTTCAATGGGAAATTCTAATTTAAGTTGATCACTCGCCACCATTTCTGAATTGTGTACTTGAGAAGGTTGCAATTATTCAATTGAAACAATATCTCGCTGTCGATTTAAGCCGCGAGCACTGTACTATGAATTTATTTTATATTACGAGAACGTCTCTTTGACCTTGAATGAACACTTTTTCTGATCATTTTCGGGTTTTATTTCAACGGCCTGAATTCCACGATAGAAGTAATAAAGTCATCACACTCACCACCCACCACTCACCACTCACCAGTCCTGTGTATTGTGTATCGAATAATCGAGCTTGAACTGTAGCCGTCGAAGTCATACCGCTGGGTGATAATGGATCGCAAACTTTTAATTGGACCTTTTCCTCGGTCTATTTCGGGTTTTGTAGAAGCCGGCTTTGAAGGCAGCGCCGCGTGCCTCCCGCGACTGAAATATAGACAAGTTTCCTTTGAGGTTCGATTGTTACGAGTTGCGAGATCCTTTCATTTTCTTTTTCCACTTTCAATGTGAAAAAAGTACACTCATATTGTGCTAAGGATGTACGTCATGATTAAATGGCGGTACGTGCTCAAATCGGCTTGTTTATTATTGAAACTGTTGGCTTAACTCGAAAACAGGTTCGACTTTCGAATTATTTATCATAATATTCATATAAGGCTGCACGACCTTGTCTTGGTTAGGGTATCGCAAATGCATCGAGCGCAAAAATGGGCAATAAGGAAAAGGTTTTTGAATATATGTATTTAATAAATAAAATGTAAAAATGTATTTATTTATAGCGTATACTCGTACGCCGACAGGGATTTTATACTGAACGTAATTATAGGACATAAGTACATGTAGTTTTGAGTAATAACTCAAACATTTCGAGAGTGAAAAGATATCAGGATCATTAAGAGATATAATTTGAATTTACCATATTGACACACTAAATATCTATGTTTTTAAGCAAATACTCGTATATTCACTTCCGCAAGTTTCTACGTACGAGCATATGATCACAATAATCTTTTTTCAAATTGCAATGAATACAATTTGATGAATCATAGTTCTTTCGAAAGAAACCAATCTACCGATGGTTACGGAGGTTTTAAAAATCTTATGAATCTTCGCACTACTTAAAACTTATAACTAGTGGATTAATACCCATCGGCTTTCTGCTGTTTAATAATAATAATATGTTTTATTCCAGAAGGTATTCAAGGTTGCGCAATGCAATACATTCCTTAATTGACAGTTAATTAATACAAAAAAAGGTTTAATTCTAGTCATGATATATTTTTAACCATTTTGCCGAACGACATCCTTTATACGAACCTTTCTGTTTGCAGCGTTACAAGAATGCGTGTGGATATACCTATTGTGTGTGTGCTGTGTATGTATTGTATGATGTGGCTCACGGCGACGAGGCTTTGATTAATGTGGCAGTCAGATTATATTAATATGCTGGCGTTAGCAGTGCTAGACGTGATACCAAATATGATACTTTGTAGCTGCCATTAGTGTAGCTGTACTGTAACAAAGCCTTTTGTATACATCACTGCATTAAAGTTATAAATGAGGCTATGGTTAATAGATTTCTCGGGACATCCTTTTAAATGTCATTCACCTGCTACCTTTAAACGAATTTCACTGCCTTGCCTTAAACGTGCGCTTAATATCTGTAAAATCGACTTTAATTTAATCCTAAGTGGATTATAATATAACGCAATATCTAGGTTAATCCCAATAATCGTATTCGTGGTTTGGAAAAACGAGAAAGGTTTCTAAATCCGTCGGGACTTGGAACTTAGCGCAATCTGTTATTCCCTCCGTTTCGGTTATTTCTCCAGGCATCATTAGTTTTCACTGCCGTTCCAAATGGTATTACTTTTGATTTATCGATCTGAACTGACCATTACTAATAATACTGGCCCCCCTAACACTCGAGCAGAGTTGCATTTTGCAACGCGATCCCTGAACTATTGTGCCCGGGTGCATGAAAGGGAGTAGCTCAGAGCAAGAATATACTCGTATATGGAGAGAGAGCTAAACATTTTTACCCAACTTTCTTCGAGTCTTTACGTCGTAAACCGTGAGAGAGAAAGAGATAAGACAAGTTCTCACACAACATGTCCTCCACATCACAGGTGAACCCCTAGCGTGGAGGACAATGCATGTAGCTCTGATTTTAGGTATGTAAGCATGCTCGACGACTCCCGCGTCTCAGACGACTCCGCCCACTACGTTTTGTTATGCGACATAACAGGACAGAACTCAACGGTTTTTAGGTTATATCCTGCATTTTTGTTTATGACAATACTGTGAAAAAGTGGTTATACAAATAAACAAAAACATTACGTCGACATGTGCTATGAATGGATATATAAATACCCTAGACCTAACCCTGGCCACGCCCCGGTCAGTCAAAAATCATCGATTCTCCCTCCTGTATATTATTGCTCTGAGGGGAATAGGGTATGAATCTTTCTACACTCGTTCCCCTTTAGACGGCAGTAACGTAGTTGACCATTCCACCGGCTACTGCCCTTGCCTTTCCACTTGTCGCCAGACCTTGCCAGGGTTACAGAGTTGCTGGGAGGTGGCCGTCTAGCTGATGGTGGACAGTTGGTGGTGGTTGTCGCTAGCTCGCAGCTGCACAATGTTTTGCATTTTAACGGCTGACCGGTTTTTACGCCAACGCACTTCTTGCTTTTAGTATCGGCCGGGACGATCGTAGGTAAAGTATTATACAATCAACTATCATAGTGCTCAACTATTACTACGGTGTACGGTGATCCAACACGTCATGATATTACCCGATTAAATAATACTCGGAGCATTCATGTTAGAACGAGTTTTGCCGAAGACACGACTCTCTTCCTCTGAAACTTGATCCACTTATTTTTTTGCTCATTTTATCACTTTACCGCGGAGTCATTGGTGTCTGCAATAATAATTATCGGTTATGTATTTCGCGTCGCATTTTGCACGCTCATCAAATTGTTATTTTTAGCACTTTGGTCGGTGAATTATTGTTAGTTTGTTTCTTTCGTGCTATTCTAAATTTAAAGTTTAACCTTGAACTTTAATTTAGAACATGTGCGATCGTAAAAAACTAAAAATGTAATAATAATTTGCGCATGACCTTTCTGAATTATATAATGTTCTTTATGATTCGTATTATAAATTTCAACTATGCTGGATGTCTATTTTCAGCTGGCAACGTCATTTCCATCATACCTTTGAAAAATCCTTATTCAGGAAAGAAAGGAATGAACCTGGGTCCGGAAGAAATTCATGTTGTGGGAGGGAGGAAACACAGACCGGCTAATCATTCCATAGTTGAGCGGTTCAAATCTTATATAATTTTATAAATAAGCAAATATGATGCCTATTTAGGCGTAATATAATATGTATTTACATGGCCAGCAACGGGGCGCACCTAACAGCCTAGCAGAGAAAGATGTTTCCGGCGGGAAAGGATGAATTTGCCCGCGGAGACTGCGGATTTACTTTTCGTGACGGAAGACACCGCTTCTCTTGTGTTTACTTACGTCAGCGTGTTTTAATTCGTAAATAAATGTGATCTACCTAACCTTAAAGACTATCATTTGACAATTACCTACTTCGTTTATTCATTATAGGTCCTTAGTTTTACACAATAATTGAATTGATGCAATTGTTTATAGGATTAAAAATAAACATGGCAATTGTTTAAATCATTTCAACGGCAGACATCAGCTAACAAAATAAATTAATAGGCAGATACGCTACTAAGAACTTAATAAAGACTGAATCACCCGAGCAGTCCAATAAAACCTGCCATATTACATGGAATCTAGAATACAAAAGGGTACGAAAAAAGTCTTCATAAGAATTTTCTAATAAATACTTATCGTCGCCGGAAAGGCAAAAGGGCTTAAGCGACACTTTGACCGAAAATGAGTTAATCATGCAGTTTTTTCCTGCATCGATTGCTCTGACTCTCATTTGATTCTGAGGACTTTAGTGGCGCTTCAGCTATCCAAAATATATTCTACCATTTGGAAGAAGGCTCGACTCAACCCACACAAGTTTGGGACTTTTTAGCTTTTTGTCGCATCAAGTAACTCAGTGAGAGCATTGAGTTGACTGAAAACAAAAACCAACCCGGTACTGAAGAATTTTAACTGATAAAACAAAAAATACTTAAAAGTATTCTGGTGAAAACTTGCCAAAATGGCGCTTCAGCCCTTTTTCCTTTCCGGCGACGATAAGATCTCGACAACTAACAATGCATATATTTTCTATGAAAATACACGATTTGAGACACGCTTGTCATACGCAACGCAAGATCCGTCCAGATCGGCGTGGGAACTTGGGAAGTTGGAGGGAATGACAATAATTTGTGTCGGAAATTCGAGAGTTACTTCAACATCATTCGGCGCGCTTGGGTGTAATACTCACCGCCTACCTCCGCATGCGAGCCCGCTCTTCAACCCGTTCACCTTGATTTTTTCACCATCCATCTATACTTGTTATTAACTCACAGTGTGTGTTCATTTCTATTCATTGTTTTTTTTGTAGCCATTGTAAGACTAGCCTCTTGTTGCTAGGAGAACATTGCGTTTTTTTATTAGACGCTCCACCATACCAAGTGCCTTGCTTCTACCAAAGAACCGAGTTGTTCTTTAGATCTCTGTAAACTTTCCTAAGTTCGCTTTCTTCTCGTTTTATATAGCCTCAGCACTCAAAAATGACTCTAAACCTCACTTTGTAGCATTTTAATGCAAGTGATACTACAAATAATATATTTATAAATTTTCTATGGGTAGTCAAGAAAATGTCTAAGGTTTCTTGTGAATGAAATTTTCAAAATGTAATCTTTGAAGTTCTCTGAAAAACATAATAAAATGCAAGTAAAGATGCAGTTCGAAGACCAGCTAAGGGATTAGTGCATTTCATAAAGAATTTAAAAGATTACTGTTCAATAATTGTATTCACTGAAAACCTTAGGCATTTTTCTAATGACCCGTATAGATTTTAAAGATTAATCATTTGTAGTATTGTTTGTATTAGAAAGCCAAAAAGTGTGTATTTTTGGGTGCTGACCCAGTCGACGCAATTCAAAATAACACCAGATCATGCGTTTTTGGTTCGAAAATTTGATCGCCTAAAAATATTATAGCAGCTTTAAATTAAGTAATAATAATAATAATAACAATATTTGGACGATTTGTATAGCGCCGTTTTTGTGAAAAATCACCTCAAGGGCGCTGTACAGATCTTACTTTCTATCGTTACATATTAATTCCTAGTTAAAATAAGAAAATATACAGGAACATACTTACCTGGCAGGTCCCATCAGATAGACACAATTATAAACTTAAAATTATGATTATTATTTTTTTTTTCCGATTTAGGGCATGGGAGCGAAATTAAATGAATGGACTTTCTGAATTTTTCATACAGTACAGGAATTTTAAAGAAGTAATTTGTGAAATATCCTACTTATTTGGCGAAAATAACAAGAAAGACTAAAACACGTCAGGCAGCTGCGAAAGCGCCACTGCGAGAAAAAAAAAAAAAAGTTTCACTCCTGTAAAAATTCTTTGAATTGTAATATTTTCTACTTACAACCTTATTTCGGATTTGCTTTTATTGAATAATGTAACAATTTTTTTTTTCACTTTACTGGAGTTTTTTCAAATATTTGTTCTTGAGCTTTACAAAATTAAATAAAACATGTTTTTTTGCGATGTTTTATTTTGAAGAAATCTAAACAGGCGACCAGCGCAGGGTGCGTGATTTCGATCGAGTGGGTTCGATTGGATCGCCTTAAAAAACTCATTAAAAAATCCTCTGATGTTGGGGACGACTGGGCTCATGCTTAAATGTGAATACATCCTTAAGCACAATAATTAATTGCTTCTTCTACTGTCAGCATGGCTGTATTTAATAATATATATACGAGTATATGTGTGTTTTGACCGGCCCTCCACACTACCGACCAAATTTGTATGTAAAGTATTAAGCAACTTATGATTCAATCGAAGATCCAAATATAAATCGGAAAAAAAATGTTTGATGCAGCTCAGCCATCCAACATAAATACGTTTTTCTATCGATTTCCTAGCTTTCATTCATAATTTATGTTGGCTTATTATCTGCCTTATAAAAAATATTTACATAATTCAGTAGGCTAAGATATTCATTATGATTATTCATAAGGTTTTCAGCGAATAAAAAGTATGAATTAAGACATGGTAATCGATTGAATAATGTATTTATGTAAGGGTAGCCGAGCTGGGTTTTAGATATTTTCTGCGATTTATAGCTTAGATTGCGCAATATTTTTACAAGAATTTGTTGGATAGTGTAGTGGGCCGTTAATACGTATTGTGTAGATTTTATACCGCACTTTTGTAAAAAATCACTACAAAAGCACTTTGCAATAAATATATGAAAATAGAAACCTAACACGAACGTGGTATTATAATATCCTGTACCTACACTATAACCAGTGGCGGCTCGTGACTTTTTAGTTTGCCAGAGTGCTAAGATTGAAAAAAAACGTCATGATTGATGTTGTTGTGGCCGAAAATGAATTTAAAAAAATACATATATAAATATATATTGTATGAAGATTTTCAAGATTTTTCAGTTTGGGGGGGTGGGTCATTGACCCACCAAAACTGAAAAATCTTCATACAAAATATGTATTTTTTTTAATTAAATAAAAATCATTTTCGTCTACAACAACATAAAAAACGTCGTATTTTTCAATCTCAGCACTCTAGCAACCTAAAAAGTCACGAGCCGCCCCTGACTATAACCATAATAACGACAACTTATAATTAATTACCTATAACTAATTTATTGCAACTACATACCGTGTCATTAATCAATGATAGATAATTATATTTGCAATGCAGTTAATTAATTAGTATGATAATACACGCAATATGACGCATACGTAACTATAAATAATTTCCTTTAGGAGTACGTACTTCCGTACGAGTGTGATTTAATATTTTAAAATCCCTACCTACTCAATAAAGTACCTACCTGTAATGTATTTTAGCAGTTTATTCTAAATTCGAAATTGGTTAGCAACTAGCAATGGCAACCAACATTTAATCTTGGCAAATCAAGTTAGGTACCTACATCAAGTTACATTTCTTATAATATATTATGATCGAGATTTTGGAGCTTTCTTCTTTTTTTATAGCTAGTACAATCTCTCCATTTTAATTTCATCTACGTTTTTCTCTCTTAAAAAGCTTATTTCTTCCGTGTTAATGTTTTCATTTCTAAAATTCGGTTATATTATATTACATTAACATATGCGAAAACGGGAAACGGTTCAACATATGCATATTTAATTTAGTACAAATACATACGAGGTGTTCTGGGATAAAGTGCAGTAACTTCGGGAGGTGATTATACATGATAACACAAGTAAAAATGTTTTTTTTCCGTACAAAGTCTTACTTACTGAAACGGTGTACTGTAAGGTTGAACTTACCCGATAATATATCGAGAGTGAAGAGTGGCAACGTCGCACATCTGTCTGATCTGTATCCATGGAAAACGCACACAGAAAGTACCTTATGAAGGTAAACCAAATCTATGTTATAAATAGTACTGCGCATTGCATGTGTTAGAAAATAATAATATTATATCCTATAATCAATGATTGATAATATTTTAGTGCTGCATTTTTTTTGCTCCCTATAATAGCATAGTGTAAAAACACTGTTTATAGAGATGTCATTAACTAAATACACTTCTAAGATTAGCGACAGAAGAACTGATTAAGTTTAGGTACAGTTAAAAAAAAAAGCTTTTAAAATGATTATATTTGTGAAAAATTAAATAAAAACATTTTATTAAACACGTAACTTTTTAAAAATTATTTGCGTTCGTTTTACGCTCAGTTTCTAAAAACGTACCCCCACCTTCCAACTGTTTTCCGATCACGTGCCAATACTATTGACGCGCGTTACCTTAGTAAGTAAAAAGTAAAGCTCACACTACACTTTTCGACAAATCTCGATAATATCGGGATATTTTTACTAGATTATCATCCCTTGGAGTTTCGTGGTATGAGCGTGAAACACCGTTGTTAGTTATTATTTCATAATATAGTATCGTTATTATTTCATGTTGGTGACTTTATTATCATAACCCCACTTAAGTGTACCGCCCTTTCGGCCGGCAGGCGTGTGCTTTTTTTTTAAGTAACCTTGTTTTTGAAAGTTTTTTACTGACATTATTTAGTGAATTTTAACACTGCGGGCGCTGAAAGGAATTTTCGCTTTCGAATACGCTTCCAATTTATGGTGTATAGTCACGCAGGTTGGGGCTACTTTGTATTAAAGCTAGTGATTTCGTTCCCCGCGGCCCGCAGAATATATACACTGACTAATTATCTTTTTTTAATATCGTAAAAGCAAAGGAGCATTGTGCTGTCACTGTCTAAATATAACCCAGTACGAGAGGATCGTGTTTGTTCCTCTTGTAGAGTTTATTTACACAACGTAAATACAGTCAGTTTTCTATGAAATAGCGATATTTATGTTAACAGCCGCATGCACTAGTGAACGAATTCTCACGCGAGAATTACCAATTCTATGATTCAATCGAAGGTCTAAGCTTGAACCGCTGAATTTATATTCTCCAAATACTTTATAACGAACATCTTCATATTTTCTCGCTACCTTGTCTCGGAGAGTAGACTGATTTGAGTTGCCCGTTGCAATGTATTTAGCAAATTTAAATTAGAAATTAAAACATGCATGTGAATAGAAAATTGTATTTTTGTTACGGTAGCAGAGATGTATTTTCGATTTGTTTTGTGATTTATAGCTTAGATCTTCGATATAATCGTAAATTGTATGAAACTTTTACATAATAATTTGGTCGTTAGTGTGGAGGGTTTTTATATTTGACATGCATTTACACTTTGGTCAAAAATGAGTTAAATGTGCAGTTTTGATCAGTTTTTTTTTCTGCATTAAATGCTATGATTCTGAAGACTTTTGTGGCCCTTCAGCCATCTAAAATATATTTACTTTTTAAGAGAAGGCTTAAATCAAGCGACACATGTTTGAGACTTTTTGGCTTTTTGTCGCTTCAGTTATCTCAGTGAGAGCATTGAGTTACCTGAGTTAACTTTTTTTTTCAAAATCCAACCAGGTACTGAAGACTTTTGAATTTTATTGTAAAAAAAAAAAAAACGTTTAAGTGCTCTGGTGTAAATTTCCCAAAATGGCGCTTCAGCCCTTTTGCCTTTTCGGCGACGATATTTAATTTGACCTTTGAGCACTAAAGGGTATTCTTTGGGAATACTGCAAACCTTGGTTTTTTTGTGGTAAAATGATTCATGCTTTCTGCGCTACGTGCAACGGCTTTGTATGGTCCTACCTCTGAATGTTCCGTTGTAACCTAGCTTTCTTTTACAACAATTATGAGTGAGGTAGCAACGGAGCTATCAGCGGTACGTCTCTGGATTTGGGTTCAACTGCGTTGGATGAGTTCAATATTTTCACAACTGGCTTACCATCAGGTCACTATACTATTTTTAGGGTGTCACAGGTGATGGAACACCCCTCACCTCTGTCTTATAACACACCCCTACTTCATTCATACATAATCTTGTGTTTTTCTGACTATTCACGTGAGCCGATACAAGTAGTTTAAAAAATATATTATATAGCGAATATCGCACAAGAATCCCAACCACTTGAAGCCAGTGAAACTATGGCATCCCCGATTGGGGTATGTTGCGACAACAACCTTGAAGGTCGTGACTATTTGAAGTAGATGGGGAAGAGGAAGGTTAGGAAGTACCTGGCTATTCGAGATCTGGTCACCAAACACGGCTAAAGTAATTTAAAGCACCTTTTCAATTCTGAATGGTGGTCTTTCACTAGGGCGACACTTCGTATCTACCAGGCGATTAATTTAATTGTCCCGTTTCTTGGTGGGGCGTCTCCGATTTCTTATTCCATCCATTTGCACCTCATATTTAACTGAAACTCCTTTATATTAGTTACGCAGGAAAATAGAATAATCATTCTACTCGAAAATTTACATCGGTGAATCCATACTATGACTTTGGAAAATATTGATGAGAACATCAACAATTAAATATAAATTAACGATCATTTGTTGTTATGGGTAAATCTTTATTTTTAATAAACCTAAACATGTCCATGGCTAATGCTTCGATTAGGTCACTAGATAACCTGTTTTGAAACGAACACTTTATCAATAAATTTTCCACGAATCATATTTTTATTAAACGTACGAACCAATCAATGTCGGACAATAGCTTCGCGCCTCCAATGCCGTCTCTGGCCGTATTGTGTTTATTCATTTGTTTTCATCTATACCCACGCACTATATTCATTATTCAATTCCACGCGAGTAGTGTAGTGGTGGCCGCTTGCTAGTGTGCATATCTGCATATGGCATACATCCCAGCCTGGCAACGGAGTAGACTAGGCATATCATGCATATACTCGTATTGTGCACATTAGACTGGGCCGTTAAAGATTTCTTTTTCAAATTTGGATACGTCACGGGTATGCATACTGATAACTACACATCGGATTAGCAAAGCAATAATATACCAGGAGTGATAGCTTTGCGAAACAGTGTAGTCAAGATTATTGATTTTTTCCTGACTCAGGAGAGGCTAGGGTTTTAATGGATACACCTTTTTACATCCATTCATAACACATATCAATATAATGTTTTGTTTATTTGTATTACCGCTTTTTCACAGTATTATTATCGACAAAAATATAGGATATAACCTCAAAACCGTTGAGTTATGTCGCGCAACAAAACGTAGTGGGCGGAGTCGCGGGAGATGGAAAACGCGCTGACATACCTAAAAATGGTGCGATATTATGTGACTACTTGTCTCGTCTCTTTCTCTCTCACGGTTTACGACGTAAAAACCCGGAGAAAGTGATTTATCGTAAATTTGTATAGATTGGGTAAAAATATTTAGCTCCCTCTCCTTATATATTCTTACTCCAAGAAAATAAGCATGCATAATGCACTAACAACGCCGTAAAACATGCCTATACTGCACAATAAACATAGCAAAATAAAATGAAATATCCATGCTTTCGCATTTTAAATATTTATGGGTGAGAGGGGAACTATATTATTATCAAATTATTAAAAGTTAATATTAATAAATACACAAAAAACCTAGGTACATTGACGGCCTAACTTTAGGACTATATGCACCATCCAAGAGTTCTCCGATTAAACATTTCAATCACTCTCCGTCCACCGATGGCTGGGCTGGTAATCAAATCAACACCCTTTCCATTGGGTCCACTTGCGCTGAAGTACCTACCTGCATAGCAACATACTAAATGTTATCAGGTCATACAAGCACACTGCAAGGCTCAATTACTGACACACCAGAGTAAAAACTGATAGATTCAAACCTCGGTATTCGAAGCATTCGGCTGGGATTGATCGCTCCTCTTTGCAGAGGTTGAGTATTTGAGCGTTTTATTTAGTGCTCGTGATTTATGGTGCGAAGCCTTCGGCCGCCTAATGCAAGGCAGATAGCCGATTGCACCGCGGCTAACGCGGTGAATACTAATTGGCGCTGATCGGTGCACCGCCCATGTGCAATTGCAAAGACGACCCGGCCGACTGGAAGGAGGTTCGACCGGTTAGTCTAGCTGCTCCTGCCTCCTAGTTGAATCCTACTTGCGCTTGTACCTGCACTTGTACGAATATTATTTAGACATCGGAAACTCGCTGCAGGGGGCACGTTTCGACAGCCCCAATGAACCGAACGAAATCTAATCGTGTTTAGGTCAAAGGCTGAGGATTTATACATTTTAATACCCCATTTCATTATTTTGAATGTTCTTTCGGAAGAAACTCTTCATGATTTGATAGTTGTAGATCAGGTTTTTTAAAAATCCATCAAAATTATCCACTTATTTTATATCACTTATTTTGTCAACTTAAAAAAATTTTTTTCAAAGAAACAAAACTTTTGAATTTCCAGATGATTGTATTAATTTAGGAACCATTTAAAATAAAATTTCGAACATGAAAGAAACCATAATAACACATTTTTCGTGTTTAAAAATATTAAGGTGGAGATTGTTGTCTTTGCTTCTATATTTATTTATTTTGTAGATACGCCCATGAGGCTTTTACGTATAATATAAACTAAAAGTTGTAAAAATGTAGGAAATAATAAAAAAATTATTACTAATTAAACACATTTTAACACTCATAAAAAGCATTAACTTTGTAGCTTGCCATATTTATAAATAAAACAGATTTGTTTAAAACCACTTTATTATTAATATTTTGTCTACCGGTTTCGGAAGCACTTATATTTTATATTATCCTGCAGATGGAAGGGTGCTTCCGAAACCAGTCGACAAAATATTAATAATGAAGTGGTTTTAAACAAATTTTATCCGTTTTATTAATAATAAAATACAGTTTAAAAAAATAAAACGTTGGTTATTTGATTGTCATTAGTTTATAAATGTCCAATATTAGAGAGAATTAAAAAAATAAATGTGAAATATTTGTAAAATTTATAAAATATCATACAAATTGGAAAAATAGATAAATCAACAAAAATAGTTTTTTAGAGATGAAGAAGTGTTTAGGTTCAAATACCAAATTACTACTGGTCACTTTGAATACTTCTAATTCAGTAGAAGCATGTCGTTACTATAGTGTAACAAAATTCATAATAAAATTATTATAATATGGTATTTGTATTTGAAATATTAAATGATAAATCCGTTTTGGCGTTGTAGTTGAACCTGCAACCACTCAATTCAGAGCAAAATTCGTGGACCACCACGCTACAGAGGCAGTGAAACTATGATTGAATACACAAGTACAGCCCGGGGAATGGCAGAGTACAATCAGTTTGAAACAAGGTAATGGGGAGGAGTTAGCGCCGCTCTCGTGCCTTGCTTAGCTCTCCTCGCTAGCGGAGAAAAACCGGAGAAGATGTGAGACGTTCCAGTCTCCACACGCAGGACGCAGGAGGGCGGATGTGTATTGGCAATTGTCCGCGTCGTGACTTGTAGGCAGTGGAGTGATGATCCTGGCAGCCCCCGCCCCCTCGCCCCCACCCGACCGTCGAGCACATACATCTGCCTGGATTGCAATCATGATGATAATGCCGCCCGTCCAGCGATCTCGCTCTCAAGGCCCTTGGGTCGTCGACCGGCCGTATCAATACTCGTTCGGTACAGTCACAGTCACAGTAGACAGTACGTACATACATCCAGTCTAGTACGCTGTACTCGCAATCAAACCATACCACTCGAAACTTCTTGCGTCTTGTCTACTTTTCAAATTCAACAAGCTGTGGAGAAGGAACACTGCATAACGTATGAAGACAAGCTTCGTGGTGTGACCTTTGTAATAACGAACTATTGTACGGAAAGCAAGGGTCAAGTGTCAGTGTCGATCTCAGAATGGATCTCCTGCGGTATAATAAGATAGTTCGACGCATATCACAAGCGTTCTAATAAATCCTGCATGTCGCTGTGCTCTTGTTTTTAATCAAATCAAAAATATACAATAATAAATGGATTACTTTTATAGCGCCGTTTTTGTGGGAAAATCACCTCAAGGGCGCTATATATAATACAAGAGATAATAATGCATTCAGAGTAGAAGTTAAACACTTTTATATTCCAAACACCTTCAATCAGATACAAGCCCACGATCGCCTCAAGAGAGTAGAGATAAAATACTAGGTACATCTGTCAAATGTTGTGTTTGTTATAAACCTGATAAGCATTTGTTTGTTTTTGGTGTAGGGACACTATATTAATTTGTTAAGTAAGATTTCTTTTAATAATTTATTTTTTATTTTGTTTATCATTATTTACGTGTTTTTTTATGGTTACTCATGTTATTATCACGTATCTCCTCCTATCTCCTTGTGGAATATTATCAAAACGTTGGGAAAGGTACCTAGTAACTAGTATTCGATAGCGAAGTACTTATTCGACTTCACGTTGCATATTAGGAACGACTTGTTCAATATTGCAATGATCTGCTCTGCGCACTGCAACCTGCAATGCAACTGAATAGTAACATTCGAGGTGGATGCACATAGCATATCATAGCCCCGCGGATTGCCTAGGCGTGCAAAAACAAGAAGAACGCCTCTGAGGAAACTGGAACTAATATAGTATTGCCATTTGCAATAAAATAAACCTTCTCTGAATATTGCGAGCACAGATAATATTATCTGAAGAACTGGAAAATTACTGGCAATATGCTGAGGTACCTAATTATTTAATTGAATGCTTTATTTTATCCGTGCATTCACAACACAATGAGATATAAACTTTATAACTTTTTTGTACAAACTCATTTGATCGGATGTTGTACACAGTATAAAGTGTAATCTGCGCGATGAACTGTTATTTAATTAATGATAAATAAATATCTTTGTATTATTTACTTTGTTGTTATTTAATTGCCCGATACGATGTCATTCTGCATTTAATTCCAGTTTAAATTAACTATGTGATTTTATTTTATAAACAACTTGGTTTCAATACGACATAAAACTTTACAAGATGTATTTAGTAAATTATCGAATTAGAAATAAATTATGGCATAAACTCTTCAGAATAAATGTCTGTTTACTGATTGTATTGACTTTTTTATTTGAAACTCTCTTTTATTATTATACAGTTTAATTTCCAATTTCGGTAAAAACACCGAATTAACTTGAAATTCTTATTGTGTGAGGTACAAAACTTAAAAAAAACAGAGAACCAAAATCATAAAAATAAGTCGTTTACACGTGGCCTAACCGCAGTTTAATAATGATCTTGAACGCCGAAACAACTGTCACTAAAAATTAAAACTAGCAGAACTGAATAATTACAATATTAAATTAAAAAAAGAAAATATCATTATTTGTTTTCCTGGCATACCTTTTCACTTTGAAAACTAGAGAATTTTACAAACATGATAGTTAGCCCCTCAAAAGTTGGGGGTACTGCACAGGGCGCGCATATACTTCAATAGTACACAACTGCCGACCTTGTACGAATCGCAAATGTGTCCCACTACTAAGCACAGACGTCAGGTGTGAATGCTGTCCTTGTTCTACCGGTATTTAAATGGAAGATGCTCCGAAGAATTTGCGTCATTGATCTCTTCGGCACCGGTGTATACTTGGAAAAATTCGCCAAACGCGCACCCAACATTTGCACACGGTCGACATTCGATACATTGTGTTCAATAGCTCGGCTGTGGAACGAATTGCCGGCCTCCGTGTTTTTTTTCCCTCCTAAACATGGGCCTCTTCAAGACCCAGGTTCACTCTTTCCTTTCCTTAAAAATACCCTCCGCACAGCATTCTCAAATATGACATAAGCTTTGAGGGAAATTATTTACCTCGAGGCCTCCTGTGTGGAGTTAATGTTAAAAAATATAAACATAATAATATGCCATTGCCGAATTAAGAGTAGGAATTCTATACTATTAAAGTTGAACTTTTCGTGAATTGTGTTTGTTTCGGGTTCATAATGCCGAAATCCGACAAGTACTTACGAATATGTTATGTTATGCTGAGTGTCCACAAGTATGAACGTCAATAACGTTTGTTATTTTATAATTGCTTATGGGACAGAAACACTTCGCTATCACAACAGAATAAGGTCCGGCCTCGGTTAGTTTTTATGGGGCCTATCGATTGTACGAACTTGTATTGCTGAATCGTAATATTTATTATATTAATATTATTGATGTTATCTTGAGCATTCCTCGAAAAGGAACCTACTGTAAAATCGTATATATGAGATATGAGACAATGAAACCTTACCCGGGGTAATGGATCATTCAGTGTTATATCTACCGTATGAAGTCCTAAAATTTTGGGAATAACCCTTGGATGATGACTTCTGACTATTTTATCATTCTCTTATAAATATTTACGAGATCCTTAATAATTTTACCAATCTAGTTTACGTTTACATTCTGCTTTGAATGTGATTTTATATACTACTTCAAAGGGAATTTCTTATTCTTGAATCGTTTGTCTATTTTATTTAGTCTGTATAAATTCTGTATTATTTATGTTCCATTTGAGATTTTATGTCCGAGTATAAAAATAACTGCGGAGAGTAACTTTATTATGTATTTTCAATCAAATGGCTGCTGGATCTAGCCACGGGTACTCGCGTTCATTGTGTCTTCAATATGAATGGTAATATCTTAGATTTATGATTTATTTATATCTAGTCATCGATGTGCAGCTTTATGTCTACGTGGAAGATATACATGGTGTAGTAGGAGCTGACATTAAGGCTAGAAATCTCTGGCACTTGGAGTAAAGTAGAGTAAGCAGGAGCTTGAAGATCGTTTATCCCGTCTGGGATTTGTCAGGTCCGTATAATCTTTTTCGTTCGGGGAATTGGAGACGGATTCTTGTTGTTTAGATTCACTCGATACAACGTAGGTACTGTACCAAGTAGCGACGTAGCCGCTGCTGTGAGCAAAGCCGCTGTAAATCCCGAGATAAACCAAGAAACATTTTTCAAAAAGGATTATTTTTTGCGCAAATGTTTATGATTATTAATGTAAGGCGATACTTTAGGCCGAGCGTCCCGCTTACGTGCATTGTTATTATTCTGTCTCGGGCGTTCGTTCTTTTTACCCAGCCTGTTCTACGCTCGAGCTATTTCCCCGAAAAGCCTGTCAAGGTTCCTACTTCCTAGTTCCTAGCGCGTATGGTAGTGTAGTATTGTGGTATTGCGGTTGGTACTCCGGTCGAGAGTGACTCCTCACCCCTATTTACATATAGTTGATAGAGCCAGTTTGGCGTATCTCTGCCGGATATGAGGCGAGATTAACTCGTTAAAACTCTTTTTTTAGGAAAATTCTACTGTGGAAACACCCCACATCCGTGTAGGTACTACGGCCATATCGCGTTTTCTCATATCCCCCGACATTTTTTACCCTCTCCGAATGATGGGGTCCCGTTTGCCGGAAAAGGTCCGGGTTATGTTATTTCTTATTCGCAAAACTTTGTGTCGTATAATATTTTATACGTCAAATTTTTATTTGTTTTTATAAAAAAGTGTTTCTTAGCGTTACGTAATTTGGTTTTGACTCGCTTATTTGACTTATTTTCTATGCTATTCCGTCGGAGTTCTCGGTAGTTTCCAATTACTTTTGCCAAATAAGTTTACTTACAGCTGTTGTCTTGGCTCACGCAACATGAATATTATCGTGCTAATGTCGTACAAAATCGTAGATTAAGAAAGGCTTTTATCAAATTTCGCGACTAATGTCAAATGCGAATCCCCTCCTTTAAGTGCGATTAAGGTGAGCTCACCGCTGCTCGTATTCAGAGGTCATAATCAATCCTCGGTTTTAATTCAACGCATTTCATTTGATGTTTTATTGTTTATCGTCAAAATAATACAATTAAATTTGACTGACGGGAAATACGATTATTCTATTTATTTACTCATCTTAAATTAGATCACATTGATATATTGATGTTTGTCACAACGAACTTTAAACTAGTATTTCATTATAGAGTTGCATGCTCCGGTACAAATGGAATTTTCGCAGTCTTGATTATTTTTCTTAAAGGTAATATTATGCAGTTTGAATTTTTCGTCCCGTGTAATCTCACTGTGTTTAAAAAAAACACGAGACTTTTAAAAAATATTCTTTAACCCGGCTTGAATCGATATTTGAATAGCTTTGATCTATGGATGAATTCTTTCACCCTGGTAAACCGCCACATGCTCGTGTTCAGTAGACGGCCCCGGGTGAGAGCAACTCAGCGGAAGCTGTACCGTCCAGTTTATACACTGCTGCGCTCTCTGTAGTCCTGGGAGGGCGGTGGGAATCTTTCCTGCCTGGCATCTCCGGTCCGGTGCACTACCATCCTACCACACCTCGCTTCTTTATAATATCATTCTTCTATTTTTGTTTATTTCCTTTGAGTCGCTCTTCTACAAAGAGACGGAGACCCTGTGTCGTTTTAATGACTGTCAATTTGCGGCGTCGTTTTTATCCCCTCGTCTGTCTCCTTCGTCTCCTGCGCCCCGGGCGATCGTTACGCGGCCGGCGCTGCAACACTGCGCTGTTATATTTCTGTATTTTCTCCGTGTGAACACGGCATTAGCAGTTCGATTGTGCTCCCATGTTTGGTGTCTCTCCTTCGCTTTTTTTCTTGTTTTTCTTACTACAAATTGTGTATTGCTACTTCCAATATATTAAAGCAGAGTTTCTAAAACTTCTTTAGCTCAACGCCTCTTTTTAAAGAAATTTTAGTTCTGGCTCCAAAAAAAATTATTGCTTTTTCGCCTAATTACTAACATTCAATTAAATATCCCGCATAAGTCGAAAGTTCATTAGAAAACCCACCATCGTGAAAATCGATCCATTATATTGTTAATTTTATACCTTTTCTTGGAAAATAGATAATTATGATTCTATCGACAATCTATGAATAATCTGTAAAATCAAGTTAAAAAATATTTCGGTTGGGTGGCCAAAATGTTCAGTGCTTTCTTATTTTCCTCGTCAACCCCTTTTTTTTTTTTCTATTACAGATCTATCCACTTACAATATACGTATAACATAAATTATTACTGCCCATCAAGGCCTCAGTAGCCCGACGCCCCTCGGAGGGCGATATCGCCCACTTTGGGAATCGCTGGGCGTAAAGGCGCACCGCTGATAGATCCCGTTCTATCCTCTAATCCTTTCTCATACACGACGCATGTCGGATAACAGAATGAGAGGTTACAACAAGTGCGCTCTCGGCGACAGGACCAGGCCCGTCAAGAACGTCGTCAATCATCATAGAAGTTTTTCGTAGCCAAAGTGGTTTGAAGAGGAAGGTTTCGTTTATTGAAAGGAGGTACCCACATAACTTCGGGCTAATGTTGGAGCTGATATTTCGCTGGTGACAATAGTTTATATCGCGCCAAGTCGATAAACGCCGAGTTAATGGCTTTGATAATGTTTGTTCCAAGGAAAGTTATAATTTACGAGTGTTTCTCTTGTACTTTTTACTGTTATCTTTGCGGAGAGAAAATATACCTAGGTGATTTATAATTGTTTGACCTCTTTTATTTTCGATATACTCGTACTTGCTCTGCAAACATTGCGACACCGTATCTTTTATTTCTGTTTGACTAGATGATGCATCCGCCATCTTTATGTTGAGATTCAAAAAAAGGTTTATTATATTTTTCCTTATAACCTAATACTATATTTTACATTATATTTTCATCCATATATTACACTAGTCAATGGCAATTAAAGTTCTGCAGAGAGTGTGAGTATCTGTGATTTTACTAAAATTAAATATAAAAAATACATTTTCAGTGCCTACTGCAACTACGAGAGTTGTAAAATATATATTTAAAAAAAATGATAACCGATTTTAGAACGTTAGATTTTCTCATTTACTTGATAAAACGTTGTTTTCAACCTAAATTGCACTTTTCTTGTTCGATTAATATATTTTTTAATCCTGTAATAAGCTATTTCGAGTAAAGCGCACTTGGGGTGAAATACCACTTAATTGTTTGAATAATCGGAAGAGTTTATTAAGGTTCAGTATTTATGGCAGGTTTTAAAAATATTAATTGGTAAATTTAATTTATCAAACGTGCAAAACCTTATTTGATTAAACGAGGAGTTCGCTATCAAAGGAAGAGAAAAGTTTCATGACTCAAAAACAATGGCAGTAATTTTACATTGACAACAATTTAAAATTTATATTAGTTGGTGAAAGTTTAGTATTTGATGGGAGAAATTAAATCAGGAAAAGTTAAAAAAGAATATATTATAAAGAGAAGAAAAGACTACAAACTTTCAAGTTTATTCGGAGAAGTTGTTGTATTGGAAGGGCGAAATTGCTTTTCGATACAAAGGGCCTTCGTTAGCGCTGATAACAGCTCTAAGGGCGTAAGTCGGATTCCACCAGCAAATCACGGGATTTATTTTTCATTACATAAACGCTTTCAATAGTCGAGTACAATAAAATGACTTAGAATAAAAACCGAATTATCAGAAGTCATACGAACTATCTAAACAACTTATCTGAAAAAATAACTTTGTATAAGACCACGGTTTTTATATTTTATTTTTATGACCGATCGGTTTCGCTTAGCCTAAGCATCATCGGGGTACAACATAAAAAAAAACAAAAAATTCAAGTGTGCGGTTATATATATACATACAGATGGAGAACAAAGTATAATATACAATGTTCCTATCCAGAAAAGGAAGGGGTTCAAAATAAGATACTTACAACAGTGTCCCAATAAGGCTAGGTAAGTTTTTAATAACTGTCCAATGAGAAAAAAAATTGAAACTCGGACGGAATCGTGCATATAATATGCCAAATAACTAGGAATGGTTGAAATTGGAAATTGTGTGTACCTGCGTTTCCAGTTACCGGTGACCGGCGAGGAACCGGTTATTTATCCAGTTATTTTTGGAACCGGTTCCTGGTGCCAGAAAAGTTCCACGAAGGAGATTTGAGGGAGGATTCCTCGCCGCCATTTTTTTTATTACATTGGGGGGGATTGCTAGCGAAATGCTGAAAACAAAAATAACTGGAACCGGTTCCTCGCCAAATTTCATTGGGGGGGGAAATAAAATCGAAGGTTCCTTTTGACCGGGACAGGAATATCGACCATCTCTACCTTGGAGTAACAATGTATGGAGAGAGAGCTAATTATTTTACCCAAACTATACAAACTTGCGATAAATCACTTTCTCCTGGCTTTTACGTCGTACACCATGAGAGAGAAAGAGACAACAAATATAATACCGCTTCTATGTACTGTCACAATGATCTTGGGCTCTTGGGTCACCGCGGGACTCAGCCCGACATTTTTTATTATGCCACTAAACTAGACACAACTAAACGGTTTTTTAGGTTATATGCTATATTTTTGTTGATTACAATACTGTGAAAAAGTGTTTATACGAGTAAACAAAAAAACATTATG
Organism: Drusus annulatus; assembly: GCA_022651775.1. Taxonomy (NCBI): domain Eukaryota; kingdom Metazoa; phylum Arthropoda; class Insecta; order Trichoptera; family Limnephilidae; genus Drusus; species Drusus annulatus. The sequence goes on along the minus strand of JAGWCC010000155.1, from coordinate 143,943 downwards.
TCGATATGTGCTATGAATTAATGTATAAATGCCCTAATCTCAGTCTTAGCCACAGTACACTGCCTTGGATAGATTCCACTCAATATACTCTAAGATCTCTACAAATAACACGTGCACTGGGTAGGTAGGTACAACACCACGCATCGTCTCCATACAACACCACCATAACATAAAACACCTCAGCATATTATAACTCCACACATCGTTACGTTAGTCCTTGTCCACTACGAAGGTCCCGCTAAATGCAAGAGACATAATGTGTATCGTCACGCTGATTGACTCCCACTTCCTGCTCACCTGGCCGCTTTCATAGGGCTGGCCACCGCCGGATCGCACTCAACCGTCGTGGCAACCCACCCAAAGTGTGTGTGTGGTAAAACCATGTACGACCGTGTTGCAAACGTTGGAAGAGCGCAAGGCTGACGTAAGCGCAATGAATAAGATTAAGAATGGGACGCTTAGATGGTTTAGACATGAGGGGCGGATGAACGAAGAAAGGAGTATGATATTTTTTTTATAGTGAATACCGCACTAGAGTCCCAACTGCTCCCAACCGCCTTTTTTTTTTTTTTACAATAACTCCACACGGGAGGCCTTGAGGAAAACAATTTCCCTCAGGGCCTATGTCATCTTTGGGGATGCTGTGTGGAGGGTTTTTTTGAGGAAAGGAAGGAGTGAACTTGGGTCTTGAAGAGGCCCATGTTGAAGGAGGGAGGAAACACAGAGGCCGGCAAATCGTTCCATAGCCGAGCTGTTGAACATAAGAACGAGTCGTAAAAGCGACCCGTTCTCATGTATTGAATGTCAACCGTGTACAAATGTTGGGCGCGCGTTTGGCGAGTTTCCCGACTATGCACCGGTGCCGAAGGGATCAATGACGCAAGTTCCTCGGAGCATCTTCCATTGAAATACCTGTAGAACAAGGACAGCATTCCCACCTGACGTCTGTGCTCCAAAGTTTGCAATCCGTTTGTTAAGATAGGAGAATCTATCAAACGGGTAGCCCGTTTCTGCACAGAGTCAAGGGTTTTTTTCAGGTATTTAGGGGCTCCAGACCAGAGGTGGCTGCCAAATTCAACAGTGGGGCGTACTTGCGATTTGTACAAGGTCAGCAGTTGTGTACTATTGAAGTATCTGCGGGCCCTGTACAACACGCCCAACTTCTGAGAGCCAGAGCCAGTGAGACTATAGCATAACCAAATGGGGTATGTTGTGAGGCTGAAGTGTGCAGGGGAAGAAGATAAGGAAGAGGAAGGTCTGGCTATTCAGATCTGGTAACCAAACACGACCAAAACCATTTCAAGCAACGTTTCGATTCTGAATGGTGGTCTTTCACCAGGGCGATACTTGGAGTATCTACCACTCTGTAACGTGCCGCAAATATACTATATATGATTTTTTATATTATAAATCAAATGTCTTCTGACACATTAATTAAATAAGACTTGTTTACGCACGTCGGGTTTGAACCCGCGACATCTGGACTCATAGTCAAGCGTCTTGCCACTCGACCGCGGAGGCCGTCAAAAATATATGACGCGGAAGTGAATTGTAGAAGAAGTCGGGAACGCCCGAGGGAGACATGGCACGATCAAATGAATCAAATACTTTAGTCGGACCATGTCAAGAGTCGGAAGAAGAGTATGCATGAGATTTTTATTTATTTATTCTTGTTAAAATATAAAATAAAAAAAACATGGGTATGGTCCATGTCTGTGTCACTAGAATAATCCTGGGTCGAGACAGACATAGTGTACATAAATTATTTAATATTAAATGTAAATATTAATAAAAATAAAAATAAAACATTGTTATAGATATTGCTTAGGTTGTGCACAAAAAATAAAAAAAGGAAAATGAAATAATGATAAAGTATGAATGTGAATGAAGCAAGGATTGTCTGACAAGAAAGACTTGTATGGCGGTTCATTTCTCTGCCTACCCCTCCAGGGAATGGTAAGTTTAATGTAAACGTTATTATATTTAGGGACGCAATCACCAGGTACGCATAACTAAAGCAATAATTGAGGCTAGAGAGGAGAGAGAGAATACGGCGTCGGTGTCTGCCCGCATGTTGTATTGCATGATGTAGTGCATGATGGAAGGGCGAGGGCGGATCGATGGGACGATACTTACCAGGTAGGCGGCTAACCGCCCGTCACATGGGTGTAGCCACACACGTAAATGAGCGTAGGTACTTGTGCAATTATGCAGTGCGCACCGTGCATGGGTTACGAATTACTGTATAACCGACCGACTGGGAAATTTACAAATCGGGGCAGATTGTGCTGCCGAATGATTGACGACTTTAAAAAAATGTTTATTCTACAAATTGCATCTGTTTTTTCATAATCTCACATTGAAGAGACATTGCCTGCTCTCTATTAATGATAAAACAAACTTGAAGAAATCCTTTTTACATATTTGAGAACTCGCCAAAAAATTAAATACTCTGCTTTTGTACCTACTAAATAAATACAAAAAAAATGTTAAACTAGATAAAACCGCACCATTCAGAAACACGAAAAATCTCCGACAAAAATGCATGCAACCCATTCCGATACGTAAAAAAATTGGGTCAACAGAGTTACAAATACATAGAAATAAAATTCTTGAACAACTTACCGGTAAAAATATGATTTAAAGAAATTAAAAAATAACTTTGTAAAAGACCACGGATATTATTTTAATTTTTATGACCGACCGGTTTTGCTTAGTTTAAACATCTTCAGGGTACAAAATTAAACTAAACAAATAAAACAATGTGTGCGGTTATATACTCGTATACATACAGAGGAAGAACACAATATAAAATAAAATAACAGAACAATGAGAAAACAAAAGAATAACATTTAAATTATAGCAAAGGAACAGAGAGAAAGAGTCAGATAATATGAATTGAAAAAAAACGTCAACTGAGAAGCTGATTTAAGAATAATGATAAATTTTATGAGTTTACAGGAAATATACCTAATATTGGAATACCGGACAAATTTACCTGACTGTTTCTACGAAAAAAAAAGATTTATTAAGAGTGATTTAAAAAAATCCAAAATACAATAAAAAAACTGGAAACTAAGTTTTAATAACAATAATATCCTCCCCCGCCATACACACAAGCACAGCTTTTTTAGGGGGTACATCTTTAGAATTAATTTAAGAGTATAACATTTTGAAATACCCACAAGTATTATCTCTGTACTCTGTATTACGTTTGAATAAATAAACAAAAAAACGTATATCTATAACTTGTAAGTATTACCTACAATAGTGTGCAAATTAATTGAGTTTGCTTTTTTTTCAAATATGTTTGGCTTTACCAAGTAATATTGCAAACTACAATAAGACACAAACATACAGGTAGGTGTTTACTCAACGTTCAATATATTTTTGTTTATACTACTTTTATCTTTACTCATACTTTTATTACAAACTCCACAAGACAGTTTATTACCAAACCTTAATATTCCATTAAGATTAATATTTTAGTACTTAACTTTCAATCGTTGTTTGTTTTTATCTTTATTTTATTTAATTCTCATCGTTCTCCCTATTTATATTATTAAACTCACAATTAATATTTTTCAAATCTTCTGTAAACCTTGTATGAAATTGTTTATTTACTTTAATTTGAATAACTATTGATGTGGCAAAAACCATTTTATTATTTCTTATCCAGATAAATAAAGAAGGTGATAAAATGGTACTTTAACCTTTATCGAATCTTGTAAGATGACATTTACCATCTTTTCGTTTGATGTGGACTTATCAAATTCAATTATTTAAAGTGATTTTGTAGACGTTTTCCTATTATTTTTAATTTGTTGCATTATGGGCATGGATGATGGAAATATTTAATTCCTTATTAATCAACGATGACATCAATCTTTTCCTTTCGATTCGATTTTTTTACATTCTCTCTAATTGATAATTTCGAAACGCATCTCGATTATGCCCATCACTACCGAGCACCGGATACAAGTACCTACGCTTTGACTTCAGAGAACTTCTCATAATAAGTCATCCAACAATCTTTATAACCTATTTGAGTGCGCTCTGCAACACTTCATTATTGGAGTTACAGAATTGCAGCCAATGCGGCTGCCACTGGAAACTTTGTCCGAAGCTGAATGCCATTATTCAATTCGTATTATGATCCGCGTTGCATTCGCATCCACACATGTGTTCGTCGCATACATTCGTACTAAGTGCACGTGCAATTTTGCAATGTGCGCCTGTGAATACGCTTTCGAAGAACGCTTGGAAACTTGGCTCCCGAGTAGCGCAATTCTCACTTTATGCATTTTTGCTTTATTTTTAAGTCGCTTGCCATCAATTACACTTTTATTTCAAGGACGTCATTTAAGTTTTTGCCATATAAGCCTTAATTGTACGTTACTTTAACAACTCTCGCCAATCTATGAATCCACCGGTGAGTTATTTTCTTATATGTAGTTATTTGAAGCCATATATTTTATAAGTGCCTACCTCTCCCATGTTTTCACTATTTCGCAAGGCTATTTATGGCTCATGCCTTCAACGTAGAATAACAATTGAACTATGAGTATTGTATAGGGGTTGAACCCCGGTTGACAGAGTGCGAGGCGAACAAACGTTCACTCTACCATCAAACCTGTCACGATGCAGAAATGGACGACGACCCGCATTGTATTTGTAGCGGGATGTTAATTAAATGTCCATCTAGTGCGGTGTTTATATTGATATTCCATTGGCTGTGCATCGCATAATTTAAACAAACAATTACCTACCTGTGCGGTGAGCTAATAACATCGCTGTCGCATACAAATGAGGTATTAATGACCACCGCAATATTATTGTTATTGCGAGGGAAAGAGGTTCGATCGTTATTATAGTATGGACTAGCGTTGGGAAAAACTTCAATGTTTTGTGAATGCTTCACTAATTGCTAGTTCTTTAAAATGAACCCTTTGCAGTGAACACTTCAATTGAAGTCGAACTCGCAAAAAAAGATTTGAATTTATCTGGTTATTTGTTGAGTTCTTTTTGGAACCGGTTCCTCCCCGAAAAAAACACGTCCTACTCAAACGAAAAGAACTCCCAAAAATTCACGTTCCTTTAGATCGAAGTACTTTGAAGTCGAACTTCAATTGAAGTACTTCTTTATAGGCTTTGAAGTTCAACTTCACAACTGAACTGCTGCAAATTGAAGTAGTTCTTTGTAATCTAACTTCCATTGAAGTATTTGTTCAATGAAATGAAGTTAACGAAATGAATGAACGCTCAAATGAACTACCAACTTCAATTGAAGATTTGTTCAATGAACAATGAATGATGTAAGAACTGCTGCCAAAATAAGTAGTTCTTTCAGAGCGGTCACAACGCTAGTGTGAACCTTATTCTAATGTTGGTCGACGCAATGTTGCCCCTGTTTACACCGTAACCACCTTGAATTTAATCCCGGGGTAGGTTGTTTGTTTCGTCATACACCGTGAAGTTTTGTTTTCGAGTGTTTTCTTTTAATTCGTTAACACTCTTAAGATTCGGTCGTAAATCATAAGTTATGAACGGCGTATTTTGGAAGCAATTTCATAAGAGCTATGCGCTTTAGGGTTTAAGTACCTATTTAATCGGCTTTCTATTAATTTCGTATTGCGATACGTGTTGCCTTGTGCAATTGTGCATTCGGGAGTCATGCGGAAAATTGATCGTCACTCGTCTTGCAAATCGCTTCTTTATAAAAAGGTTTCTTCTGTTTATTCTTCGAACTCATTGCGTGATGGTAATGCTTCACCGTTTCTACGAGGTGATGCCGCTTTATGTGCTCTCACTATTTGTAAAGGGGCTAAGACGTCACTTTACGTATTATGAGTATGTAGGTATACGTAAAGCTGAACCTCCGTACTATCGCGTGCCAGACCCGACGTGATCAATCCATCCCGCGGGTAGTTGGTAGATCGCACCACCGAGTAACAAACAACGTTTTTTATTACTTTGTTTTAATAGGTCACTTTTGACTGGTGACTTTACTAAAAAAATACTTATCATGACCTGGTAGGAACGTGACTTCAGCAAACTTTCGTATCATCTTTTGTTCATACTCGGGAATAACGTAAATGTCGTAGGTGACCCCGGGCGCATGTTTTTCTGTTAGTGCATAAATGATTACACCAGTCGGTTGAGAATTATTTAAAGTTTAATCTTGCATAGTAACTTCTCATGAGTTTTAACTCCTCGTTTATAACTGGTTCAGATATTATCGTTATGTCGATTACTGCTAAATGTATAAGTAACGAGCTCCATAGTGAAATGTCAGGGTATCTGTCACGAATTCTCCATTATGACATTATCAAATGTCACATAGCTTGGTCGGTATCCGTAGCAGAACTTCGACGAATTTCAAATGTTATTGTTTCCTAGAACAGGCGTCGTTCACATTACTATCTATATTTATATATATATAAATGTGTATGTATGTATTTATATACTTTATGAGATGTGTGGTATTGCAGTAACCTCCCCACATTACGGAATAAAGAATAAATAAATAAATTAATTAATACTAAAATAAAATAGTATAAACTCATATCATCGCCGTAAAAGCAAGTCTTCAGTACCTGGTTGGATTTTGAAAAAAAAGTTAACTCAGGTAACTCAATGCTCAATGTGCAATACTAAGTTACCTGAAGCGACAGAAAGCAAAAAAAAGTCTCAAACCTGTGTCGCTTGAGTCGAGCCTTCTCCCAAACGGTAAATATATTTTAGACGGCTGAAGGGCCACAATAGTATTCAGAATCAAACGAGAGTCAGAGCATTCGATGCGAAAAAAAACTAATCAAAACTGAACGTTTTACTGATTTTTGATCAAAGTGTGGCTTAAACCCTTCTGGCTTTCCAGCCACTACATGCTGAACTATCTCTGACGAAACTCACAAAACCCACGTCCAGTTGCCACCATTTTACTGATTTCTCCAAAAAAATAGTTAAGGCTGAAATATTAGATATATATTAATTTTTCACCAGGGCCCTTCTGATAGCAGCGACGATTTTCATTGATAATGACTTTTAATTCTACATATTATTATGCTCTTGTAAACTAGCAGCCAGTGCCTTATGCTTGTTCTAAACCCTCAGCGAGACTACACGAGGCGTCAGAAGGGTAGTAGACTTGAAGTAACAATATTTGGAGGGATAGCTAATTTGTTTTACCCAACCCATCCGAAATTGTAATAAATCACTTTTTCCGAGTTTTTACATCGTACACCATGAGAGAGAAAGAGACAACAAATTTCTTGGACCGCTTCTATATACTGTCGTAATGATCTTAAGCTGGCTATCGTCGCTGGTTAACGGCGGGACTCCGCCCACATTTTTTATTTTGCCACTAAACTTGACACAACTAAACGGTTTTTCAGGTTAGATGCTGTATTTTTGTTGATAAAAATACTGTGAAAAAGTGGCTATACGAATACACAAAAACATTATGTCGATATGTGATATGAATGGATGTATAAATATCGTAACCTTAGTCTTAGCCACGCCCAGGTGCGCCGAGTCATGTTAAAATCATCAAAAACAAGTCCAAAACTGACTTCACTGCCTTGGCTTGGGCTACCTCTAGTATACTCTAAGGTAGTAGACTTGTAGCAGTTCAACTACTACACGAGCAACCACAATACACAAGCAACTATTCGAGAGTGAATGGAGTAGCACTCGCGCTACCTCGGCTCGTTTAAAGATTCTTCGAGAGTGTAGGTAGACGGAGTACCATTACCTGGCTGATGACACAATAGTTTTGCTATCGCAACAGAATCGTGAAAATCACTAAGCAAGGGTCACCGTCAATTTATTGTTTTCCAGATAAATTGAACAGAGCTATTATTTAATTTTACAAAAATAATTTACGTAGATAAGTCGTTAATACATTTCTTGGAACTTCTACGTTATCTACGATTATTTTCTTTTAAATAAAATTACCAGTCCGTAAATCGATAAAAACCACAATATTATTCATGGGAAAATTGCAACATCGAGCGGCGTATCCACTGTCTATCAAAGTATTCAATCAAAACAATATCATTCTGTTGTATGGTAATCGTAATCGGTTTCAGTTATTAATTAACTCGAACCTCTATTACCTGTGTTTGCTTTAATTTTAGCACTAGTATGTAACTATAATTATTTTGAAAAACGTAGGCGAATGCATACCTGATATAAATATCGAAGTGCGCGTGTGCCCGTGTGCGCGCGTGCTCGTGTGATGTCGGTAATGGCGATAACTGAAGGTGCGCGTGACAGGTGCACAAAACGAACACATACTTGACGGGATTAATCATTTATTATTTCACAGCGCGCCGCCCTTTGCGCTAAGTCTTTTAGCTGGCTGTCAACTTTCCATATAATATACACATTAATAATACCTTAAATATACAAGGTGTAACGGGATAAATAAACTAAGTGATTCCTACACTTCTTTGGAAAAAGGTGCATTAAAAAAAAATCTTTTTTTTTTCTGAAATTGAAAAAAATCTTTAACATGAATATTTTTTTAAATAATTCAATTGATTAATATTTAGTGACAGCTATTTCGTTAGTTTGATATTAGCCTTAAACGCCGAAACAGCTGTCACTAAAAATGACAACTGAATAATATTAAAAAAATGTAAATGCAATTCTTCAAATTAAAAAAAATCTTTAACATAACATCTCCGCTGACTAAAACAGTGGATACCACGTGGTACGCACCGTCACTTTCCCAGTAATTTTAAAGATGTTCGGTATCAGGTGAATTGTAAGTAAATATAAATTAGAGAGTGAAGCATAGAAATCGATAGCAAAATGTATTTATGATATATTTAAATAATATTAATAATCTAAAACACAAATGTAAAACAGAAAAAAGCCAGAAACTAAAAAGAACAATGGTCATGACCAAGACTCGAACTCGGAACCTCTACTCTATCCGTGAATTACACTCTCCGAGTTCGAGTCTCGGTCATGACCATTGTTCTTTTTTGTTTCTGTTTTTTTTGTGTTTTAGATTATTAATGTTATTTAAATATTAAATAATTAATAAGCATTGATGCTTTAAAGTTAATTTCAATTTTAATAAATGACATTTGGTCGCCAGTGTAGAGGGCCTTTAAGCGTGTAGACAGTTCGCGCTCAAGGCGACTGGTGTCAGTTCGTCGGATCTATCGCTAGACGCGACACCTTTATTATAAGTCTGCAGCTGTGGAAAGAAACAGCGCTAAAACAACGTGACACGGCGCAACACAGCGTAACTCGGCACCATAGCCGGTACATACTGCCTCGCCTCTCCGGGAATCAGCACTAAACCTTTGTTTCAGCGAACACATTGTTTCTTAGTGCAATTAATTTGAATCCTCTAAAAGCTTTTCAAGCCTTAATACATTTATACGTTTACACAGTCTGAAAGTACGGACTTGTTTCTGTTTGAACGGCGTGCGGCGATTTATGCCGGTGCACAATTATTGGCAGCCGAGCAAAGGAATAATAAATAAATTTTCTTGTTGAAAGCACCTATTTGAATATGTCACGTGCCTAATTATTCATGCAGTTGAAATAACCATCTAATATCGGCTAAATGTGATTGTAAAGAATCAGCACAATTCGTAGTTGTGTGTACCTATTCACGGCGGCAAGTGTTTGTGAAAAAGGCAACACGTGTATCATGTCTTTGCTGCTATCAATGAAGGAATCTAATATCTAATTAATCGTATTTAAACGCGTTAGGACATAGACATAGAGATTTAACATCTTCACTGTAAAGTAGAACATCTTTGAGCTGAAGTAGCAAAAATTGACAAATGATGAACTCTGGAGTATTTTTATCTGAAATTTGTATGCAAGCTAGATTAATAAAAGTATTCTATAAACAAAACAGATATACGAGTATCTTTATATTATATGCCATCCAGTTTCAACACTTGAAACATTACAAATCATAATTATGAATCTAAATTAAAAACAACAGTTTTATAAGAATCGTCGTGCCTGTATCAAACCTTAAATGCCCTTGTGGAGTCACGTAGCTCAGTTTGGAAATTCTAATTGTAGATATCAGCTTGAAATATAGATGTTATATTACACACTTTGTTTCTTCAATTGAAATCATTTTAACGGTTATTTAGCTGAAATACAGACCCACTCGCCGAGTAAGTCTTTCGCAACCTTCGTGGTCGAGTGGTTAAGACGCCCGAATACGAACCCAAGGGTCGTGGATTCAAATCCCGGCGTGCGCAAATTAATTTTGTTCCTTTAAAATGTGGTATTTCACTGCGTTAATTTTTAGGGGAAAAACCTTTTAGGTTTAAAACGAATCTCGTCGTTTTGGTACCCAAGTGATATCTGAATTTTTCGCACAACTCTGGGGATGTTTTTTATTTGTGGAGGGGTGGAGTGGAGAATATACAATCACCATCACCGCAATGTTTGAAAGGTTCATTTTTTCACGTGTTTATTTCAATGTTGAATAATAAAATGGCTGAAATATACATTAATGTCGAAAAAGGCTCAAATAGGTTATATTGATAAAATATGTGCAAAAAAATGCATTGTGCATATAATCCGATGCCCAATGATGTGGCAATCATCCCGTGTAGCAATACAAAATAGCAGTAATTGTAAATTATTTAATTCAATGTTGATAATTTTTCAATTTAGTTTTCAATTCAAATATCGTTTAACTAACTAACTAACCATCACGCCGTTTTTCCGCAGGGGTAGTCAGAGAGTACGGACCGCCATATAACTCTGTCTTGGCACACACTCCTTGCTTCATTCACATTCATACATCGTCTCATACATACTCTTCTGTTATTCTGACTCTTCACATGACCCGATTCAAGTATTTGATTTACTTGATCGTTCCACGTCTTTCTCGGCCGTCCTCGACTTCTTCTTCCATTCACTTTCGCATCATATATTCTTTTCACACTCCTTTCTTCGTTCATTCGCTCTAACAAGTACCAAACGGCTAATAGGCATCTCTTCAGTACAGGTGCCAATAATCCATTCATTTCTACCTTGTCTAATATTATTCTTTTGATTTTGTTTGTTATTCATTTACTCTTGCATTTTTCATAAACTTTTACTTGATTACTAACTATTGTTAAATATTCCAATTAAATAACCACTCATGTATATATGTCTTGGGCATCATGCCTGCTATATGTACTAAAATAAAATAAAAAATACATGCCCAAACCATCTAAGCGTCCCTTTGTTGATCCTATTCATTACGCTCGTATCAGCCTTGCATTCTTTCCGGATATCCATATTTTGAATACGGTCATACATAAAATATCGTTCAACTTTTCAAAAACTAATAAGACAAAGAGTCACATTTTTTCTCCATATTTTCAATATAAAGTTACGGGCGAAGAAAAGTAGTAAAGCTGGTATTATTACAAATGATCTGCATGAATTTCATTAAACTTTTCAGTTTAGCTGAAATGGTGGCCTTAAAAACTCGAACACTGTGCGGTAGTGGCTTGATACGTAATCGACGCTATTTTACCATTTATTTAGCGTGAATTTTCACCACATTTTCTCGTACGAACCTTTTAAGGGTTCGCATTGTATTGTTTCTCGCGATCCCGGCTATGTGTGTTATACCCCGCGCGGAGGTGGCGACAGACCAAAGAATATTATTCCGTTCGGGATTATTTCCATTGTAATGAAAACAGCCGTAATGCGGAACATTAATAGTTTCATATTGTCGAACAGGAAACGGGTGATAATATTTTAATACGAACTTGGGCGGTATTTATATTCATACACATAGTTTTTTATTTATTTTTTTTATTTATGGTTTTAAAGTTTATTTTGTAGAACTCCATTTTAATTTTTAGGTTTTTTACTTTTATTTAAACAATAATTATTATTGTTTTTAATTAAAAAAAAACAGTTTTTAAGTTAAAAGCTCTGCGATGTAATTATTTTTACGCGTGACAGCTGTTTCGCCTTCTGAGGGGCATTATCAAACTGTGGAGAAGCCACATACAGACGGACTATTTATATCATGTTTAATGTTATTATTATTTTTTATTTTTAACTACCAATGTCCCCATTAGGTTTTCTGATAAATTGTAATTATTGTTGATGTCATTAACATGGGGAGTTTCCCTTCCTAACAATATAATACAATAGTATACCCTTAGGTAAATCTCTCCCCATGTTAATGACATCAACAATAATTACAATTTATCAGAAAAACCTAATGGGGACATTGGTCAGTTAAAATAAAAATGGTAAATAATACTGGCTGAAGGGCCACAAAAGTCTTCAGAATGGCAAACGAGAGTTTGATAATTCGAAGCAGAAAAAAACTGATAAAACTGCACGCGTAAATCATTTTTACACCAAATCGCAGCCATTTTTAAAACTGAGTTTTTTTATAATATAAAATATATAATAATTATTGTTTAAATAAAAAGTTTTTTTCAAAAACCTAAAAAATCGTAAAACTTAGCACATAGTTGTATGTATTTGTGGTTAGAACGCGTAAAAGCGAAACCGGTTTGTATACGTTTAAATTCTTCACCAATCTTATTAATGCTGGGGAAACACTTGGTATTACGTTCTCAATTTGTTTTTTTTTGACCGGGACCGGATTCACTCTGCTACGGATATCTTCAGACGGACTGAATATTACAATGATTAACCTATTGATCGCTAGTCGAGTCACACACCTTTCGATATATCTATACCTCATCGTATTATATTGTCGCCGAAAAGGCAAAAGGGCTGAAGCGCCATTTTAGGACATTGACACCAAAGCACTAAAACGTTTTTTTTGTTTTACAATAAAATTTATAAGCCTTCAGTAACTTGTTGGATTTGGAAAAAAAAGTTAACTCCTGTAACTCAATGCTCTCACTGAGTTACGTGAAGTGACAAAAACCTAAAATAGTCCGAAACTTGTGTCGCTTGAGTCAAGCCTTCTCCCAAATGGTAAATATGTTTTAGATGGCTGAAGGGCCACAAAAGTTTTCAGAATCAAACGAGAGTCAGAGAATTCGATGCAGAAAAAAAAACTGATCAAAACTGCATATTTAAATCATTTTTCACCAAAATGTCGCTTAAGCCATTTTGCCTTTCCAGCGACGATATACGAGAGTATATATATATATATATATTTGTTGTCTCCTACAGTATACTTGTCTTGTAACCACCGTATTGCAGCCTGCGTCCATTTACAATTCATATTCTCAGTAACAATAATTAAAGGACGTTCGTATGGGTCTTGAAACCTTCAAGGTTTATATTGAACATATAAATAAACCAAGAGATGTTACATATTTAGTAGCACCATACCCCGTGTCATGCTCTGCCGAGCCAACACGTCTGTTCTACCATGTGGGATACATAGCAGATCATCGTGTCGCCCCTGGCAGTAGTTGTTTGGCACAAATAACATATAGCATTCCAGGAGATATGGACTATCTATGAAATTATTAATAATTTTACACCCTGTTACTGCAAGACTGGAGTCTTTAGTATCAACATGTATTATTTCTGTATTATTATCATACATTTTTTAAATGTTTTAAATTTGTAATGGTTTTATTAATCATTGTTAAATAAATAAAATTGCGAATTATAAATAATTGAAATATAAGTTTTAATGATCTTACTAAGTACAATATAATTCGGCCACGAATCAAAAATCAAAGTTTGAATTGTGTTTATAATATCATTTGTATGACTCTGGCTTTATGGTTTTCTCGTTTTGTGTAGATCTTTTGAACTCTTATAAAAATACCGTTTTCAACTCGTATTGTTAATAAAAATTGTTTATTTAGAGTAAGCAATGGAGAAGTGAATAACAGCAGTTTACGGTTTTACTTCTATCTCGGGCATTATTACTTTTGCATAAATAACCGAACGGGGAACGACACACCGCGTCAAAGGCCAAATAAACACTGGATCTAGCAGTGAGTGGCGTGCACACAAGTTTCTGGTCTCCCGGGGAAATCCTTTTTTTTTTCTGTAAGCACTCCTTTAATAGACGCCCACGTAAGAACTGAAATGTGATAATAAGTATAAACCAATCGAATATTTATCCAAAGGTCAATTTATTTTATTACCTAGTCGTCATATCAAGTTACCGTGAATACCGCACCAGAGTCCCAACTGCTGCCAACCGTCTAGACCCAGTGAGACTATGGCATCCCCAATTAGGGTATGTCGTGAGGCTGAAGGTAGTAGGGAGGGGAAGGAAAAAACAAAAATATTTCCTTTTCCCAAGCCTTGTCTACGCCACTGTAGAACAAATATTGTTTTGTTTTTATGTAGAGTAGGAACCCACTGACATATTTAATTAATTGTGACTCATGCATTTTGCATGAAATCTAACCCAAATTTATATTTCTTTTTTTTTTCGTTGTTTTTAGCTCTCGCGAAATTTGATATTTGATCAATTATTTTAATATCGGTTAACATATTTATTTAGATAATAATTCAAGGCTAGTTATAGTTACGTGTATTTCAAATTTATAAATTGTTATAATTATTATTTTTCTTTTAATGTGAATACCGTACAAGGGTTCCAACTGTCTGAAGTCAGTGGGACTATAGCATTCGCGATTGGAGTATGTTGAAAGGCTAAAAGGAGTGTGAAAGGGAAGGAGATTGGGATAAGGTAAGTTGGGAAGGACATGCCTATTCGAATCTGATCACCAAAGACGGCTAAAGCAATTTCAAACAATGTTTCGATTCTGAGTAGTGGTCTTTCACTAGGGCGATACTTAGAGTATCTGATACTCGGGAACGTGCCGCAAAAATATTTTTATGTTTCACATGTAATATTATGTTACTACATTCTTAAGTGTTAGTAACACAAATTAATTGATCATCAACACTGCCTGATTTTTTTTTTAAATTTCCAATTTGTTTTTTTTTTTTCTTGTCTTGCATATCTATATGGTACTTTAATTTGTAATTATTTTACAAATATAAAGTCTAATTCATTATATATGTATTAAGTTAATAAAAGTTTGTCATATGTAAGAAATTCAATTAATAAATAATTTTCATTAATTGAATAAAATTTATTTGCCCACGCCGGAATTTCAAACTGCGACTTCTCAATTTGCAGTCGAAGGTTTCGCCACTCGACCACGATCCTTCAATTCAAATAAGACAAAACACGAAGCATCACAAATTGGATTTTTTATTTTATTTATGAAGCGTTTAGCCGGCACACCCAATTGAAGTTAAACCGCTCCTTCGCTAAACGCTGCAATTATTTTTATTAAATATTACTATTGTTTATATCATTTTATGGTGGGCCTTATCTCCCTTATAACAATAAAACTTTATGGCTAATAATATGGAGCGCGATAAACAAGCCTGTCTAAACGAGTTCAGTGTTTCAGAGTCGATCCGTTCACTATCACCAGGTCGACTCACTTTTTGCAAGTTCCTTCGTGTTCTACTGTCGTATTATTTTTTGATTAAATGTTTTAAGTTTCCAAAGCTCGGCCCCTTAAGGCTGATTCACACCAGCGTCCGGATCCGCTCAGTGCCGATATTGTTCCGCGAGAGAGCTTATTGATATGGTATGAATATCGATCAAGGAGTATGTGCCAATACAAAGTTGTGTGGCAGTATATCCTTCTGCCCACCCTTGTGATATTTAACTACTTAGTTAGTTAATTAAATAATTATTTTGAATTGTATAAATACTAACATCGCAGATTTTTTTTTATCAAGAAACCATTTTTTTATTACTAAATAATATTTTTATTAATTATTAAAAAATATTATTTAGTGATAAATAAATGGTTTAAAAAAAAAATCTGCGATGTAAGTATTTTTACACTTCAAAATAATTATTTAACTAAATAAGTAGTTAAATATCACAAGGGTGGGCAGAAGGATATACTGCCATACAACTTTGTCTTAACATACTCCTTGATTGATATTCATACCATATCAATAAGCTCTCTTGCGGAACAATATCGGCACTGAGCGGATCCGGACGTTGGTGTGAATCAGCCTTTAATGCGCCCTTCATAATAATAGTAATAATACTTGGCTAATTTATAAAGCGCAATTTTTGTGAAATATCGCCTCGAGGGCACTTTACAAAACTTAAAAACTATCGCTAAAACCGTGAAACTATCTGAATAACTAAAATTACCGTATTGATATTTCCATATTAGTTATTTACATTTGTCGCGGGCTGTGTAAAATTTTCGAACTTTTTGTTTAGCAGTAGCTCGAGGATTGAGGATCGCGGATCAATGCATGAAAAAATCTATGTAATGGTAAGTTTAAATGCTAACGGATTAGTCTAGCTGTGTAAATTAGGGCATATTCTGTTATTTATGGAATATGATTTTCTGAAAAGATGTGGTTGTATCTCACAAAAAAGTAAAATTACAAAAAATAATAATTTTTCAAATAAGCAAACACTCGATGGCTTGACATTATAAATAAATAAAAATAAAAATTTGTTTAAAACCACTTTAGTAGTTGACGTATTCAATAACGGATTACGTGGTCGAGTGCTCCACTACGATTCCAGAGGTCGTGGGTTCAAACCCGGATGCGCAAACACATTTCATTCCATTAATATGTGTCATAACACGTTTAATGCATATGAAATAATTAATAGAATATTTGCTGCATGTATCAGAGTGGTAGATACTCTAAGTATCGCCCTGGTGGAAGACGACCATTCAGAATCGTAACGTTGCTTGAAATTGCTTTAGCCATGTTTGGTGATCAGATCTCAATACCCAGGTACTTTCAAACCTTCATCTTCCCCATCGCCTTACCCTCCTCACTACATTCAGCCCCCCAATTGGGGATGCCATAGTCTCAATGGTTTTAGACGGTTGGGAGAAGTTTGGACTGTTGTGCGGTATTCACAAAAAAATAAAAGTTTTAGGTTTAATTTTGTACCCTGATGATGCTTAGGCTAAGCGAAAGCGGTCGGTCAAAATTTAATTTCCATTTAAAAATAAAGTATTTCATTTCCATTTAATAATAAAGTGGGATAGTAGGAATTCGTTCCTTATGTTCATATTTATACGTTATTATATAAATTGTGTAATGTGATTACTATAGCGGTATTACGCCAGCCTTCCTAAATACTAAACTAATAAGCTGCAATCAGTTTTTAATGCTGCAGCAAGGCTTATCACCGGGGTATCTAAATATTCGCATATTTCAGAGAACCTTCGGAACCTTCACCGGCTCAAGTGCACTGAAAGAATCTAGTACAAGTTGCGCTGGATGGTTTTTAAATCCATTAGCGAAATGGCCCCACTGTACATCACTGAACTTTGCGTTCCAGAAAACACTATTCTAAGGCAGTCGACTTTTAGATCAGTAACGTCATCGGCTATCGGAAGGCTGATAGAACCCAAACGCAATCCAAATACTAAGTTTGAAGATAGCGCTTTTAGAGTATCGGGGCCGAAGGCTTGGAATAAACTCCCTCCGGAACTAAGATGTATAACGAGCCCAACAGAATTTCGTTCCAAACTGAAAACTTACCTTCTCAGACTCTCATTTCCTTAAAATCATTAGAAAAATCCCAACATAATCATACAAATTTAAACCAAATCCTGTACTGTAAGACAAATTCAGAAAATCCATTTTAATTTCGCTCCCATGCCCTAAAATAGTTTTTTTTTTAAATATATGAAAATCATAATTATAATTTTAAGTTAATAAGTGTTTCTGTCTGATGGGACCTGCCAGGTTAGTATGTTCCTGTATATTTTCTTTTTAAACTGGGAATTAATATCAACCAGAAAATAAGATCTGTACAGCGCCTTTCGAGGTGATTTTTTCACAAAAACGGCGCTATACAAATCATTCAAATATTATTACTATTTTTATTCCTACTTTCTTATGCCTCTTGAAATACTTTCTGATCATTGTATTCTACATATTTGATTCTTGAGAGGTTTACTTTGCCGATCCTTGGCCTCTTAATAATATCTGAATGACTTTTGCAATATAAAACAAAATGTTATTAAATAGAAAAAATTACGTCTTTCAATATTATCAGTCGCATAAACGAAGAACTTTTACGTATTTACCAATAAAACATTATTTGCGAAGCCTTCTTATTGCCGATACGAAGCCGCCCACTTCAACAACTAATTCTGTCCACAGTTTGTTTCGGTATTATTATTTCTAAAAAAGTGCTTCCTTCAATAACTCTTGACGGGGTGAAGTATTCGTGGAAGAGGGTAGAATCATGGTAGAACTAATCGGGCGACCCTTGTGCCGCCTCGCGAAGGAAGTAAAACACAGAATATTACTGAAACCTGCCAGTAATCATATTTCTTTGTTCAATAAATTGCTGTGGCCTTCTTTTATTTTACTATTTATGATATTGTGGTTCTGTCTGTAATGGACAAATGAATTCCCATTTTTATAATCAAAGTTTTCATCATTTTGTGGTATTTGACTTGTTTTTTTTTCGTGTTTTAAGGAAAACCTCTAGGTACTCTACTACTCTCATATCCTTAAATTTAATATAGATACCAGTTTTTGTGCTGGCTGCTTTTATAATTTTACTTTTCTTTACTCATTTTCCTTGGATAAATAAAATTATATTTTCGTAGAAAGCAATCACTTTGTGATTTGACATCTTTAGAGAAATGAAAAAATAACTTTGTGGAAGAATATTATTGTATTTTTTATAACCGACCGGTTTTTCTTAGCCTAAGCATCATCAGGGTACAAAATACATAATATATCCAGTAGTCCGATATTAGGTATATTTCCCGTAAACTCATAAAATTTAACATTATTCCTTAATCACCTTCTCAGTTGACGTTTTGTCTCTTTCAAATTCATATTATCTGTTCGTTTCTCTTTGTTATAATTTAAATGGTTTTCTATCGTTTTCTCATTGTTTTTTAAAAATTTAAATTTTATATTTTGTTCTCCCTCTGTATGTATATATAACCGCACACTTTGTATTTTTTGTTTAGTTTAATTTTGTACCCTGATGATGCTTAGGTTATGCGAAACCAGTTGGTCATAAAAAATAAAATTAAATGTGTGGTCTTATATAGAGTTATTATTTCATTTTATATATATATTATCATTTTTCTGAGACGTTTTCTACAAATATTATTTCAACATGTATTAAAATCCGTGCTCCCCAGCAGGTACTCGGCCTAACTAGGTCAAACTGTTTTAGGGCTGTTTACTTGTGAAGGTGACAGCAGTACATTCTATTTCGTATCATTTACATACTTATATTCATGTATATCGTTCTACGTTGAAATCTACTTTAATCTAATCGGGTGGACTTTGTTTGAGGCCAGTAACACATGACATCGTTAAATAGGGCGGAAAATAACGCGCTTTCTCGTGAAATTATTTTGTTGACAAAACATTTATGAAGTTTAACTGTAGAGCATACTTAATGTACTCAGAGACTTCGATGTTACTTATATAATAACCTATCAGGATTGTGCCAAATTATTTTGTTGACAAAACATTTATGAAGTTTAACTGTAGGAGCATACTTAATGTTATCGGGGACTTCGGTCTTACTAATATAATGAACTGTCAGGGTTGAGCTAAATTATTTTGCTGACAAAACATTTATGAAGTTTAACTGTAGAGCATACTTCATATACTCGGGGACTTCGGTGTTACTAGTATAATAAACTGTCAGGGTTGTGCCAAATTATTTTGTTGATAAAACATATATGGAGTTAAACTGTAGAGCATACTTAATGTATTCGGGGACTTCGATGTTACTAATATAATAACCTATCAGGGTTGTGCCAATCGGGGACTTCTGTCTTGCTAATGTAATACACTGTCAGGGTTGAGCCAAATTATTTTCTTGACAAAACATTTATGAAGTTTAACTATAGAGCATACTTAATGAATTCAGGGGACTTCGGTGTCAAAAATATAATAAATTATCAGAGTTATGCCAAATTTTCCGCCATATTGAGCAAAACAGGATTATGTTTGATTTTTGGGGCAAAAAGGCATGTTGCGCTTTTTTTCTCCTTGAGCCAAGTTCGTACAGCCTTGCAGTGTCGTTGCAGCAACATCTGCCCTGACGATGGATCAATCAACATAATACTTTAGGCCGTGACAATCATAAATTATAATTTGATTTGTGAAATTATGTATTTACTAGTTGTTACCAGTGAAAAATCACGGAATAAAAATTAACTTGCCAAGAAAAAATATTAGTTGCTTCAATCCATCCATTTTAAATAAAGAATAATGTCTGCTAAAATACAGTATAGGTGTGTACTTTATTAGGTAAGTTGAGATTTGAAAAGATCTTTTTTTGTATTTGATAATTTCAATTAACATCAGTTCCAATTTCGAAAAATTCACCCTCGTACGGTTGTACGTACTCACAAAGGAAATTATTTATAGTTGTGTATTAATTTTTTCATAACATTTAATACATTTTTTTAAATAGTGAATACCGCACAAGAGTCCCAACTGTCTAGAGCCAGTAAGACTATGGCATCCCTAATTGGGGTATTTTGTGAGGCTGTAGGTAGGGGTGAGGGAAGGCAATTGGGAAGAGGAAGGTTGGGAAGAACCTGGTTATTCATTTCTGGTCATCAACCACGGCTAAATCCATTTCAAGCAACGTTACGATTCTGAATGGTGGTCTTTCACCAGGGCGATAATTAAATATTTGCCACCCTGGAACGTGCCAAAAATGTACTGTTTATTATTTTATATGAATTAAATGTGTTATGACACATATCAGTTGAATAAAATTTATTAGCGCACGCCGGGTTTGAACCCGCGCCCTCTGGATTCGTAGTCTAGTCACGGAGGCCGTTAAAATTTATTCAACGAAAAAATGCAATCGGAGAAGTCTACAAATTTTATATCGACCCCTTAAATAAATAAAATAAACATATTATAAATAGTTTAGTGATAACGTTAAAAAATATTTTCAAGAATATATTTTTATTCAATAGAAATTTGTTTGATTCAGTTTCCCTGAATTGGGTTTATCATCGAATTAGATATAAATAAGGTGCACGACATACCTAGTTGGTCCTCTATGACGAGAACATATAAATCACCCAGGCTTTATTTTTCCTGGAATACAATACATTCATATTAATATAGTAAACAACATATTTTCCTTGTGCGTACGAGCGTGACATTTTAGAAACTGGAAATGATGTATGTGTTACGAAAGTTATCAGTTTATAAAAAAAATATATCTTTTCAAATCCAGACATATCCGATAAAGTAGGTACCTACCTATAATATATTTTATCAGAGGATTATTTTTATTCTATATTTAAAATGTGTGTCCATGTGACTTACTTTTACAGGCCATTTTTTAAAATGACACAAACACTCGCTTGAATTGACCTCAAGTCAATGTCAAGGTTAAAGAATTGTTTACGTTTATTTTTTGTTATAATAAATTTTAAATATAAATTTATATAAATATATGTATTTTAAAGAAAGATAATCAGTTTCGGGTTACGAATATCCTAAAAATATTTGAAAAACTCCTACTACCATCATAATAAGCGAAAAATGTTGCTTGTGCAATGATGGAGGACTTAGCTAGCAGAATAATTGAAACCACGACGCCCCTGGGTGGGAATCCGATGCGTTAGTCCACTCAGCTACTAACCGGTCAAAATATTTTTATTTTATTATTAATATCTTGTTAACATATATGGCAATCCCGATGAGTTATAAAAAAACTCAATCTGGGACAATGGAAATTAAAGAAATACATGAGTTACAACAGAATACAGATATCAAACTAACATAAATCAAACAATATAACATAATAAGAAATACAGTGTAAACAAAAACATTAGGAACTTAGTATTAATATAAGATACAAAATTATGAATAGAAACAAAGGAGAAAAAACAAAAATCCAAATCTATAAGTATGTATAGTTCTAAAAACTGACTAAATCACGACACTCTCATTGGAATCATCAAGAGACTGAAAATGTTAGACTCTCTTGATTTTTCAAATAAGGTGGATTAAAGCGACTTTCATTTTTTGAGGAGGCTATAGAAACAAAATTTCTCAGTTTTCTTTTTGACAAGTCTACCTGTAGTTACATCTCGTGATTTTTCACGGGTAACAAATAGTTTGTCATAATAACCTTGCAATCAGTCATACTACGAATAACCTTATTTATTGTTTTTTTAAAGTAGATTTTACTTATTAAACCTTGACGTTTCATTGTGATTTTAATTCACATTGTTTCATAAAATAACTTATTTATTATGTTACAAAGAATACAAACGCAATATATTTTTAATCTTTCCTCAATGGTTTTATCGTGATCTTAGAGCAATGATATACAAGAGGTAACGCTGTAGATCGATCTGTAGTCCGTTTTTACTAGGTTTTAATGACTCGGTTAGACCTGGGCGTGGCTAAGACTAGGGCTTCGGTATTTATAAGCCATTCATGTCGACATAATGTTTTTGTTTATTCGTATAACCACTTTTTCACGGTATTCTTATAAAAATAAATACACCATATAACCTAAGAAATTGTTGAGTTATGTACAGTTTAGTTGCACATCAAAGCGTATGGGCGGAGTCCCGGGAGACGCAGGAGTCAAAGAACACGGTTACAATACTTTGAAGCGGTGTGAAATTTTGCCAAAATTTTGTTGTCTCTTTCTCTCTCACGTTAAACGACGTAAAAACCCGGAGAAAGTAATTTACCGCAAATTTGTATAGTTTGGGTAAAACAAATTAGCTCTCTCTTCATAGATATTCTTACTCCAAGATCGTGATATTAATATTTTGTTATAAATTAAATGCAATCTTATCTTGGATTTCTATTTGATTTAGTCATAAATATTTCAAAGGTGTATATCTTGTCACCCGCTGATTTTTATCACGCGAATCAACAAACACTCAGGATAAGATATTGATATTGTTGAGTATTTTTGGTATTGTCAAATGCAAGCGCTAAGGATCTGCCAATGTGATCAAAATATCGCCTGAAAATGTCTTTCAGTATGCCGAACATTCAAAGTTCATTCCAAGCTGACTTTTGACTAATCGTACCTACCTGAGTTATGTAAGATCATGGCGGGTTTCGTGTGAAGTCATTCCGTGAAATGTCGACTTCGACATGGTATGCTCTACTCCAGTTCGTACTCGTATATGACTGATGAATAGTTTAATATTCATTCCCTATTCCCCGAGTTGTTCGGGGAAGTATCTCTTCAGAAAGGTGCCCACGGGTGTCCTTATTCTGGTTCTGGATTATTTCAAAGCCCCCATCTCTCAAGCTTTGTCAGTACATTAGATAACCGCTGTAATAAGCGTACTGTTGGTAGTTCCATTGTATGCGACACGTGTAACTTCGCGGCTACTCTTTTATTCGTGTTCTCCGTGATGATAAATCTTCTACTTTCACATCGGGAAAGACTTAACGGTTTTTCTAACAATCATCATTTAATCTTTTCTTTTTTTAACAGCAAAATACTTGTTTACTTCTCAAGCCCAAAATGTACCTTAATTGGGCATGCCTTAGTTCCACTGGCTCCGGGCAGTTGGGACTCTTGTGCGGTATTCATATTGAAAATCGTTGTTTACATACGAGGCCTGTTCAAAAGAAAAGGTAAATTTTGCATTTTCGCGGGCTGTGTACATTCGATTATCGATTTATTTTTTGTTGTTATGTTGGTACACATATGTTTATCATATGTTAGCATTATCAGCCATTTTGGATTAGTGGTTTGTTTTTGACAACTGGAAGGTTAATCACGTTTTTGTGTGCTCTTCGATTTTTTGCTTTTTATTTATTTTTCTTTTGAACAGGCCATGTAAATTAAAAAGGAAATATATAGATGTATATTTTTTAAGTGAATACCTCATAAAAGTACCAACCGTCTGAAGCTAGTGGGACAATGGCATTCCAAATTGGGGTATGTTGTTAGGCTGAAGGTAATGGGGAAAAGGAAGGAGATAGGGAAGGGGATGAGATGGGGAAGATGAAGTTTGGGAAGTACCTGGCTATTCAGATCTGGTTAACCACACACGGCTAAAGCCATTTCAAGCAATGTTTCGATTCTGAAGAAAGTTCTTTCACTAAGGCGATACTTAAGAGTATCTACCACTCTGGAACGTGCCCACACATAATATACATTATTGTTTATAGTTTACATGTGCAATGATACATTCTAATTAAATACAATTTATTTACGCCGGGATTTAGAACCGCGACCTCTGGATGTGTAGTCGAGCGTCTTAATCACTCGAACCCGGAGCCCGTCAATATAGCGACTAATGACATAAACGACACAAACGATATTCACTTTTTATTTATTTTTTCTTACGAATTAATTAATATATTAATATAGTGTATCACAACTTGTGTTTTATTATTTTTGTAACTATTTATTATTAGCGATTATGGAAGGTATTGCATTGCACTACTCCTGCATACCTTCTGGAATATTTTTATTTTATTATTATTATATATTCTAGGGAAGCCGGAACGTCTCTGAGGACTTGTACTCTCGACCAGGAGGAAATGTTAATCCTACCTACCTTTTATCCTCCGAGGAAATAAACCATTGGGACAAGCACAGTCTTTTCACTTCCGTCGGCGCTAAACAACGTACGATGACTCTAATTATGTCTAATCCTAATCCGTAATCCATTTTAGTGCATTTCTGTCGGAAACGCGATACTCGTCGCTTGATCGAGCGTCCCACTGATTTACCTGCGCAGACTCCTATCTTTGGACGAGCGTTACATAAATAGAGAGCGTTCGTTGTAGCGTTGGGAAAAACTTCAATGTTTTGTGAATGCTTCACGAATTGCTAGTTCTTTAAAATGAACCCTTCGCAGTGAACACTTCAATTATAGTCGAACTCGCAAAAAAAGAGATTCGAATTTATCCGGTTATTTGTTCAGTTCTTTTTGGAACCGGTTCCTCGCCGAAAAAAACACTGGTTCCTTGTCGAACTTCAATTGAAACCGGTTCCTGTAAAAAGTACTTTATAGGTTTTAAAGTTCAAATTGAAAACTGAACCGCTGTGAATTGAAAAAGTTCTTTGCAATCTAACTTCCATTGAAGTATTTGTTCAATGAAATGAATCGAATGATGTTAATGAAATGAATGAACGCTAAAATGAACTACCAACTTCATTTGAAGTATTTGTTCAATGAACAATGAATGAAGTAGGAACTGTTGCCAAAAGAAGTAGTTCTTTGAAGTAGTTCTTTCAAAGCGATCACAACGCCAGTTCGTTGGCTTCTTTCTCATTACAGGGTACCCACTGCTGCCGCCGGCCGTTAGTGAGGTTGCTGCAGAGGTCATGATCCAATAAAAATATCCATGTGAATCGTGGCCAGACCTACGTATATCTACGATATCGCCTCCTAACGACTCGAGGAACTTATTACAAATTGTAAAGCCGTAAAAAATAACATCTCCGGTGCATTCCGATCGACTTAGCTTATAATAAAGCGTGTTATGGGGTGTTATCACGAACTAGGAATGTGAGCAGACGTTAAGACGCACATCGATTGTTTAAAATAATGCACGTATTGTCATTATGTTTTAGATTAACAAGGTAATTTTTTTTAAAACAAATCGTTGCACTTTACCTCATAAAGTTTTATTGCATACATAAACATAGGCGTACGTAAATATATATAAAAAATAGTTGCAGGTACACTATGCATTGTTAGACGCTCAGAGCAATAATATACTTGACGGCCTCCATGGTCGAGTGGTAATACGCTCGACTACGAATCCAAAGGTCGTGGGTTCAAACCCGGCGTGCGCCAATTACTTTTATTTAATTAATATGTGTCATAACACATTTAATTCATGTAAAAACAATAAAAAGTATATTTGCGGCACGTTCCAGAGTGGTAGATACTCTAAGTATCGCCCTGGTGAAAGACCATCATTCAGAATTGAAACGTTGCTTGAAATGGCTTAAGCCGTGTTTGGTGACCAGATCTGAATAGCCAGGTACTTCCCAACCTTCCCCTTCCCAATCTCCTTCCCCTCCCCACTACCTTCAGCCTCACAACATATCCTATTTGGGAATGCCATAGTTTCACTGGCTCTAGACGGTTGGGAGCAGTTGAGACTCTTGTGCGGTATTCACGTAAAAAAAAAAAAAAAAAATGGGGAGATATACCTTGTCTAGTCAGGATTGTTGATCTTTTCCTGACTCGGGCGTGGCTAGAGTATTTATACATCCATTCATAGCACATGTCGACATGAGGCTTTGTTTATTTGTATAACCACTTTTTCACAGTATTGTTATCAACAAAAACATAGGATATAACTTCAAAAACCGTTGAGTTATGTCGCCTAACAAAACGTAGTAGGCGGATACGCGGAAGACGGAAAACATGCTTACATACCAAAAAATGTGGTGCGATATAATGTGACAACTTATCTATTTTTCTCTCACGGTTTATGACGTAAAAACCCAAATGGTAATAATTTATTTGTATGTAATGTATGTAAATTTATCTTATAGTGTAATAATTTCCACTCGGACAGTAATATATCGTAAATTTGTATAGGTTGTGTAAACATATTTAGCTCTCTCTCCATATATATTCTTGATCTTAGGTTAGACGTCAGACTCGTATGGATGCAGAAATATAATTACACCTGTACACGCTGAAATGAATAATTTTAATATATTCGTAAAAAGCATTAACTTTGTGGCTTGCCATATTTATAAATAGAACATATATACTTTGTTTTTAACCACTTTTTTATTTAATATTTTGTATTAAATAAAAAAGTGGTTAAAAACAAAGTATATATGTTCTATTTATGAATAATTTTAACTTTATGTTGTTCACATGAGATAACATAAAATGTATTCTAGATTATCCTATGTTTTCCATTTCATTAATGTTTTTTGTTTTTGTTTCAGGTAAGTCTTCACTATATTGATCTTGAGTCTTCTTCTTACCCCAAAGAGCCCGTCCTAATGGGTAAGTTATGAAACTGACTACAGATATAATTATCCGGTAGATGTAATAATGTTTCCAATGTTTAAACTCATCATTCGTGGCGGAATGCCATTGTAAAATTATACATAACGTTTAAAATGTACCAGTCTGAAGATGCCCGTGGCAGGGTGAAACAGGTCCAGTCTAAAATAAATAAGTGGAAAATAGTTTGAAAGTTTTTCCATCAAAATGATACAATTTATTGTTTTTGTTTGAGTTTTGTACAAAACTGTCTTTGCAACTACTGTTTTCTTGTAAGATTTTCACATGATTCATATTTACACTAAAATATCGTAACGGATAAAATGAACATAAATAATAATACATCGTGGTTAATTTTCGTTTTAAATTGATATGGTTATGCTGAACTTATCGTTATTGTAAAACATTGCAGTTCTTAATTTAATTATCACCTGCGTCATCCGAACGCATTACTCCCAGAGATTCGAATAAGTCTTTACCACTATAATAAATTTTATTATTATCTTCACATACCAATACTGCAGTCATTATCGACTATCATGGTGTCCGCAGACCGGGAAAGGCGAGAAACCCTGGAAGCCCCGAAAACCTGGGTGACCCGAAAACATAGAAACCATGGACACCCAGAGCGGTAGATACTATAAGTATCGCGAAGTTTGGCAACCACATCTGAATAGCCAGGCACTTTCCAACCTTCCTCTTACCCATCTCTTTCCCCTCACTACTACCTTCAGCCTCACAACATACCCCAATTGGGGATGTCCTAGTCCCACTGGCTCTAGACGGTTTGGAGCAGTTGGGACTCTAGTACGGTATTCACTATGTATATTATACGAGGCCTGTTCAAAAGAAAGAAAAAAATGGATCAAAGAATATGTATTAAATTTTGCTTTAAAAATGGAATTAAGTGCTCCAACGCACTTAAAATGTTGACTGTGGCATTCGGCGAGTCTACTTTGTCTCAAAAAAGTGTTTATAAGTGGTACAAGCGCTTTACAAAAGGCCGAGATGATGTTAATGACGATGAGCGTCCTGGAGTTGTGGAAAAACAAATCATGGATTTTATTCATTTTTCAAAAGTAAAAAATCGAAGAACACACAAAAACGTGACTAACCTTTCCATTTGTCAAAAACAAACCACTAATCCAAAATGGCTGATAATGCTAACATATTATGATAAACATATGTGTACCAACATAACAACAACAAAAAATCGATAATCGAATGTACACAGCCCGCTAAAATTCAAAATTTACCTTTTCTTTTGAACAGGCCATGTATATTTATTTTTTTAAGTGGACCAACTTTGAAACATGGAAACCTGGATTGTTTAGAGAATCTGGAAATTAGTTTTCTGCAGTCACCTTGATTATGTAAATAAAATGGAATACATCAATAAACCAGTTCAAGACGGAAACAAGGCCGAATAATAACTTTAAGAGTTATATCATTTAATTTCGCGCTGATATCTCCATGTTAACATGTAAATAACGGTTATTCAATATTGTTGCAAAGATATCTCAGAAATTTATTTATGAAATTACAACTTCTCACTACAAAAGATTTTTCAAAAACAGTACAGGTCAGTTTTTTCCTTTCTGAAATTCAAATTTCATCCGTACGGCAGAGAAAGAAGATTAGATGAATTCTATTAATAAACTCATAATGTGTATTAATAGAAATCATCTCACCTTCTTCCCCTTTCCTATTCGGGTCGGGAATCCATCGCTTCGACAAGACGCCTTCAGGGGTCTCTGTCTTAGGGTATGTCAATGGCCTCTGTCCATCCCAAGCCCAGCCTCTCACACAGAATCAATGTAACTAAAAATATTTATTCGCTATGAGAATAATATGTCACGCAATTAGAGTTAACCCACAAAACACAAACTTAGGATTTTGTGTATTGGTGCATATGTAAGTATAAACTTCAGACAGTGATGTTGTTTACCAAACGTCATTGAGAAACAGCATTTGTCTTGCTTATGCCGAATTATTACTAGTGAAAAAAGAACAACAAATGTAAACGATAATTTAATTTGAATATTCGTAAAAGTTTTTTAAAATTATTTTCAAAATGAACTTTTTTTAATTTTCAACGAAATAAGTTTTCGAATTAAAAAATTGAAAAATGCTGTATGCAAGCAATGCATCTGTGTGAGTACTGTGTTCGCATCAACTCTGGTTGTGATACTTACATATAACAGGTTGTTCACACGCTAGGGAGAACAATTCAATATCTATCGTCTATGTATTTTTCAATTTCTTTAAAACTTGAATATCTCAATTTCACTTATCCTAACTGGTTTCTGTCTGAAAATGGTGCATTGATATACAATATACGAGTACAATCACAGGTGCATTTGTAGGGCATACAGTCACGTAGTCGACTCTGCACGTACGCACAAGACGATCTTCGAATACACTCCCGTGCAACGGGGCATAGAAATATATATTGCGCTGCGGATTTAGATTCATGCTGCATTTTATACTTCTGAACGCATGATCGTTTCTCTTTGTCATAATGCACTGGTAATAGAGCATGAATTAAATAAATTATAATAATTACCAAAAGGCTTTCGGGGTATTGATTTGTATTATTTAAAATAAAAAGAATTGATTTTTCAATGTTTTGGTTATGGGTGTAACCTTGGAGAAATAATGTTTGGAGAGAGAGCTAATTCTTTTTACCCAACCTATACAAACTTACGATAAATCACTTTCTCAGGATTTTTACGTCGTACACCATGAGAGAGAAAGAGACAACAAAAATAACACACCGCTTTTATGTACTGTAAGAATGATCTTAGTCTCTCGCCTACATGTTTTCATATGCGACTAAACTCGACACAACTAAACGCTTTTTAAAGTAATATGCTATATTTTTGTTGAAAACAATACTGTGAAAAAGTGGTTATACGATTAAACAAAAAAATTATATCGACATGTGCTATGAATGGATGTATAAATACTTAAGCCCTAGTCCTAGCCACGCCCAGGTCTGCTGAGTCAGGCAAAAATCATCAAAAACTGACTACACTGCCTTGGATAGGTACCACTCTATGTACTCTAAGGGTGTAACGATATCGATACATTGACAAATATAATCGATTCGCTGATAAAAAGTTTTAATCTTGCTTATTACAATGTTCAAAGTTCATTTTTTTTCATGACTAATTAACAAACCATCTCGCCGTTTCATCGTTGATGCACAGCCATACAACTCTGTTTTGGCACACAATCCTTGGTTTATTCACATTCATACACCGTCTCATGCATACCATTTTGTTATTCTCACTCTTGACATAGCGTGACTCAAGTATTTGATTCACTTGATCGTGCCATGTCTTCCTTCCCGTCCCCGATTTCTTCTACCATTCGCTTCCGCGTCATATGTTATTCTTTCATTCCTTTTTTCGTTCATCCCCTCATAATCGTTAACGGTATCATATCGTTACTACCCTAGTTTTGATTATGGCTAAGTACTTGACTAATTTTAGTAAATTTTAAAAATGTGTTGATCTATCTATTTAGTTTATTTAACAACAATTTCTTTCATTGACTCGCCTTCTCTGTTGCAACTTATCCAGTTCAACATTCCTTGCCGTAGACTCAGAAACAATGAATTGCTGTTCCTCAATCATCACAATACTAATTATGGGTATAATTCTCCAATGTCCAGAATATCAAGACTTGTTAACTCAAGCCATGGTCTTGAAATTTTTGGTAGCAGTCTAAATAATTTTTGTCATTCTTTACGAAAACTTTGACTAGACCATGGCTTGAATGTTCTCTCTTATGTTTATTTTGTCCTATTTTTGTCATCGCTTCATTTATTATTATGTATATTCCTTCTCTGTTGCTCTTTTTTCCATTTCGTGTTTTATGTCTGTTTTGTAAATGGAGTTTAGTCCGTTAGTTTTTAAATAAACCAACTGTCGTGAATACATTTATGTGATACATTCAAAAGTGACATAAATGCAATATTGTAATAAGATAATTGATTCATAAACATTAATAATAGTTTTAATGAGATAAAATTGGTACAATTCCCTTCTTACAGTTCATTGATCTATCTCATAACTTCGCCCAGCTAGGAAACGATATAGTTCTCCAGCGTTAACGGGCGGGTGCGTTACCAATTGTGCCACCGAACCTAGTTTCAATCCTGTCGTTTTTTTCACCCACACATTTACTGAAAATCACCAACATTGCTTCCACTCATTTTCGTAAGAGTCATCATCTATCTTTATTTTTTGTTAGCGGAGACTCTATCCGTACAAAATCGCAAACTTTCTTGGTGTCTTGGGTAAGTCATCTTCAACGGCCATAGGTAGACTTACTGAACCTAAACGCAATCCCAACAGCAATTTCGGAGACCGAGCTTTTGCCGTAGCAGGCCCCACAGCTTGGAGTTCAGAGCAAAACTAAAGACACACCTTTTTAAATTATCACACCCACAATAACGTCAATTTGCTTCACTAGAGTTTTGATCACTCAGTCCGAGTGCTATACATAGTTTATATATATAGTTAAATATTACTTACTCCACTTTTTTTTCTACCCTAGGTCCGACAGCACGGGCAACAACCATTATAAATATGTGCTAATTTGAATATGTTAGTAGTAATTCACTAGTTATAAGTATTAAGCATAAGTTAATATTAAGTCTTAGTTGTAATGTTATGTTAATTATGCTGTAAAGCGCCATTGAGGTGATATTTCTGTCACGAAAACGGCGCTATATAAATCAGCCAATTATTATTATTATTATTTCTTAATAGCTTATTTCGTTATGCTAAAAAAATATTTTTTACGTAGATACTACAGATCAAATAGCCCTGCTGTAACCTTTGCTGATAGTTTAGTCAAATTCGCCACAAATGAAGTGCTCCATCATTTGTAGATTATCTCCGACAAACGGCCGTGATGTATGCAGTATGCAGCAGTGTCGCGTCCGTGGGAAGTGCAAATAGACCTTTATTTGCAGTAGGTAGTTGCAGTTTGCCCCAGCTCCAACGGTCTCATTATGTCTCCATCGCCGTGTCGGTCTAATTGTGCAATTATGTCACAGGCCGGTGTAATTGCATCTTAGTTGCACTCGGCGCTGTGTGCATGCAGTACGCAGCGTTCCTTGTGCACTATACACTCCACTGTGATCATTGTTTTTATTTGCGATATTCGCCAATAGCTTCGTTCACACTCTGCGCGGCGAGCATTCGAGGCAGTTCCCAACTAACAAGTACATATTTTAGTAGTCAAAACGCCTAAATTAAGTGGATGGAATCATTTTCCACCATAACAATATATCCGGGACTTTCTATCAATGTTCAACTATTGGTTGATACTTGTTCGACCTTGTCTACCTCATGCATCGCAAGCCGCGCAGAGTGTGGACAAAGCTAATCTAGAGTTTACATTTTATTTACCAAACGTTTTTGTGAAAATTCACCCAGTGCTTTACTATTAGAATTCAAATAATCTAAAAAAAACTTTTCTCTGAATTTACGTTGTTTAATTACCTTATAATTTATAATAATGCACATAATGTCGATAATCTCACATTGGTAGATACTATACAATTGTTAGCTGCTCCAAGTATCACCCTGGTGAAAGACCACCATTAAGAATCGAAACGTTGCTTGAAATGACTTCAGCTATGTTTGGTGATCAGACCTGAATAGCCAGGTACTTCTTAACCTTTCTCTTCCTCTTCCCCTCTTCCCCTCTTCGCCACCTTCAGCTGAACAACATAACCCAACTGGCTCCAGACGATTGCAAGCTGTTGGAACTTTTGTGCAGTATTCACTATAATGTCACCACATGAGGGGTCGAAGATTGAAAAATTCCTGCATCATGGAAAAGCTTTCGGAGTAAGAAGAAGAAAAGTTGTAATTTAACAACTTATTTAAGATGGAACCTTCCTAAATATTTAAAAAAAAACCATCAGTACATGCCACAATATTATTTACATATTTTTTCACTAATACACCTGTGCTTAGTTGTTATTTGAACGCTAATATCTTAGCATCACCTCAGATAATCTGATAGGTCACGATAACATTGTTTGTCGCGGTAAATACGGCTATCATAATTAATTTGTAATGCAACCGATAGGAACTTAGATACCCACTTACTCAAGCTACATCTAACGAGTTTCTGTGCAAACGTCTAGTGTTAGGAACACATAGATCGACATACTTAACTATGCAGTTGTTAGTGTCCCTACTGTTTACATTGTTAATGCAAAAAATGATTTAAAAAAGAGTCGTTTTGTTCGTTAGGTCTCCTGCAGAGTTACGTATGACAAAGCCGTAAAAACAGTACAGTATTACGACCGTACAGTCGCAAAAAAATAATGTACTTACCTGCGTAGATTTCTTCAGAGTTGAATTAAAATCGTATATATTTCTAAAGCATGACAGAAAACAATGACTGAGCTCGGAGCTAAGTGACCATGTGTTATGTACGTAAATTAAGTACCTGCTTGCATTACTGTTCCGCGCGACGCGGTCATATATTTTTTTCTTCGCAATGAAGTAAACATGCAAATACGGCAAAATAAAGCAACATATTTATATAAACCCGGATTAGAGATATGTTAAAAGGCTACATTTTATAACAGTGAAGCGAACCATATATTTGTATGTCTTTTTTTATTAAATAAAAGAATACTTTGTTTTAAAACCACAGAATTTATTATGATGAAGGCCAACCGGTTTCGCTTGGATCAAGCTTCGTCAGGGCACATATAATAACTAAAGAAAAAATACAGAGTTAACAGGTATATATATGTACAACAGTTAATGATAGAGTGAGACAGTATACAATACAAAGAAGGAAGAGAGAGCATATATTAGAGGGAGGGAACAATTGAAAGTGCTTAATATATATTACGAAGAATTGGTAAATAAACAAGTGTACATAATAGAAAGATAATGATGTAATGTTAGGGGCAGACAAAGATCCTATATTGAATTTATATATGAAAACGACATTTTACATTGTTACTGGAAAAGAATCTATTTGGATACATAATAATAATTAAATGGGTGAGTTATGGAATAAAACAGAGTGATTCGTAGCATCAAATGAGGGTGAAGTTGACAATTGATGGGATAAAGGTTGATTTACAGGAAACATATTTAAAATAGAGCTAAAGGATACATTTTTTTGATTATTAAGTAGGTTAAGTGATAAATTTGATTTTAAAGATTTCCTAATTTCTTAAATACAATGTCCAACCACCATGTGGATTGCTTCTTACGAAAAAAAAATAAAAAATCTTTTTTTATTGTTTTGAAAATTTACTTTATTTTTATTTTTACCGCAATTTTCTTTTCTGAAGTCGAATAACAAGTTTGAAACATGTTTTTGTAATGTGAATACATCACAAGCGTCCCAACTACGCGTGACTATGGCATTCCCAACCGAGGTGCGTTGTGAGGCTGGAGGGAGTAGGCAAAGAATTTTAGGTGGTCTTTCACCACTCTGCCTGTGGCATACTGTATGAAAGCGATGCAACTAGCTCTGAGCTCGCCTCAGCTCTGGTTGCAATACGTATGAATCTGTAATGTTCTATTTAAAAAAAATCTCAATTTATAGAATGTACATTTTCATGTTGTTTTATTCTGAGCACTAGGTGCACCAGTGCGTCCATGAAATCGACAAATTAATTGTACCGTTTGCTCTGCTTGAGTCGTAAAAAAAATTAAGCAAAATGGAAAATCATAAATGAATAATAAACAAACTCGTGTTGTGCTGAGAATTATGAGTCATTGTACATTATTTTATGTTCGCAGTAACCACACTCCTTGAGATAATTTTTAACTTTTATGTTCGTTTCTCGGAAAATCTTAATTTATTCCTTTTTTAATACCCGAATTCTAACCAGCAATCAATTATATTTTTTTTTTTTAGTAATTACCAAGTTTAATAGAGAGATGTTCCCTAAATTTTAGACCGTAAACATTTTCCTTTATTTTTACAAAAAATCCGGATTATCACGGAAAACGTTATTTTGGTTTAAAGAAATATACGAAAACTGCTAATATTTGTAATTAGTTATTGACCACCTTTATTTTTATTTTATTTTTTTAATAACAATGCGAATCTGTCTTCAGAAAAACAATCGTAAATTTTTTTCACACACAGCCGTGACTTCTTTATGGTTACTTATTGAAATGCATGCAGTACCTGTACATATTTTATAATTAGATTTAGTGTTTGTTTACCTATTATGTGCGCAGAGAAAGGGAAATAAATACATGAAGAAATAAAGGAACAAAGATAGAAAATAAATTAGGTCTGAAATATTTTGTTAGGATGAAGGCGAATTCTCTGTACTTTATCTTTAATATTGTTTATTTATTAGTGTCTGTATCTGGCTCTTCATACTAGCGTCCAAATTATTGTATGGAGTATTGCCATTTCTAAGATTCTCTCAAGGATCTAAGTTACAAATAGCAAAATAATCGAATATGCAGCTCTGTTATTTTTTTTTCGATATGTAGCCTAGAACTTCGGTCTTAGTGTGAAGGGCCCTCAATCGTTACCCCACAATAAGGTAGCCCTTACAAAGTTCTATTTTGTTTGTTGGTTTGTTATATTAATTATGTTTTTCTATAAAATATCAGAGCAGAGTTCCACATCAAGAGGAAAAGAACGATTTTTTAAGCGTTTTTCTTTGAATGCGGAACGTTGGTAGAACGAATAAAAAGCAACATTTCAACGTTGAAACGAGACACGTGAAAACATTAAACGTACAACAGCCAGGTAAATACTAGGTGAGTATGCTTTGCATGTATGACGGTTCCGCTGAGTAGCTAGTGGGGCATTCGCTAGTACTGGAGAATGTGATGTGTTTCGTGAAAAATATGCAATTAATATTTAACTAATTTATATGGCGCCATTTTTGTGAATCACCTCAGGGGCGCTTGTCACTTGTGTGTTATACGACCAGCAATACTACGTTTGTAGCTAGCCAAAAAGTAGTACAAACATAATGCCGGACAATATCTTCATGCAAAGAGCATTAATCCTCTTTCATATAGAATAGTTTCATATAGTACTTAAATATTTTTTCATGATTTCGTTTTTTTTTTATGTGTAGATTTTCTAAGCCAACGCTGCTATTGTTAGCTCGCAATCTCTTTTCTATCATGATTTATAAAGCTTTAAAATATCCCTTCATCGATCAAAACAAAAAAGATCCATTTTGTTTTTTTTGTACATGTTTTAATTTATTGTTCAGAATATTGTTTACATTTCAAAAATGCAGTGTTAAAACTCGTTCGTAGTCGGGTAGCAATCACTAAAATCATGTAAATTCCAATTTATTTTTAAAAGGGTATGATAATCGTAAAGCAGTAATAATCGTGGCTATAGTTTCATTGTGTCATAATTTCGTATCCCTCTTTATAATCCCAGTCGCGGTAGCCACGGGTATTTAATGCTCATCCGCGCCGCTTTGTCTAGCGAGGCTGGCTCAAGTCCGACCGGACGGCAACAAGTCCGCCGTTCAGCAGGCGGCCACTCCATCAACAGGTGAGCAGCTAGACAAGGCCGTCGCTTACGAATGGGAGCAGATGGATCGTGGCTTTTTAGCAGACCCACTGATTTAACAAACTCTTTCGATGGGGACGTCAAGGGTGACCAGGCTTTGACATGTTTTTGAAGAATGTGATGAAGCTGACATCCTATCCAAACAAAACATGTATTTTTAACATGTTTTTTGTGAGCTTCGTGGCAGGTTTTAAGGGTTCGGCCTAAACCTAAAGAGGTCTCGAGTTCAAAATCCAGCGAAGTGCGCATAAAATAATTTGATTTGATTTTAAAATATTTATTTACAAAAAATATATCCTCTTTTTTTCTTTCTAGCGAGCTAGTTACATTCAGAATCAATTTTAGCATATTTACCCTTTCCGAATTTGGGTTGTCATTGTTGTTATTTTTCCATTTTTTTTTCCAAGTTTCACCAATCTATATATATTTCGAATAAATTGAGTGATCAACAAACCTTCATAAGTCAACTTTCGGTGTATTATTATGCCATAATAAGTCAGCTTTTGACAGATATTATTTATTTTTTTAACATTAGGGTTGATCTCTCGGCTAGCTATCTATCGGATGCATCGAGTTCTGAAATTCGCAGCAAGTACTGACTTCCTCAATTTTTATAACAAATTACGCGTAGTGGAAACGCCTGTACAATAAATCTCTCAGAGAAAAGACTCTCAGCTTCTTAAAAAAAGTTAAGTCACTTTTAATAGGTAAACTTTTGACATATATAACTCCCT
Organism: Drusus annulatus; assembly: GCA_022651775.1. NCBI lineage: Eukaryota > Metazoa > Arthropoda > Insecta > Trichoptera > Limnephilidae > Drusus > Drusus annulatus. The sequence continues at coordinate 106,685 of JAGWCC010000155.1, read as the reverse complement.
CCCTCCTCGCTCATGCGCAGTTCACCTGGTATTGTTTTTATAAATTTAAAAAAAGTTCTATTTGAATTCGTTGCTTTGGTATCTTCTCGATAAATATTTTTTTGTGAGAATTCCGCGGGGAAAATGCAGCTGGTTACTGCATTCCGGTTGCATCACCCGGCTGATGACGTCACACACATCACGCCACTTTCAAAGAACTATCGCATTACATTATCTCCTTCTGATTACTGGAAATGCATGCAAAGTAATGCCTCACGTAGAAAAGCGGTTACCGGTAATACCAGCAACCCGCAAGCGACCTAACTATGAAAATGCACTTCTCCGAGGTGGCGCTATTTTTATTTTTAATGCTTGCTAATTTGTAAGTAAACGAACATTTTTGTAGGTCATACTGAAGGTGCTTGGAAATATTCTGAATAAATTATTATTATTCATATAAAATCGTGTACCTAATCAGTTTAATAGCTTCGTTGTTACCTTTTCCACCTTTCTCACAAATGACTTGCGTAACAGACAGATAGGCTACAGCAGAGCTCTCAGCAGCAAGACCGCACTACTTACCCTATATTTTATGATAAAAGGTTATTCCTGTCCTAAAACTCTCTAAGAATCATAAGACATATAGTTAATATATCGTCGCTGGAAAGGCAAAATGGCTTAAGCGACACTGGTCAAAAATGAGTTAAATATGCAGTTTTGATCAGTTTTTTTGTTTGCATTGAAAGCTCTGACTCTTGTTTGATTCTGAAGGATTTTGTGGGCCTTCAGCCATTAAAAATATATTTACCATTTGGGAGAAGGCTCGACTCAAGCGACACAAGTGTGACACTTTTTCTTTTAGATTTTTGTCATTCAAAGTAACTCAGTGAGAAGAGTGAGTTTCCTGAATAACTTTTTATTCAAAATTTAACCAGGTACTGAAGACTTGGTGTAAACTTCCCAAAATGGTGTTTCAGCCCTTTTCCTTTCCGGCAACGATATAGTTATCTGTGTCTACAGAAATATTGATATATCAGTTTCCTTTCAAAGTTCCGCACTAAGAAATGGGTAGACAGTAAATACAAATTTGTAATTGCTTCGAAAAATATATAAATTTACTTTCAAACCAAAAGGTTAAACTCTAATTTAAATTCGATTTTCATGTGATTTTTAAATTACACTCACTTTCAAAGAACTATTGTAAATTGTATTGAAATTTTTCAGCTTTAGAATTTTTTCCTTCGTTAGGACAGTAGTGAAACTAAATACAAATTTAGATTCATGATTTTACCGCCTCTCCATACTAGCCACCAAATTATTGTAAAAGTAGTATTAAGCAATCTAAGATTCAATCGAAAACCTATTTTATAATTCGCAAAAAACTTTAATGTAACTCTGCTACCTTAACATACATTTTAAATCGATTCACATGCTTTCGCTATAATATAAATTCACTTATAACTTATAATGAACACATTAACATTTCCCCATTTCAGTCGGCTAAGATGTTCATTTAGCGAATATAAATAAATATACAATAGTATTGAACCGGGAAAAAAATACAAATAGGGTTTGAAAGTGTGTGGGGAAGGTAAATCCATTTACCGGTTGGTATGTGCACGTACACGAAACTTTTAATAAAATTACACCCTGAAATAATATTCAACTTATTCGATTAAACGGTACGTCTCGCTAATTCCAACGGGCGGGACGAATCGCTCTTGGGTGGACGAATGTCGTAATTAAATGGCACTCGGGGGGTTGTAGGTTGCTGCAGAGCCCAAGGGGTTGACGAGATAAACAAGTTTTGCGGAAACACGTGTCGGTTCAAATCAAGAGTGGATGGCGGATCTGGAAGGCCTTCATCCAGCAGACTTATGATGATTTACGTGTTATATAAATTACAAATACCTGCGACCATTTAAAAAATCTGACGTGTCTGTGTATGTTTAAAAAAAACTCTGTTCACTGAAAATATATCATTTTCGACAGCAAATAGAGCCCCTTTCATCATTACTTCAATTTCCTTGTCTTGCGTTTCACAATTAATATAATTCGATATAAGTACATATATTTTTTAACTTAAGGGTCAGCACTTAAAAAAACACACATTTCGGCTTTGTAATACAAGCAATACAACAAATGATATCTAAGGTTTCCAGTGAATAAAATTATTTTACTATAATATTTTTAAGTCTACTCGTATATGAAATGTATACTGGAACTTTAGGTAGAACGTTCGAAATGCCTTGAAACATGGTTTTCACACTACACCTTTTAATGGAATTTTAGCATATATTTCATAGAATTTAAAAGATTACAGCTTAATTTTTTATTATATATTCGTAAAAAGCATTAACTTTGTGGCTTGCCATATTTATAAATAGAACATATATACTTTGTTTTTAACCACTTTTTTATTTAATATTTTGTCTACCGGTTTCGGAAGTACCCTTCCATCATCAGGACAATATTAAATTAATATACATTCTCCAGATACTTCAAAACATACATTTTTTGATCGTGTACAGAATTTATCTCCACATATGTTTCTTCCAGAAGAGATGAAGTTATTATCTAAAGATTAATTTAATATTGTCCTGATGATGGAAGGGTACTTCCGAAACCGGTAGACAAAATATTAAATAAAAAAGTGGTTAAAAACAAAGTATATATGTTCTATTTATAATTTTTTATTCACTAGAAACCGTAGACATTTTCCTAACTGCCCATGTAGAATTTACAGATATGTCGTGTGTAATATTGTTTGTATTAGAATGCTACAAAGTGACGTTTAGCGCCATTTTTGGATGCTGAACCGTAATATTATATTGCAATTAAAGATATTTTAAGATGGTTGTACTTTATATATTTACTATATTACCCGGTTCTTTATTTTTCCATATTTTTCTTGTTGAACAATTGGAAACTATGGAACCAATAATATGTAGTCTTGTGTTATTTTTTACTGTTGAATATAGGTATATTTTTTAAAAATATATAGCTCCCAATGAAAATCCATTTGTAATTTGAAAACAATTCAAAATTCTCAAAATTCGTGGCAAAAATTATTGTGTAAATTTCATGATGCCGAGACACCTGATTTATAGTTTGTTACATTTATAGCGCCATTGGGGGATGAACAGTAAAAACAATAATTCTAAAAATAAAACATTGTTAAATCACATTTTGTTATTTCTCTTGCTTGTTTGTTGATGTAAATAATTTCGTTAAAAATAATGTAGTTTAAGAACACAAATATGAAACAGAAAAAGTCAGAAAATAAAAAATACAATGGTCACAACCGATAAAATAACAATTCATTTTTCTATTTATGTTTTAATTTAATCGCTATGCAAAATTTCTGTAAACACAAATACCAAATTGCGCGGCGATGGAGCCGCTTGCTAATTCATGTGACTACATTCTGAAATTTTAATTGACTCATAATTATGTTGATTTATCATCGGTCACGTAGGCACCGCGATTTCAAATTATTATCAAAGACTTTTCATTACGGATGTCTGTCCGTATAAAACATGTCACACAGTGCTGGTAATCAGACCTCGAGCTGCTGTATACAATTTAAAATTCTATTTAACACCGACTGATTAGTGGCCGAGTGGTTCAAAGTGTCGGGTTCTCTACCAGGCGTCGCAGATTAAATCTACGCTATCTAAGTCCTCCATCATTGCACAAGTAACATTATACGTTATGTTAATGATCTAATATTTAGGTTTTTTTAATGTAGCATTTTTTCGTTTTTTGTTTTGAATATACATCTTTAAAATAAGTTACCCACCCGCGTAGTGTTATTATAAATTACTAGGTACCCGGCTCCGCCCGAGTGTTTTTTTTTCTTATTGATCGAGCAAAAAATAATCTGCTCGTATTATGGCCCCTTGTCTTTCCAGATTAATAATTAAAAATGTTCAAAACAAAATCCTGACGTTCTTTTGTCATCTCCTGTTTCCTTCCGCTTTACATCGTACCCCAATACGAAGGATGCCAAATTCTATACCAACTCCAATCAGGTGGAGTGAAGAGTTCAAAGTGTTGAATGTGTGGGACTATATTTTAGTGATTGTGTAAAGGTAGAGGTACCTAACCGAATTTATAATTGATTATGTACTTTTTTTATGTTCATGTACATACACAGCAAAAGCAATATCATTACTCACCTTAAAAATCAAGTTTAATTTAGTTCTTATTATGTAGATTCTATATCTTCAAATTGCTCATTTACTTATATTATGTATGTACCATATTTTCGATATTAACATGTTACCATGTAACTAAAAAAACACTTTTGCAAATTGCCATCCCAACACAAGCTCATGCCTAGTGGGATGGGCAATATACCAACCAATAAAAAAATGTATGTTCAAGTAAAATAATAAATAAATGATTAAAAATAAACAGGCTTCGACGCCCTCCGTGGTCGAGTGGTTAAGATTCTCGACTACGAGTCTAGAGGTTTTAATCCCGGCGTGCACAAGTAAATTTGCTTGAATTAATTTGTGTCAATTCACAATTGATTCATTAAAAAGAACACATAGAATATTTACCGCACGTTCCAAATTGTTGGATACGACCACCATTCGGATAGAAACGTTGCACCAAATGACTTGAGACGTGTTTTGGTGACCAGATCTGAATAGCCAGGTTCTTACTAACCTTCATCTTCCCCACCTCCTTCCTCTCTCCACTACCTACGCTACCAAGCTTCATATTTATGTAGTTTTAAATAATGATATCAAACGGCATTATTTTATGCATATGTACCATCCTAGCCGCAATTTTTGTTTTTCAATTTTTTTATATTCATATTGTAAAAATACAATTTACCGAGCGGCATTACACTTGAAATACTTGTTTCATACAAAAAATCAACATGGGACCCCTGGTATAATAATATAGTCGTAACTTTAATATAAACGGTTGCAATTAAATAAGTTTTAAATAAAACTAGCCTTGTTTTAGCTTTATGGAAACATGGAATTTATAATGGTTCAGACGTACCGCTAATAACTCCTTTGTAACCTCACATAAACGACGTTGCTAGTTTTACTTATGTCCCGACGAAGGAAGGGTTTCCTAACAATTCTTTGAAAGTGAGTGAAGAAAAACGAATTCAATTTATATTTCAACTTTTAGTTTCGAGAGCTATTTTACATTCCTATCGCCTCATATTTCCAAGGTAGTTAGCTAGTTTTCTTAATAGATAATTTCCATTTAGTCGCATGTAATTGCCAAATTTTCTTCTAAATCCACGAAAAAATACTTGATATGCATATGCCATACATTTCAATTTTAATTAAACTTTTTTTTTCCAACTTTTTTTTAAAGAAAGACAAAAATTCCCGCATTACGAATAATCTGGCAATATTCGAAAAACTTCTTCTACCATCATAATAAGCGGAAAATATTGGTTGTACAATGATGAAGGACTAACAGAGGAATTGAACCCACGACACCCAGTTGGGAATCCGACACGTTTGTCCAATCAACTACTAACCGGAAAAATAAAAGAAAGATCACTCAGTTTCATTAGGTATTTTAGCCTTAAATGTTAAACAAATTTTTTGCATGAAGCAGGCACCGTGTGAGTTTGTCTTAATAAACATGAATATCATTATTTTTTTCCATAGATTTTCGCGAGTCCCCGATTTAATGTACGTTTCGCGGGATGGGCGTAAAACACAGATAAACGAGGAACAAAGATAACGATTTGCTTTACATAACCAACTTCCATCCCTTGGAAAGTGGTCAGTACATTCATATGTTGATTTGAATACGATGACAGAGCAGCCAAGCAGCCAAGCAGCCAAGGGCGATCCGAGTAATTTTGGGTAGTCCATTTGAGCCATGCACAAACATCGTAATCCACGGAGCGTGTGATTGCTTATGGCGGTGTAATCCTCCCATTGTTTTATTATAATCATTCCCCACGAGACAATCATTACATAACGAACACAGGCTAATGTGATTAATGCGGCTACATCCATTATCAAGCCATTACGCTACAACTATATGACGCGGACACGCAATATGGGAATACACACTATGGGCAGAATACACTGGCGTACCGACCGCTGATAGCACACCCCTGCTGCACGACAATAAACAAGGCAAAAGGTCGAATTTTGAGTTAATGAGACGGTAATCTCCAAAATTATGACAACTAAAAACGCATTATTAATAATGATTATTACGAGGTTTAGAAGCAATTGTATACAGTCTAAGACTCAAAGAATATATAAAAATAGCATGTTTTTACTCTACGCAATTACTGAAAGGTGTAGGCCTAGGCGCGAAAATGAATAATCTGACAGTATGTTGCATATCGTATGCTGATGATGCGGTGCTTAATAAAAATAAAGTATATGTTTAAAACTAACGAATTCTATGTTAAACACTATAATTGTCTTATACGTATGAGTTTGACAATTTCAAAATTTAAACCGAGTGCTGAGAAAATTATGAAATTATAAGGCGATAAAGTAGGTAGGTACCTACCTTCAATATTTTTTTCCATACAATTATTTGTATTCTATATTTGAAATTTTCAAATGAGCAAGTCAAAATTAATTAATTATTCTATATTTTTTAAATAATACGTTTAATATATTTGACCTGAAATTTTATTTATTTTGTTCAATAATTTTTCAGTCGCGTTAGTTATGAAATCTCTAAACTTTCGTTTGCAACAACACACTTTTTCAAGCCTTAAAAAAATATAATCCAAAGGATTGTTATGCACTCTTCAACAAAAAATTATCTCCCTGATTTTTCACTGTTAGGCAGGCTATCTATAAACTAAGCTGGATAAAACCAACTAATGTATTTTTATTCTGTATAAACTAAATTTTTCAGTTTTCCTCTTGGCAAGTAAAATTACATCCCGTGATGCATCCCGCGGGTAGCAACTATTATCTACGAGTACATATTGACATAAGAAAATATAGCGAATGTTTTATTTTGCAGCAGAGGTTTGCCAGTCACTAATTCCATAAAATGTAGTTAAACATTATCTCAAAGTTACATTTTTTTCTTGAAGTGTTATCGACATTAACTAGGGGTACGATAGCTCCGTCGTCGCTTCTTCCCCTTTCTCATAAACGAAGCACATGGCAGAAATAGGGTTTAGAACGGATATATCAGCGGTAAGAACATGCATATATACTCGTATACACAATACCTATAGAGCCTAAGCGAACAACCCCAAACTGACCGAATTACATTTTTTGCTGGATTCAAATAAAAGGAAATAAATACGCACCAAGAAATACGGATTATAATATCTTATTCACAATTTTACGAATATACCGAGTACCTCTTTGTGACATATACGAGTATAATAACAATGCTACACGCTGGACAAAGGAAAAGTTTGCGAAGTGTAAAGTTTTAATTTGAAAAAATAACAACTTTTTCGGTAACGTTCTTGAATTGGAGAGTTTTTTTATACTACTCTTAAATATTACAAATTCAACCAGAATCATTTTGTTGGTTCGCTCATTTCACTTTCGTTTTTTGCGTCAGACATTAAATTCGAATTTCAAATGTTTGTTCCGTTCAATAAAAAAACGATTTCTGACTGCAAGCGAATAAACAACAATTTTCTGCTCGTTTCTGGTACCTACTCTGCAAACAGCGATCTTACAACTTAACGTTTTATCTTTGCAGGCGGCCAAAGGAGGAACTAACGAACGAACTATTTTTTAAATCAATAATATTTTTTTGATAATTTGTATAGCGCCGTTTTTGTGAAAGATTACCTCAACGGCGCTGCACAAACCTTATTTCTAGTTAATATTAATTTCTAAATTACATTTTTGTATCCATAAAATCGTGATCAGCGTCGCTCTCTACTGCATAATTAAGTATGTCGATTTGTACAGGTGAACAATCTTGTCCCTGGCATCGATTTTTTTTCCACCTGAACATTGCGAAATTTTAATTGCTGGTAGATATGTGAGGTGTGGAGTAATTGATAAATTGCAATGAATTTAACCCTTTTTGTAATTAAAATTGCATTTGCAATATAGATATATGGCGTTCGTGAGCTTCTGATACTTTACAATGCGTCTGACATGAGGGTTTCAATAAAAGAGTAATACTACAAGCTGTGAGTTACAGTCGCGGGTACTTATTGTCTCCATATTGTGTATTTTATGGTGTTTGCAAAGCATAGGGGATATACTCGTATTCATATTGTCAACCTCACATCTCGTCAAACTATCCATGGTGTTCCGAGCTACGCACATAATAATAGTATCAGCTTTCTTCGCAGAAGGGAATAATATTCTTTCTTTTGCTTTATTTCATTTTACGTGGCACAAGAAAATAGGCCTCCAAGTCCATTAAATTGATTCATGTCACACGCATCTACGTGTCCCTTTTATTGTTCACTGCTCTCATATCGGCTTTACATTATTTTCGATCGCCTTTTTTCGTATACGGTCATACACGTTTTTGCCATACATAAGTACGTATCTAGGGATTATATTATAATTTCCATTTATTTTACTTTCGTCCTTCATCTATCAGTTCCATGCTTCACAATAGGATTGGTATCAAAACGCTGGCCTTGCTTCCTTTGATGTTTGTACTAACAACTACCATTGCACTCTTACATTGATTGATTTTCCTGCATTTACCCTTTGTCAACTTTCTTATCAGTCTACCAAACTATCGCAAACCTTATTTCAAGTGCACAAACCATACCTACTTTTCTACTTGTTCTAATGATTCACCGATCGCAACTGTTATAAAAAAAAATGGTTAAGAATTATGTAAATTCACCTCATTTCAAAAATCAAAGCAAGGTATTGGGAATTTGGCTGCTGACACCCTTTTCAAATGTGCATTTTACATAAAAGGATATCTTACTTAAAACAACAATGTATTTTAAACGTGTAACGTATTCATTTATGGCAGGGTAAATGAAAAAAAAAAACCTATTTTAAAGTAGTTAAATAATCAATATAATAATTTTAGTAGTCAAGTAATCGGATAAAGACTTAGTGAAAATTAAATAATAACTTTGTACAAGACCACCAATTTAAAAAAAAAAAATATCGGCCGGTTTCGCTTAGCCTAAGCATCATCGGGATATAAAATTAAACTAAACAAAAAATACAAAGTGTGTGGTTATATATGAGGCCTGTTCAAAAGAAAATGTGAATTTTGAATTTTCGCGGGCTGTGAACATTCGATTATCGTTTTTTTTTGTTTGGTATGTTGGTACACGTATGTTTATCATATGTTAGCATTATCAGCCATTTTGGATTAGTGGTTTGTTTTTGACAACTAGAAAGGTTAGTCACGTTTTTGTGTGTTCTTCGATTTTTCTTACTTTTGAAAAAAATGGATCAAAGAATATGTATTAAATTTTGCTCTATTTTTTCAAAAGTAAAAAATTGAAGAACACGCAAAAACGTGACTAACCTTTCCAGTTGTCAAAAACAAACCACTAATCCAAAATGGTTGATAATGCTAAAATATGATAAACATATATGTACCAACATTACAACAACAAAAAATCGATAGTCGAATGTACACAGCCTGCGAAAATTCAAAATTCACCTTTTCTTTTGAACAGGCTATGTATACATACATAGGGAGAACACAATACAAAATAAAATAAGAGAAAAGTGAAAAAACAATAAAATAACATTTAAATTTTAACAACAGAACAGAGAGACAAGTAATATGAAATGAAAGAGACAAAACGTCAACTGAGAATTTGACTAAAGAATAATTATGAAATTAAAAGACATAGTTAAAAAAAAAAAGTTTTATGGTTTCATAAAGTACACTGAATTACTCTCACAATTATTAACACAATCGTTGTTCTCTTCAAAGTAAACATGAAGCTGGCACATCTAAACCCAAATTATAAGAAGTTTATATCATCACTTTTAATATGTTGTAGATATTTCCCTCTGCCCTTTAGCAGCCGATGTTATTTGCTTAGCTTACACAGCGTTCCTTTCCCGATTACCTGCTCTCCTCCCGCGCATCCCGCTCCGTGCTCTTCACACTGCCTGCCACGTGCAATATTACCACGCGTGTGCCGAGAACCTATTTAATATATTATCATGTAAGAATGAACATTATGTTGTTATAATCCCATAATACAATAAAACCTTGTTCCTAACTGCGTGTTGTTACATAACGACGTATCTGCACACTATTATGTGCTCCTAGTAATGTGTTTCGTAGTCAGAGAGGTATTAAAAATGAGAAATGTTTAACAGAAGCTTAATATTTTTAAATTGGTAATACGTGGTGGAATTCCACTCGAGTTCCTCATTATTTAAACTTTTTTTTTAATTTGTATTTAAAAAAATATTCATCCTGCAATTCTTGCGGTTGTTAAAATTCTCACGATTCCCACATTTCTAATTATTCTTACAGCATCTGACTATTTTGCGGAATCACATTTTAATTATTTAGATTCAAAGACTTCATAACTTTGTTCCATTTGTTTATTTTATGCCCGACCGGTATTAATCTGGTACGGGGATCTTCCAACTTTTCGGGTTGATTTTCTGTTTGATCACATCAGTTTTAAAATTATTCTTCTGATGCTTCTTATGATGATTGGAGGTTGATGACTATAAGGGAATCTTCACACTGTAAGTTGAACCCCGGAACAACTCTGCAGAACTGCAATCGTACCAGTCACGTAGATTTCGAATGCATTAAGTGCGGTGTCTTTCATCAATCTTCCCCTGGATTATCAATTATTTTATTTAGGAAAACATACAGTTTTATACAAATTTTGATAAATAAAGTGATTAAAATTTTGCATTCACCAGTGAAGTTTCCGCTAGTAATATATATTGTTTAACCATAATGGAAAAAATAAATTGAATAATAATAATTAATTAACTATATTAAAATAATACATCAAAATAATGTGAAAAAAATACAAACACGACATAATAAAATAACATAACATAAAATAATAACGTAGTAAATAAAATATAATATATAATAATGGTGTAATCTTGTATTTTCTCTAATGATCGTAGAAATTCAACTTATCTTTGAAATTAGTAATTTAATAAATCACATTTTATTGGAACAGATGTAACGACACACTTATCCATACTTAGCCTTATGACTTATAACACTAACCCCTTACTTATAAACGAGGTGTAAATGTTACGCGTGTTATAAGGTCGGAATAGCGATAAACTTGCTATAAAACCACGGCTTATCTGTCTAATAATGGCCTACGTCCGGTGTAACTAAACCAACGCTAAGTCGGCGCTTAAAAATCTAATGAGTAAGACGGTTAGAGTATATATAGTGGTATCAAACCAAAGCAGTGTAGTCAGTTTTTGATGATGTTTACCTGACTCGGCGGACCTGGGCGTGGCTAAAACCAAGGCTAGGGTATTTATACATCCATTCATAGCACATATCGACATAATGTTTTTGATTATTCGTAAAACGAATTTCGCACTATAAACTTTACTCTCTGTCAGCCAGACGTCAAGTTTCTGATATATTAACTTTACACAAAATTATGCATTCATCAATTGATGCACCAAATATTTTATCCCAAATTAACATCAACATACCAATAAGAAAATCAACGAGGAGGATAAACAATATTTTTAATATTAAAGCCTACCACACAAATACGGGATATTTCTCTCCTTTGGCGAGAACATTAAGAAACTACATCACAATTCACTGCACAAACAATGAAGTAGACATTTTTACTGACACGATAAATCAATTTAAAAAAAAATCTGTCAATCATATCAAGCTGATATTGTAATGATGCCCTTTAGTTATAGACTAGTTATATGAAGTACCAAGTACCAAACGGCTAATAGGCATCTCTTCAGTAGAGGTGTCAATAATCCATTCATTTCTACCTTGTATAATATTATTCCTTTGATTTTGTTTGTTATTCATTTATTTTTGCATTTTTCGTAAACTTTTGCTTGATTACTAACTATTTCACAGTATTGATATCAACAAAAATATAGCATATAACCTAAAAAAACCGTTTAGTTGTGTCAAGTTTAGTGGCATAGTAAAAAATGTGGGCGGAGTCCCGTGGTGACCCAGGAGCCCAAGATCATTCTGACAGTACGTAGAAGCGGAGTATTATATTTGTTGTCTCTTTTTCTCTCATGGTGTACGACGTGAAAACCCGGAGAAAGTGATTTAACGCATGTTTGTATCGGGTGAATAAAAATAATTAGCCATCTCTCCATACATCGTTTCTCCAAGTTATAACATAAGTGACAAAATCGCTGTAAACGGATTGCCGTTTTTTTTACGTTTTACGTTTTTATATCATCTACCACACCGAGCGGCCATGTGGCCGTGTGGCGCTGTGGAAGTGGTCATGTTCCTCCTTCAGACCGTTTATTTCTCGGGGTTTATTTCCTTGAATCGGCCAGCGGGCATATTGTTCCCACGTCCCACCTTTATTCGAGCCTTTTAGTGCACGAATGCACCTTGCGTCTAACCTTCCCGATCGCAGGCTGCATTTTGATTCGACCGAGGATGTAATAGCGATGGAGAAGTCGGCATTCGCCACTTTTGACGGTTCTCCACACCGGCGACCAAATTATTGTAAAAGTTCCTACCTCTTACGAAATCTCAGATTCTGTAAATAAATTTAAAAAAATCGAAAATTCAGTTAAACCGCCCTAAAATAAATATTTTTTTCGTCAATTTTCATGTTTCTATTTTTAATTTAATCTTATTTATCCGGCTGCCTCGGGGAACCGACTGAATTAAGATCTTAATTATGTATTATGAATGTTAATACTAACTAACTAATCGTCACCCGCAGGGGTATACCGAGAAGATGAACCGCCACGTAACTCTGTCTTGGCACACACTCCTTGCTTCATTCACATTTATACATACTCCTCTATTATTCTGACTCTCGTCCTCTTCTTCCTCGTCTTCTTCGCGCGTCTCCCACTATTACTACCATTAACTTTCGCGTCATATATTGATATAAGGATGTTAAAATTAAAAGTACAATATTATTCATATTGTTATGAACGCAAATGTTTGAATCTTTTTAATAATTCAGTTTTTGTATGAACATATTCAGCAGCCTGTACCGCGCATTGCTGAAAATTTCTTAAAATCTTAGTATAAAAATAATATTCATACTTCATATATTTGATAAAAGGTTTATTTTCTGCTACAACAATACTTCCTGGTTTTAAGCTTTTTAACCCATCCTTCTCTTTCGGGTCTACCATTGTTGATCTTCAAATAATCAGACTTTCCCAATCTTTCTCGTACTAACTTCAGGCATTTTGGACTACTTATGTTTACATAATATTCATGGTGTCCGGCGGTAAAGTGCAGTGACTTCGGGAGGTGATTCTACATGGTAATAATACGAGTAAAAAAATACGAATATCTTTTTTTTTAAATTCCAATTCGTTTTTCATTAAAAAAGATATTCCATACGCACAATTTAACAGCTTTACCCAAAAGTAAATCTCGCTCCGATGACCACACATTCTTTAGAAATTGTTTTGGTCCCAATATCGGTTGATTGTAGTAATAATATTGTTATCTCCCGAATAACAACTTGTATTCACGCATTCGTGTTCGTATTTTTTATTGTTATGCGTCTAATTGATGCAGTTGAATAATTTTACTACTCTCGTATTAGTCTTCTAATTGCACATTTAAATATTTAATGGGCGCGGACACCGTCGTTAATTTGGTAGATATTCGTTATCGTACAGCGTAGTTTGCGTGTTAATGTTTTACTAGCCAACATATTTTTTAATACATACAATGATCGTGCTTGAAATACGCACACACAATGGTCCTTATAAAATATTGCTTCGACTTCCCTCTTTATACTTCTGATTACTTTGCTCATTATATGAAATGCGGTAGGTTTTAGCCTTAAGGTCCAAAGTCCAATATCTAATTTATATTAAATCCTGTATAGTCCTGCCGCTGAAAGTTTAGTAATAAACTCTCTTTCTATTATGGTATGCGTCGTTTGTGATACATTAGGAGAGATCGCAACAAAGCTACCAGCGGGATGCCTTTTGCAAATTCCTGTTTTTCGCTTCTTTCGGCGCCAATGAGAACGCAAATATGTTTAAAATCCTATCTCCTACGTAACATTGATTGACGTTCTATTTTTGAATCATTCCTCCGTCTTATGTAAGGGATGAAACGCGATTCCGTCGACCAATTTGGATTTGGGTTCGTGGGGGTAAGGTTTTATTATTTTGTGGTTGTTGGCCGAGTCGGAGGGGCAGAAAGGGAGCGGGAAGGAGACGGGGAGCGGGGAATCTGCGGGACAGGATCCGGAAATTAGCTGGCGAAATACGGATTAGGGAAGCCGGGCGGAGATTTCTCTGTAATATTACCCAATACTTTCGTCTCTTATACTCATCTATGCTAACGGATAGGCCGGGGATGACCGGGGGTGCGACCCCACTCCTCGGAGAACTTTTCGAGGATTAGATCTACTCACCCTTCTACCCAATACTCCGTGTATTCATCATTGTAATTTATCTTTGTATAGCTTATCCTAATCTAACTTTTCAACCATATCCTCGGTTGTCAACAGCTGCTAGATAATAAATATTATTGTCGTCATCTCAATTATCATTTTGTATTATTCTGATTTCTCAGTTAAACCGGTGGTCAATATAAACATTATTTGGGGCCTATTATAAATAGTTCAACTTGCATAATGCACTTTTTGGTTTGTCCATACTCATGCACAGCTCAAAAAATATCGATGAGCTAATAATAATTGCATCTTTTAATGCTATATCAAGATTTCAAAAATATATCTGTCGTGATAGCTATTTTTATCAAAACACGATGTTATAATATATTTCAAGATTTATTTTCAATTAAATAAATCTCAGATAAAATACAAAAATTAATAATTAAATTTTTTTCTCTTTTTATTTATTATTAATCTATTAACGTAATGAAAAAAATAATATATAATTTATTATTACGGTTTCAAGTTCGGTTCACTGTAAAAATTTGAACCAAGAATCTTGTTTAAAAAACAGCTTCACCTTTAGAGAAAAATGTTTTTTTAATTTTTGTACATAAAAAAGAAAAAAACTTATTTAATTTTAAATAAAAGTAATTTAGTTTTAACACCACTTTATTGGATACATAAACCAACCGGTTTCGGCTCTACCTGAACCTTCTTCAAGGCTGAACAAATATGTATTAATATCAATACATATTTGTCCTGAAGAAGGTTCAGGTTTTCTGACGGCCTCCATAGTCGAGTGGTAAGACACTCGACTACGAATTCAAAGGTCGCGGGTTCAAACCCGGCGTGCGCCAATAACTTTTTTTTAATTAATATGTGTCATAACACATTTAATTCATATGAAAATAATAAGTATATTTGCGGCACGTTCCAGAGTGGTAGATACTTTAAGTACCGCCCTGGTGAAAGACCACCATTCAGAATCAAAACGTTGCTTGAAATGGCTATAGCCGTGTTTGGTGACCAGATATGAATAGCCAGGTACTTCCCAACCTTCCTCTTCCCAATCTCCTTCCCCTCCCCAGTACCTTCAGCCTCACAACATACCCTACTTGGGGATGCCATAGTCTCACTGGCTCTAGACGGTTGGGAGCAGTTGAGACTCTTGTGCGGTATTCATATAAAAAAAACAAAAAAAAGTAGATCCGAAACCGGTTGGTTTATGTATCCAATAAAGTGATGTTAAAACTAAGTTACTTTTATTTAAAATTTAATTATGTCTTTCCACAAAGTGAGTGCTTCATGTCAAAGTTTAAAAAAACTTATATTAGATTAGTATACCATGTTTAGCTAAACACTAAACCTATAAGAGCTTTAATTTTTTAAATGTTAATTTAAGCTTAAGAGGTGTAGCCTTACTCAAACATCATGACCTATCAATCTGGATAAGTGTTTGGTATCAATAAAACTTTTATTACAAAATATATTTATTTCCTCCAAAGGTGCGGTTCTGTGTTTGCGGCAAGACTCCGTGTCCTAATAATAATGTAATTTATTGATGCCGTTTTGGTTTGAATTTAAATTGACCAATTGATCATTTATAACTTTCGTCTTATAATATATTAATACATAGCTGTATAATAATAATTAAACCTATTATATTATACTACGGGATACTTACTAATATCTATTAGGTGCTAACTATCTAATATCTACCAACTCATTCTTACTATTTGTTTTTTTCAATTTTTTTACTTTCGTGCTTTTTGTTTGTTCTTCCTTTTATTTATTTTTAGAGCTTGTTTACAAATTTTTCATTCTGTTCAGTACATACTTACTGATGTTCAAATTCTATTTTTTCTAATTTTTTTCTCTTGTTTAATACAATAAATTGAAATATTCGTATGTTTACCTATCTGTTTTTTAATGTAGTGTTGATAATAAATAAATATTGTATTTATTTTTTAATTATTTATTTAATGCTTTTAATATTTTGTTTTTATGATATTGTCCTTCCTAGGATGAGTTTATTCCGAGCCCTTGAAAGTTAATATGGTGTGAATTGTTTCAGCAATATAAACTATTTTGCGTGTAAAAAAATAGTTCTTTAAATAATGTATTTCAAAATGTATAAATAGAACATATATACTTTGTTTTTAACCACTTTTTTATTTAATATTTTGTCTACCGGTTTCGGAAGTACCCTTCCATCATCAGGACAATATTAAATTAATCTTTAGATAATAACTTCATCTCTTCTGGAAGAAACATATGTGGAGATAAATTCTGTACACGATCAAAAAATGTATGTTTTGAAGTATCTGGAGAATGTATATTAGTATTCATTTTACAAAGATTTTGAAGTTTATAAACTTCAAAATCTTTGTAAAATGAATACTAATATACATTCTCCAGATACCTCAAAACATACATTTTTGAGAATTTATCTCCACATATGTTTCTTCCAGAAGAGATGAAGTTATTATCTAAAGATTAATTTAATATTGTCCTGATGATGGAAGGTACTCCGAAACCGGTAGACAAAATATTAAATAAAAAAGTGGTTAAAACAAAGTATATATGTTCTATTTATAAATATGGCAAGCCACAAAGTTAATGCTTTTTTACGAATATATATTTCAAAATGATTCACTTTGATTCGTAAGTAGATAAGTATCAAATAAAGAAACCTTGTTCTTTGTTATCTACCGCAGATCGTTTTTATTAAAAAAAAACTACAACTGTTTGATATCAGGCTCTGCGTATTTTTGTCGTTTTTCACCATTTTGAAATATCAACAGAGGTCTAGACGCATTAACGTGCTCGGTAACAGCGGCGGATAAATGGCGGACGGAGCCTCCGTGGGATGTGTAACGTGATTAAAACCGCATCCGAATATTGCCGATTCATCCATATTGCACCACCCTCCCGCCCCGTGCTATGTGCCCGGCGCGGTACCTACCTACCTACCCACCTGCTCGCACAACATCCCCTCAACGGTCTAACTACGTAAATACCTCGTGAGCATAGATTAATTTTCATGTAAATGGAAACCGCTGTGGTAAGCTTACTAAAATGAATGGGCCAAGTATCTTGATTTCCGGAAATTATTTTCATTATTATTCCGAAGTTTAATGTTGTTGTTTTTTTATGGCAATACCGCACAAAAGTATCAACTGTCTGTCTGAAGTCAGTGGGACCATGGCATCCCCAATTGGGGTATGTTGTGAGGCTGAGGAGAACGGAAAGGGGAGGGAGATGGGGAAGAGGAAGGTTGGGGAATATACTCGTATGTTGTAGTCTTTTGTTGATTCTCCTCTGCATTAAGTTAAGGTATTACTTGTTTACATATGTATTTAGCAATGTTAAATAACCCGAAAGCGATGAAGCCTTATTTATTAAGTCCAACGTAATTCAGTTAAATCTATTCTGTTCAAAATCCTTTACAAGAGGTTTAGGTTATCGTTTGTTTTTCTATATCTTCTAGCTTAACTAAAAAATATTCAGGGAAATAACACAGAGTAGAAGACACAAAACACATTATATGCGATTCTGAGAGTATCTTCCACTCTGCAATCGATATTGCAGCCTCCCAATTGAAAGTCAGATGCATAGAACATTACGAAGGCTGTATTATTTCTTAGTCGACTCTATTTGATTTTATTTCTGAACTTGAACATTGTTAGATGTCAGCTCTAAATAGACTCCCTAATGGGTTCGAATATCTGGATAATTTATCATCCCAGAATGCTGTACCAAAGTTCTGCTATCCTTTTGTGTGTAACATTGTTCCAGTAGTTTAGGACCACCCGGTGGGACTCGGTTCCAACCCCGCCTTTAGTCCAGTCCAGGAGCACCTACCGCATAACCAAAAACAATTTTGGTTTTTAAGCGATCAACGTCCGTTTGAATATTAACAGCGTTCCGACTGAACTGGTTAGCTTGTTTAAATATTGCTTCCGGTGCATATTTGCGAATGCGAATATCAATTTTAATCACCCTATGAGTTCGATGTATAAAAATTGGCGTGGATGGACCGTGCAAATAAATACGAGACTATTTAACTTTAATTGATTTAGTTTGCGGAAGCCATGTTTTTATTTAATTATAAATTTTATTTGATTATTTAACAGGTAGCTAGCTCCCGCTGTACACAGTCTCATTTTAGGCAGGGGCAAATTTACGGGTAGTTTTAATGGGCGCTTGATTACGGCTCCACGGTGATAGGGGGCACCCAATTTAAATATAAATTTTTTTAAGCATTCAATTTTTTAACCCCTAAACTTCGCCCCACTACAATAGCAGCTCAGAGAAACTATGCTTTCCTTAGGGTGCACTGGTAAGTGTAGCACCTATTGATTATTTCACATATTTCGTTAGTCTACCAGTTTATATTATAGAAGCGTGTCTTTCAGAGAAAATTTACATTTTATAATTATTCTACTTCAACCTAACAATATTATGCTCCTATGCGACGAATTCTACATCTGGGAAACAAATACTTCGATGTTGTTGATATATTTAGTACATACAATTTTTTATTTATTTCTTGTACAATATGTTTGCACTGCTTATGAGTATATTATATATTTTTTAATATAAATATTTGCGTGAAAACCTTTAACGGGCGTAAATAAATAAATTATCATTGTTACCCTGCAATATTTTCAAAGTGTTGGCTATTTTAAAGGGGGTTAGATTAATATTTACCATATTATTTTTAAAAATCATGAAAATAGTATAATTACTTAATTGTATGCATTTAGAACTGAAAAAAAAAATAATAATATTTAAAAAATATTTTTTCTTTTAAATATTTTGCTACGTGATTTTTATTACGTCTGTCGCATTCCATGAAATGTTTTGATGGTTACCGGCGAAAATACTGATAAGTATTTCATGAAATTTTTAAATTTAAATTGATAATATTTTACAAAAAAACTTACTTATAAAACTCACTCCATGTTATTAAATCTATAATTCATAAAGTAGGTGCTGGATTTTAAGATCGGAATTGTGTAGAATTACGAAAATAGAATAATGAATTTAGAAGTTAGGTCGATTGCCATCGGGAATGTTAAAAATGTATCATCAAAAAAAAACCCCGATCGGTTTTAATCCAGCCCTGACTATTGGCACACAAAACAATATTATTTTTCAGAAACAGTCCAACATTGATTAATTAATCAACTTTAAGGTATTCAATGTTTTCCGACAGTGCATCACTTTCTATGGTTGTACGATGTGCATTATTGCTAATTGCGCACGTATCTAAGATTATGCCAATTCCTCGCCATGCTTGGCTTACACTTTAAAAGCAAGTGTGCATGTTTTTTGTCATTTTGAAGAAATAAATATTAACACTCACCAGTCACTACCTAGATTGAGAAAAGATTATGAATCTTCAATTTCCGAAAGCTGTAAGAATTTTTTCGGTATTTCGAGTGTACGATATATTCATTAATTTAATGTACTGCTGAAAAATGGACACAATTTAAAATCGCCGCAAATTTTGTTCGGGGTATCAACATTTTTCAGGGTGGATAATGTTATTAATAGTATTAGTTAATTATTGGAGAGCCAGAACAAGATATGTTTTGTATTATTTTTCGTTTCACTTATAAAACTGTGTTAGATTTGTAGCCGACTTGTTCGAAGCATCGCGTTCGCATCCAAACGTCCCGGATTCAATCCTTTGCATGCTAAGGTTGGGGTATGTTAAATTTTCGCCACATTGGACATCGTCATGATTTAACGCTTAGCATCATTCGTTAACCGTCGATTATAGGCCCATTTCAGCTTTTAAACAAATTGTCATCAGCTGATAAGCATAACAACATGACTGTTATGCTTTAAAGCTGATAAAAAAATGTAAAAAAGCTTAAACAGACTGAAAATCAACGTTTAACAGGAACCGTATAAAAAAATGGTACTTACGAGTATTTTGTGACGGTGTCAAACTTGACGAAAGTTTGAAACAACCCGCACTTAGTCATGGACAAGAAACGATTTTGTAAAAATACATGTTAAGAAATCAGTTATGGCTTTATAATATGCCAGTATCCAATAACTGTATTATGTTTTTGGTATGTCCTTTACAAGAAACATTCTCTTGCTGCACTTTTGTAAATGCACACTTATTGAAGGCCATTCTACTTTCAATTGCATTGTGACCACCGGTTGTAATCGTAAATCACAAAAAATGATTCGTTCGTTAAATAATAAAATTTGCCAACCGTGAAATTATGCCATTATCAAATGGATAAACGCGCGGATCGGGAAGAAATGTGCTGGCATAATATTTGCATCAAATATACTCGAAAGCGCGTGTTACGCCTAATTCAAACGATTTCGTGAACCTTGAAAAGAATCTGGTACCTATGGAAAACAGTACAAACAATCTTAATTGTAAAGCTGAAATTCGTTTGCATCCATAAAAACTCTTGAGCTCTAATGTTATGAAATTTGCACAGCTTCTTGTCAGTGTTATTTTTTTTTAAGATCAACGCATCTATTTTCAGCGCTCGATGTCATTTCGATCATGGGCTGCGGAGCTTTGAAATATACATTAAACAAATTAAAATAATTCTATGATATAGGAATTGACTCGAGTATTTTGCAGGGGCGGCTCGTAAATTTTTTGTGCTAGAGTGCTGAGATTGAAAAAAACGTCATGATTGATGTTATTGTAGCAGAAAATGTTTTTTTTTTTGTTTTGATGAGCAAATGACCCACCAAAACTGAAAATTTTTCATACAGCAAAAAAACCAACAGTCAATACCGTCGTGTTTTTCAATCTCAGCCACTCTAGTTCACTAAAAAGTCACAAGCCCCTGGTAGTTTGTATCTTTTTTCTTAAGTTTTGTGTCCTCTTTTGTTTAATACAACTATACCCAACCTAAGACCACAGATTTATTGTACACGATGTTTTACAATTTGACTTATATATTGAAAAAAAAAAATGCTGGCGCTAGACAGATGATTAGATTGGGCAGGAATGTCGACGTGATGTGCAATTGACAGCGGCAGATCCATATGAATAAGCACCTAGCTACTTCCTGGAACTGATGTAAATCGGGAAAATTTTCCAGACGGTCGTTATTTCGGACTCGTTTCCAGGTTTGCGAATAACGTATTGCATTACATTAATTACCGCTGGCAAAGAGCTTTCGTAAATGTGAAATAAATAGCCGTACTCTTTCATTAGCTTAATGCATCCAACTATTTACACAAAAAATCTTGCAAACGTAAAATTGTATTTGCATGACTCGCGTGATATTAAGTAGTGCTAACCATACCTAGGGTATCCCATATTTCATTATGTCACTCATGTAAAGACCTAGGTTTCTTCTTTTGGGACATTTCTATGGTTAAAATGTCACTCATGTGAAGACCTAGGTTTCTTCATTTAGGACATTTCTATGGTTAAAATATCACCCATGTGAAGACCTAGGTTTCTTCGTTTGGGACATTCCTATGGTTAAAATGTCACTCATGTGAAGACCTATGTTTCTTCGTTTGGAACATTTCAATGGTAAACATGTTACTCGTGTGATGATCTAGATTTCTTTGTTTGTAAAAATCGATGTCACTCATGTAAATACCCAAGTTTCTTTGCTTGGAAGATTTCTGTGGTTAAAATGTCACCCATGTGAAGACATAGGTTTCTTTTTTTGAAACATTTCGATAGTCAAAAAAATACTCATGTGATGACCTAGGTTTCTTCGTTTGGAACATTTCGATGGTTAAAATGTCATACATTTAATGACCTAGGTATATGTTAAAAGTGAACTAGTTTAGTATTCAAGACTAGATTTTTAACTTATTATACTTTGGTGGTAGTATATATTATCACCTAAAACAATATGAGGATCTACGTTCATGTTAAAATGTCTCCTGCAGTTTGTTCATACATGTATGTATGCAAGTATTACATGTGTGTAATTTTTCTAAAATAATTCCCATCGCAAATTAGTTTAATTGCTATGAAGTCGAAACAGTCTGGTTTCGTCGAGTCGACACAACTGTATGGTAAACACCATTGTTAGATTGTGGCATTGAACCGGCGACGAGCGTAACATTCAATATTATTGCAGAGAAATAAATCTAGAAAATATAAAACGGTACGAGACCAATTCCCTTGTGAGTGTATCTCCGAGGAGAGATTGTTGTGTTTGCCTTTCGATCTGTGATATAAAACTGCTTATTTATTTTCATTTTATTGCCGAGCGCCGTTTTAGTGTCCCCGATATTCGGTTACTTGTGCACGCTACTAAAGCTCATTTGAGAGCATTCGTATGCAGGGCTGCCACTGGAGCCGATTCCTCGGGGGAATTGAAACGGATCGTCGATCACTTACGCTCCGTCCCCGCAGCGCGAGCTGCTCGGGCCACGCAGTCGAAAGGGAGGATCCAGCACCCCCTCCTCATAGACTGCCTCCGACGGTCTGCACACTGTCTGTTGGAAGGGTGGACCAGGTTTGGAAGGAGAGCATCGACTGTTTATAGGCATCGTTTATGCATTACGGAACGACGGTTCGCATTGTGCCCTCTATCGGAGTCGTCATTAGTGAACATGTATGCTCTGACAGACAAGCGGACTTAGCCCTTGTCTGTTTAGTCGGGCTTTGTGAGACGTTGTGCTTCAGCCGTAGCCGAGTGAAAGAAGACCACTCGCGGCTCTCCCGCGAGCGCACGGATCACCACGACCCGCCCCAATCGTCGATACTCATTCTCGTTCAAGATACCCTTTGCCGTACACTCTGCGCGTACATTTCTTCGCACGACGTCATAAAAAAAAAAACAAACGCTAATCACTCTGTGTATCTCTTCAAATTAGAATGTTTATTTATGTTTTTGGCGCATTTATGTTTACCGAGGTTTATCATTTCAATTTCAGTCATGCATATAAAAATATGCATTACCTCACACCGCTCAAAAGAGAGTGACGTTTCTTATCATATTGTTCTTATTGACTGAGTGACAAGCCTTATGATAACTATTCTAGCACCCGTAACTAGTACAAGTACATGGATACACACTGCATACGTCTAATATGGTAATTACGTTTCTGACAACGGAATGACAATGTGACACGTGAACTGTTATTGCACACAATACATGAAGGTATACCGCTGATAGCTCTGTTGTAATCTCTCCCTCTTTCTCATAAACAATGGGTGTATCAGAAAGGGATGTAGGAACGGAGCTACGTTTATAATATATCAACGTTACAACCTTCGTCACTTCTGATATGTCTTTATTTACGATACAACAGTCTGATATCATTACACAATGAATTCTAAAGCGAATTACGCCTACGAATAGCTTGTGTAGTAATTTCTGAAATTCATCGTGAATACTATGGAAGATGCTATATATCTCTGTCTCAGCATTTTTAGAGTGGCAATTCTTAGCGTGATTGTTTTATTAAAAGCTAATCTTGAAACGTAATCATCATTATTTTCCTTTGTTATTTTTTAGTCCGCCGTATGTTTTGTCGTTTTGTGGCGTGTCTCCAGATACGACATTGCATGACGGATCCAGCACAACATCAGTTACATCACGACACGTACTTCCGTCTCCAGAATATGTTCACCCGCTCGTGTCTTCGTGGTGCGGAGTCGAATAAATCTGTCGAATTCGTCCGGTTGTTAGATTTTTATGATTGACTAGAGGGGCGATATCGCCTCCTCGGGGGCGGCTTGAAACATATAAGAATCGTTTACAATATTTGCTTCGAAAATGTGTTTGGAAAGGGGTGCGTTGAATCGAATAAGTTTGAGAGACCCTGTCCTAAAGATATTCACGCGACTGCCGCCTTAGAACTGGCGGAGTATCGAGATTATATTTTGTGTAGCCAAAACCGCCCGAGCCGCTTCGGAAGCGACAACGATGGGCGTAATTGAATTTTATTGTGATCGTAATTAGTCCCCGGCCCGGCCTTACATCATTCGTCCCAATTACGTTGTCGGTAATTTTATTGGCCCACCTTTTTCGGGCGATCCTATCGTGATTGTCGGACGTGGAGCTTATTACGAGCGGGCCATTGGTCCCGGACTTGGAGTTTTCAGCCTAGGCGCCACTGAACAGATCATCCATAGAAATGTGATCTCTACCGGTTTGAAAGAAAACTGATGCGGCCAATTTACATAAGTTCTTTTGACTCGAAATTGATTAATTGTAAATCATGTCTATGCGCTTTGTAGCTGCTGTAGTATAATTTATTATGATAAGTACTTACCGCACTATACTTTAATAAACAATTGCGCACGGACGTCTCTAATGAGAAGCGACGCAGAAAAAAGAATCTGGTCGGTGTGCAGGCAGCTGAAAATAATCGATATCGGCCTCGCGAGCGATTTTTTGCAGAGGTGAAAATAGGGTGATCAACGATATTAACGGGTTCGATTCAGTAGATCGGAATCCCGAAATTTCCTAAAAGAAGTCTGAAGAGAGGGAAGTGTGTAAAAAAAAAAGGATAAACGGACAGCTGAGGAATCGCAACTGCGCCACGGTGCTTGAATTGACCGGCAATACCGCCAGGGACAACACGACGACCAGAATCATTCTCCACCGCATGCAGCATGACGTCTTACAGTGCTAGCCGCTGTATTACAAGCTGCTCTACGACCTCGCTAGAGAGGGGTCCTAGCTTACATCC
The DNA here is from genome assembly GCA_022651775.1 of Drusus annulatus. Taxonomy (NCBI): domain Eukaryota; kingdom Metazoa; phylum Arthropoda; class Insecta; order Trichoptera; family Limnephilidae; genus Drusus; species Drusus annulatus. The sequence goes on along the minus strand of JAGWCC010000155.1, from coordinate 81,550 downwards.
TGTGCGGTAAGTACTTGTACTTAACATAATTTATTATGTTATACTGCAAGACCTTTTTTTCGGCCAGGAAAGGCGGAATTTGTAACATGGTTGTAGCAAAAGTGAGCTTGCACGAAATTGTGGTGGTTTGTAAAATTTTCTGGATTATTAATTGTTTTATTTACTCACCTTCTCTGTTGCAACTTATCCAGTTCAACATTCCTTGCCGTAGACTCAGAAACAATGAATTGCTGTTCCTCAATCATCACAATACTAATATGGGTATAATTCTTGACTCTACCAAACATTTCACTAGACCATGGCTTGAATGTTCTCTCTTATGTTCATTTTGCCTTATTTTTGTAATCGCTACATTCATTATTATGTATATGCTTTTCCTCCTCTGTTGCTCTTTTTTCCATTTCGTGTTTTATATGTATTTTTTGTAATTGGACTTAAGTCCGTTAATTTATAAATAAATAAATTAGTGTTCGCTTCGGTGAAATCAATAATCTTACAACAGTGTTCACTTCAAAATTACTGCCATTCATCTATCAGTGTGGCATAATTAATTAGCAAGCCGATAAAATTTACAAAATGTTAAAAATAGAATTTTTGAGTGCCCTCGGGGTGAAATTCTTAACTAAACGGTGCTATAAAAAAATTGTTCAATAATCATAATATGAAAGAATTTCGTTATTTGATAATGTTGGATCGATTTCAACAAAAGTGAAAAAAAAAGTGTACTTCGAACGCACGGACACGCCCACAACACGCTTCTGTCCGTGTATCTCTTCAGTGGTCCCGGGCTTAATTTTTCAGCCTCTGAGTGATTACGGCCGACTCCATTCCCGATACGCATAGAAACTCAATTAGGACATTTTTTACGAAATATTTTACTAATTTCATATGGGTATAGTCGTGCCGCTGAGAGCTCCGTTTTTAACCCTCTTTTGTTGCGTGAGTCGTTTACGAGAAATAGACAGAGGTTACAACGATACTCATTGCTTTTTGCAACTTTCATACAGAAAAACTGTTCGTGTGTCCCACTATAATAACTCAAACGGTGAGCATTAACGTGGTGAAATGTGTCCATATTTTTTCTGCCTGAAATTCTAGCATGTTTTCTGATCACATCGCTATTTCCACTAGGAGCTTTCAAATATCCAAACAAATGTCAAACTTAAACTACTGTTGATGTTTGAACTTCGTAATAATGTACCTACTACTCATAACGATTTAACAAATTTCATTATACGTACTTACTTGTGTACTTGTTTATACAGTCATTATAATATTAACTATACATTTATTTTACCACTTTACACAACTTCACCTCACGGTTTAAAAAAAATAAATATATTGTTTATATTATGTATTACCAATACAACTTCTCTTAAGAACTGTTTCTAAATTAAAATATAGTAATGATTTAATAATACCAAATGTTTCACTTTAATGTTTATTTTATTAAGACTGGACCGGTTTTACCTTGTAACGGGCATCTTCAGACTGATACAATTCTACTGGTCCGGTGTTAATAAAAAAAACAGTGGAATAAACTTTGTAATTTGGCATTATTAAATCATTAAAAAGGAATTCTTTCTACCAGGAATTAACAGTTTCAAAATTATAAATAATTGAATATTTTAATTGCCTGTAAAAACCCATAAGACGTTAATAAATAAATAATATGACAAAACTTGTAATACTCATCCACATCAACATTCCTTGCCGTTTACTCAGAAACAATGAATTGCTGTTCCTCAATCATCACTCTACTAATTATGGGTATCATTCTTCACTATCCAGAATATCGAAACTTGTTAACTCAAGCCACGGTCTTAAACATGTTGGTACCAATCTAAATGATTTTTGTCATTCTTTACGACTCTGCCAATTCTTTGATTTGGCTTTGGCTTTGATTTTAATGTTCTTTCTTATATATATTTTTGTCATTGCTTCATTACAATATTATGCATGTGCTGTTCTTTCTCTGTTGCCCTTTTTGTCCATTTCGTGTTATGTATTTTTTTTTGTAATTGGACAATAGTCCGTTAGTTTATAAATAAAACGCCATATTGTTTGTTACATTTTTAGTACATTTAAAAGAGATAGAAAGTCGGACGAAGCCGCATAGAATACTAGTATAACATTAATTGCTTTATTATTTCAAAGGTGGGTATAATAAACTCGAACACTGCAATAAAACTAATGTCGGTTCTCTTAATTTCATAATTCCGTGGGTACTTAATTAATGGCGGCTTTAAAGTTACCGTTGTTTGCCATCAGGTACGGAAGTTCTTTCACAGCGCGGGAGAACCCCACCAGAGCAGCAGCAGGGGGAGTTTAATAGTAGGTTCTAGCTCCTCGTCTTTAGTTCCTACTTCTAGGCAAGGAGGGTAGGGTAGTGCCTGCTTGCAGCCTGCCTGGAGGTTTAGCACTGCCACACCAACGACTCAGCAGAATCGATACTATAAAGAAAGCTGTCGACTTTGTCAATGGCAACACCGACAATTTTATCTATTGCGTAAACAGTTGTTTGTCGTATTAAAACGTCAACTTCAAACGATTTAAAAAATATTTATTTTAGGCATTTTCCGATTGTTTTTTTGGAATACTCGCTAGGTTTAATAGGTCTAGAGGTGAAATGTCACAAAACCGCGCAACACGAATGCAATGTTGAATATAATTTAAGTATCGGCTAAGATTAGCACGTCTATTATGTCAAACTTTTTATTTATTGATTATCTTTATTTTGTATTATATTTTGTCACACACCAACCAATAACTTAAACATTTAACTTTATAATCAATAACAATACAAAAAGTTAGTAATGTCACTGTTTATAATATAATGTACTTTTGTCTGCTTTCGCCTATTGTAACCTATTCATTACTACTTTATATTAATACTTTGACCGGTCGGTAGCTGAGTAGACAAACGCGTCGGATTCCCACCCGGGCGTCGTGTGTTCAATTCCTCTGCTGGTTAAGTCCTCCATCATTGCACAAGCAACATCTTCCATTTCTAATGATGGCAGTAAGAGTTTTTCAAATATTGTCAGATTATTGACAACCCGGCAATGTTTGGCCTTCTTTTAAAAGAATAAATAAAAATAAAACTTTATTTACTTATCTATTTAATACCACATTTTAATCAATCGTTTTGGAATACATATAATTAATTTCATTTTCATTAACTCCACAATATTGTTAACAATGTTACTGGTAGTTTACCTTCATATTTTTCTTCCTTACTCCCACTTGAATTTTGTATTATATTTATAAAACTTTTTAACCCTTTCTTCTCTTGTGTATGTACATACTTCTCACTAACTAATTTTATTGCGTTTCTTTATTACTTATTTGTATTTCAGTGTCTTAAATCTTCAATATGAACCTATTTATGACCCAGGATCTCTCATTCCTTTCCTCAAAAAGAACCTCCACACAGCATTCCCAAAGATGACGCAGGCCCCGAGGGAAATTATTTCTCTCAAGACCTCCTGTGTGGAGTTAATGTAGAAAAATAATTTTAAAAAAACTGTCGAAAGTCTTCGAAATTTCAAATGTCTCCATTAAAAACCAACCAAACGTCATTGGCTATTTTCCGTCGTGCTAGCGATTGTCGACAAAGTGTCGATATTGTTGATAAACACCTCTATCGTGTCAACGTAGAAAGTTCGTGGTGGGGACCCTGCTGCGTGCACCGCCGCATGTTAGAGAATTACAGAATCAGAGAATCCTATTTAAGCAAAGAGTACCCGCCGAGTGGGGCGCACTCCGTAATTAAGCCTCGCCGGGCCAAGGGCTGGTGTGAGTCGAGCCGTTCGTCAATTATTTGGGTTGGAAACGTTTGCGCTATTACTGCCTCGCCGCGCGCCGGGACAAATAAAGCGAACACTCTCTCTCTGGAGGGACCTTCCCTTGTCACGGTATATTTAGCTCCGAGTTCGCACTGCCTGCACCGAATCTTAGTCTAGGCTATCCAGTGGCGGAAAAAAGTTTTGACTCCCCCACAATTTTTTAATCACCTTCTCAGTTGACGTTTTGCTTCTTTCAGTTCATATTATTTGTCTCTTTTTTTTGTTCCTTTGTTTTAATTTAAATTTTATTATTTTGTTTTCTCACTGTTCTCTTCTTTTAGTTAATATTATTTTCTCCCTCTGTGTGTATATATAACCGCACACTGTATTTTTTGTTAAATTTATTTTTTTACCCTGATGATACTTAGGCTAAGCGAAACCGGTCGGTCATAAAAACTTAAATTAAATATGTGGTCTTACACACAGTTATTTTTTCATTTCATTAAATATAATATACGAGTATGTTTGAGGGCTAGTGCCAGAAATGTCTATGTGAAACATGTGTATTGCTCAGGAAAGGCGATTGTCCATTTCTTAGTGTGGCAAAAATGTCGAAAGATTATTTTTACATTCACATTAGATGGACCATAAAATTCATTCGTCTTGAGCAGCCCCAAAACACCTGAAAAACCTTAAATTCTGCAGAAACAGGCGGTCCGTTCTATATATTCTCCTATTAAACGATTTGCAATCGCGGAGCACAGGCATCAAGTGGAAATGCTGTCCCTGTTTTATCGATATTTCAATTGAAAATGCTCCGAGGAACTTGCGTCATTGATCCCTTCGGCACCGGTGCGTAGCCGAGAAATTCCCCAAACACGCGCCCAACATTTGTACACGGTTGACATTCAATAAATGAGAATGGGTTGCTTCTACGACTCTTTCTTGTGTTCAACAGCTCGGCTGGGGAATGATTTGTCGGTCTGTGTTTCCTCTCTCCTACAACATGAACCTCTTAAATACCCAGATTCGCTCCTTCCTTTCATCAAAAAGACCCTCCACACGGCATCCCCAAATATGACATAAGTCTTGAGGAAAATTATTACCTTGAAGTCATCTCGTGTGAAGTTAGTAAAAAAATGTCCCCAAGATATTAACAATTTATTAGAGACAACGTAATCAAGCCAAATGGTGAAATAGTTCCACCGACACTACAATAGTTGTACACCGTACAGATAGAAGGGCGCTATTATGAGGTGTCACACAAATACAAAAAAAAAAATTGTAAAACTAAGTTATAAAAAGGAATACCCAAAAAAAGTTGATAGTACGTAACTAATATTATGCTGTTTTAGAATCTGGCAATATTACACAATATTACCTCAAACTATGGATGTATTATTTCAAGGCTACGTAATTGTTCGTGTTTTGATGGGCTGTGACCGTAGCAGGAACCTAGATTATAGATCTAGACAGAGGGGCGCTATTGTGAAGTGTCACATAAATACAAAAAATAAAGTATAACTAAGTTATAAAAAGGGATACCCAAAAAAAGTTGATGGTGCGTAACTAATATTATGCTGTTTTAGAATCTGGCAATATTACACAATATTACCTCAAACTATGGATGTATTATTTAAAGGCAACGTCATTGTTCGTGTTTTGATGGGCTGTGACCGTAGCAGGAACCTAGATTATATATTTTTGTTTTGAGTTTATATATTAATTGTAAAACTTATCCTCTGAGCCCTCGCTGAACCCCTGCGGAGTCTTGATTCATCTAGTTCCGACACTGATAATAGTTCGCCCTTCTGTGAACTGAATCAAAGCCTATGTCTGGGCTGCCGTGCAATAATTCTCTCTTGTGACACGCGGGGTCCATTCACAAAACCGCACACACATATATCTTCGTCACCGCCGCACAGTCTGCACACTACACTGAATTTTCACCAAGACGTTCTTCTGTGGCGCGAGTGCCGGTCTGAAGTTCGCCGTGATTAAATTTCCATGAGATTATTTTCCTCGAACATGTTTTGCAGAGATCTCCACCGAAAAAAAAAGATTCAACAATGAATGATCTCGTTTTTTTTGAGGTGGTATCATTATTCTCAATTTTACACGATGATGACGTTGTATTTCTCAAATTTCACCATCCTTAATCTTCCGTTCCGTAATTGCTCGGCTGTCCTTGAATTTTATGACTGAAATTAAAATAATAGGAGCGCTCAAAGTTTCCCTTCAAGCATAATTTAATTCTTAATTTATTACGTTCCTTGATTATTTCTTCCTAAATATTCTTATTTTATGGCCGTCGCAATATCTCCAACAGCTGTGCTGTACATTCATCTAGATTCCACACATTTTTCTTTCAATTTTAAGACTATTTACATTCATCATAATTTCCCGGGTGGAATTCTAAGACGGAAGAAGGGGCACTTTCGTAAATCAACTTACATCTTCGTTGTAGGCCTCAGTATGGTACCTTCATATACTTCGAAAGCCGTTTTATCGCAGCAACGACCAAAATTTTCATACATAATATTGTTGTGAAATCAATAAACATTTCTCATTTTGGTCTTCATAAATTTATTTTAATATAAATAATAAGAATCCGAACTGCTATCAACCGTCTGGAGTGAGTGGGACTATGATATTCCCCACAGGGGTATTTTTTGAGGCTGGAGGTAGTGGTGAGGGGAAGGATATGGGGAAGACGAAGGTTGGGAAGAACCTGGCTCTTCAGATATGGTCACCAAACAAGGCTAAAACTATTTTAAGCAATGTGGAATGGAATGAATTGTGGCCTTTCACCAGGGCGATACTTAGCTTATATACTACTCTAGAATGTACCGCAAATATACGTGAGTTAAATAACTCATTAATTGAATTAAATTTATTTTTGGACGCCGGGATTTAAACTCGCGACCTTTGCATTCGTAGTCGAGCGCCTCAATCGCTCGACCTCGGAGGCCGTCGAATGTATATTCACACTTCCTCCAATAAAGTACATTATTATGTACGTTAGTACTAATAAGAGCATTATTCTTTATATAAAATTATGTTCTTCTTCATACAAAACTTTTGAATAGTCAAATGATGGAATATCGAGTTTTGAAAATGGTCTTTCAGAATCGTTTGGTGTAGGGTAAACGATGGCTCAATAATTATAAGCTTGAGTTAACCGGTGTACTCTTTATTCTTACATTCCGAAACGCTAGAATTAGTCAGATTAAAGAAACGCCTTACAGCCGCAGTGCTGGGGGTTGCAGGGAGGTTGTAAGCTGTGTAGGCTGTGTAGGCACTGCACGGGCCGTCTCGCGCCCGCAGGGCTGTAGGCAAGTGGACCACCGCTCCCAGTTATAGCCGCGGCGCTTTGCTTTTAATTAAGCTTCAATTAACTGGCCGATGGGGTCGCTCATGCGGGTGGGGGGCGGGGGGGTGGCGGGTCTGCGAGGCTTGATTAAACCGTCTTCTGAAGGAATTCGCCATCTCGGGAAAGCGTTCCTCTTTATATTTTTATGACTTTGAGGTTAGGGACAATTTACGACCTCATTTTTGTAAATGTATTCTCCCCCCTTTTCTTCGCGTGCTTTTATTGCTCGCGTCTTCCCCGATGGCGGAGATTTAATGATCTTTCAAATCAGATTCTTCTTATGTACTCGTGTAGGCTTATTCTTTTTACGACATATTTATCTTTATATCATATGAAAATGTTTATTTATTGCACTTTTATCCCCTAAAAATACTCGCAATAAGTATTTTGTACTTGAAGTTTAGCATCGCGTTTTATAAGCTCTTTCTTATATTTATACCAGCTTTTATCAGTCGAAAGAAACGGAGGCATCTTTTAAAATATGCTTTTGGTACGTGTCGAAATGTAACTCTTTCAATACATAAGTTTAGTCAAATGTGTTTAAAAAATTGTGTTTTTTTTTAACAATTGTTTACATGGCACATTTGCTTAGAAGTATAGTATATAATTATAAATACATTTACTCAAAACCAAAAGGTTATTTCATGACAACCTATTTCTTATTTGGAAGAAAAATCACACATCGCTCAGTTTCCCAGTTCATCAGTTTCCATTCAAAGATGCAAACGGAAACATTTTTCGTGCAAGATTGAAAAAACTTTTTAATTATTCCCTCTCCGTCTTCCACCACCCTCCTGCTAATCCTTGCATCTGGCCTAAAATCGTGCGAAGGAATAATACGTTGCCGTATAGAAATATTTCTCGGCTTTGCATTTAAAAGTAGTGTTTTCGATGAAAAGCTTCTACCGTTTATAATTTTCCTGTTTTTTTTCACAAATCTTTTACAGCATTAATTATTTGTGCCATCAATCAGTGGGTGACTGAACTTTTGTAATTCATAATGAAATGGTTCACATTAAATAATATTGCATTTTCGCAACGGAAAAACCAACACAACCTCGTGCGGGCGAGTGTCCTAATGCATTGTATTTGGTTATTTCGCTCCACGTAACGAGTAACTTAGTGACCGGCTAGACAAAGACGCGCATGAAATTACTCCATGTCATAATGCGGCCGTAGCGTAATCGCTTGAATTTAGCTATAAGGTGCGATGTGAAATCTAATTTAAACATTTTAAATTATTTATGATATTTTATAATAGTTACGGTTTTGATTAAATCTTCAAAATAAGGTTTCTGAGATTGCAACCTTATTTTTATCACGTCGAATACTCGTATGGGCTAAAAATGAATATTTTTAGAAATTTTCTTGCATTTTCGACGACCATTCTGCTGTAGAACACTAAGATATAAACAAACTAAATTATATTGTACGATTTCTCGCACGCGACATTTTGTCTTATTAAGTTTATTTGCATTTTTCTCGTCGAATATCTATCATCGACACCTTATTACAATACACCAATTTCAGAAATGTATTCCTGATCAGGGTGATCAGTGGTCTTTTTGCCATTTTGTTATTTTAATCCGCCATTCGAAGGTAATGCTTCGTTTGTATTTGTGTGTGACTCGATAAAGTGTCGGTTATTTGATTTTGGAAATTAGTATCTGTATGAAGGAACTTTATAAAGTGAAGTACAATATAACTTTGGGTACGTACTTCAATTTAATTCATAATAATCAAGTTTTATTCCAGAAGGTATGCAGGAGAAGTGCGATGCAATACATTCCACCATTGATAGTGATACATAAAAAAAATTGTAATACGTATATACGCAATAATAAAATAAAAATAATAAATGTAAAAAATTGTTAATGGAGAATATTAGGTCTCATGTCTACAGAAGGCCATCAAGAGAGAGTCCATCCATGCGGCATTAAAATTGACTTGCAGATAAAAACCCGCTCCCGCGTGGTTTAGTCACGACCCACACATCGAAAGGAACATAGTGAGTAAATCGTGAAGGACCGTGATCGGAAGAAAATATCAAACTTTTGTATGTATGAGCAATTTTTCCATCGAACGTGGCAGAAGACGGCTTACGGTATTAATACTATCAGATGGGGCCAATATCTTACTCCAATGAGCTTCTATGCTAGATCTGACGGGATTCCACGATGATGTCATTTCCAGAGTTGTTGATCTTTTCCGTCATTCCTGCCAGCCTAGTACTCATAAGGGCTGCAAATCCGGGAACTCGCCCCTCGGTGAACATACTAGCAGCGAGCCAACCGGCTTCGACACAATCCCGCCTTCGTCGAGGTGGATACAACTGGGCCCCTAGCACAAAACACCGATAGAGGTTTTATCGTTTTATCGAGAATGTCAGTAATTTGTCATCGTTCCCGAGCACGACTGCAGGATCGCCAACGAACAATCAACATTTCACGTCGACGGAATGTGTTTAATTTAAGACGATTTGTGCTAGGAGCCCTGAAACCGTTTGACATGCCGATCTTAACTAAGGTGATATGCACAAAGTTGGAATAATTGTTAGTGTTCAACTCATTCTAATTTTGACATCAGTTCCAATTTTAAAAAAGCTTACACTTGTACGGATGTACATACGTACTCACAGAATTTTTTAAATATTTATATTATATTAATTGTCAATTGCGAATTTTCAACCGACAATTAGGTAAGAATATAAAAAAATAATGCGGTTAGTCGTGTGCTTAGAGTACATAGAGTGGTACCTATCCAAGACAGTGTAGTCATTTTTTGATGATTTTTGCCGGACTCGGCAAACCTGGGCGTGGCTAGGGCTAGGGTATTTATACATCCATTCATAGCACATGTCGACATAATGTTTGTGTTTATTCGTTTAACCACTTTTCACAGTATTGTTATCAACAAAAATATAGCATATAACCTGAAAACCGTTTAGTTGTGTCCAGTTTAATCGCAAATCAAAAATGTGGGCAGAGTTACCGGAAACGCGGGAGACCAAGATCATTCTTACAGTACTTAAAATCGGTGTGGGTTTTTTTGTTGTCTCTTTCTCTCTCATGGTGTACGACGTAAAAATCCGGAGAAAGTAATTTATCGCAAGTTTGTATAGGTTGGGTAAAAAAGGTAAAAAACTAAGGTCTTGTGTTTAAATGAGTTGAGTTGTTATTATTATATCGGAAGAAATTGAAAGATAATATTAATAACTTTCTATAAAGTATGAGATCGATTAAAATGCCGATTTCTAATAAGGTCTCGGTAGCTCAATTGACAGAGGCGTTACTCCCGGATAGAGTAGAGGTTCCGAGTTTGAGTCTCTTGAGCTTTTTCTGTTTAATATGTGCGTTGAAGATTATTGAGATTATTTCAATAATTTAATATTTTTGCTTAAATATTTGACGGCCTCCATGGTCGAGTGGTAAGGCGCTCGACTACGAATCTAAAGGTCGCGGGTTCAAACCCGGCGTGCGCCAATTACTTTTATTTAATTAATATTTGTCATAACACATTTAATTCATGTAAAAATAATAAAAAGTATATTTGCGGCACGTTCCAGAGTGGTAGATACTCTAAGTATCGCCCTGGTGAAAGACCACCATTCAGAATCGAAACTTTGCTTGAAATGGCTTTAGCCGTGTTTGGTGACCAGATCTGAATAGCCAGGTACTTCCCAACATTCATCTTCCCAATCACCTTCCCCTCCCCACTACCTTCAGCCTCACAACATATCGTATTTGGGAATGCCATAGTCTCACTGGCTCTAGACGGTTGGGAGCAGTTGAGACTCTTGTGCGGTATTCACGTAAAAAAAAATCAATTTAATTAACGGTGTTTTATTCAACTCACCGTAATATAACCAAAATAACAAATAACTTTTCGCATTCTGTATTTTTAGATTATAAAAATAAATAAAATTGTTTTAAACAAATCTCTGGTTGATTTTATCGTTAATTTATTCGTAGCTATGCTTAGGTTTTTTTACGCTAATTTTATGTGTTTTCTTATCTATTGTTTTTTATTGTTTCAGGTATGTGTTGCGCTGACTCAGCTCTGCTTTCATTGTTCTCGGTAATGTATTCATAAAAAATATATATATACATATTGTGTTTTTTTTTAATCAATTATTTCACAAACGTCCATGTCAAGTACACATTAAGCTCGCGAAGGAATATTTTTAGAAACACGTAAATAAGTTGTATTTCTTGCGATTCTTAATCGATGATCGATAATGAAGAATGGGAATTCTTTCTTGAAACCAAGTAGTTTTTTTTCGACTTACTGTTCGAATTAATTATCTTTTATCACGCCTGTTTTTTATTGATTTGTAATTATTCTACTTTAATTTACAAAAATTGATATTGGGAATTTCCCGCTGTTAGGAAATAATTTTGCATATTTTAAGGGTTTTAAAGTCATTACGAAACTTGATTTGTTTTGTAAGTCTGTATTTGGTTTGATTTTTATATCTGTTTTTGTGTTTGGTTTGTATGTGGATGAAATCCACAAAAGCGGAAAATGCCACTGAGAACAAATTCGAGCATGATTCTGTACATAGAACATAATTGTTTTCAAGTTTTTCGTTCATTAGTAAAACCTTTCCTCTTGTACAGTCTGAGTTCCCAGTAGTGGTAAAGAACATAGAAAATACTGCCTATTTATTTTATATCTTATTCAAAGATGATTTACGTAGAATCATCTCGGTGTATTTACGTTCTCTTCTTCTGAAACTTTTTTTAAATAATCCGATTACTGCCTTGTATTTTTGGAAATCGTTTTATATTGCTGCTTTATTTGTTTTGTGATTACGATTGAACCTAGTCCTTGTTATTCTTGTAATTCTGGTTGTTGTCTCTTCAATTTGTTTTTTTTTTCCTGGCTACTGTATTATTTTATTTCTGTACTTAATTTGATATTTTAACAACATTCTCTTGCCTACATGTTATTTAAAGTTGACAAACATGTTTTTTCTGACGATTAGTTGAAAAAAAAACACTAGAACAACATTATACGTCACTTAATCTGCCAGCAATAAGCCACTAGCACGTGTTTTTATTGGCTTAGAAAAAATCATATGAATAGATTTTTCTATTGAGAATAAGTATTTGCTTAATAGATAAGTACTAACAGTATTTTTATAATATAAGTCCACACTGAATGTTATTTATTTATACTGGAGCACTGGGTCGGACTTAAATTTGAATTTAAAAAAAATAACCATTCTAGCTTACGTTGCTTTAACTATTTTTTTAACCAATCTTATATTGTTTTAATTATTTATACAACTTTGAATCTTATAATAATGATAGTTGTTTTATTTATATAGCCCCATTTTTGTGAATATATCCTCACGGTGCTTTACGAAACTTAAAAACTATGCCTATTTATTATAAAAATATCGAAATACCCAAAACTATAGCTAGAATTATCTTTGATTTATTGATATTTACATGTTTTGTAAAAGTTTCGAACTTTTTTATAGCAGTAGATTGAGAATTTTCCGATATTATTTTTACGTCTGATCTGTCTATAATACACTTCTGACAACTTTTCAGATATTTTTTTTTTAATTCAATTTTGCAGGTATTAAAATTTTATATTTTAAAAACATGCTGTAGTTTGCAATTTAATTAAAAACGTGAAGAAGTACTGGATGTCTTAGAAATCCTCCCTGAAACGAAAAAAATCATATCAATGACTCTTCTTTTATCTTTGTTCACCGTTCTCGGTAATTATTTGGCTTTATGCCCATCGCCACAATGCAACTCAGTGTCTGTAGTCCTGGATTGTCCAACCCTCCAACTTTTCGTCTGCTTAAAACATCTTATGAATTAATTCAGCTTTACAACATGCTAAGACGGTTCTTCTATTATTAATTTGCATGCACGTGTCACATCTTGACTTCGGCTAGACAAATTAATAAAGTTTGTTGATTTTGGTACCTGCGTACGCCGCTATCCTTAGTATTTTCTCCATAAGATATAGTTCTCTGGTAATTTAAAATCATCTCTCGCCCCTGTCCAAACTTTATAAATTAGTGTATCCCAAACTTAAGAGCGCACTTAGTAAAACCCACCAACGTAAAAACAATTGGTTTTAATGTGCTTAAGTAACATAGGTACGTTTCTTAGAAAATAATGCTTGTAAATAACATGCATGAACGTTTCAAAAGTATGATTCTTGCAACAATGCATGACTGTTGATAGTTAAAATTTTGAAATATATGTTTGACCACCAAATTTATTGAGTGTCTTCTTATTTCCTTTAATGCCTTTTGTTATCCTGCGAGGTCACCATCACCCTTTCGCCTGCTCTGGGAATCACTACTTCACACAGTGATATAATTAACGAAGGGCCAAGCGATGCGATTGAACTTAGCTGCCAAATTCTATTCGGAGTTGTAGGGGATCAATCCTTGATTTAAATCCTCCATTATGGGAGTGGACCACCGTCCAGTGTTTAGTGTCGATTCGGTCAACGTTTTGTTCAATTGATCAACGCGATCGACGAACACAAAGCCGCGCCGGTCACTCCTTTGTTGAGACTTTGATTGGATTTGTTCTCACACCTCCCCCCCTCCCTTCCTCCCTTCCTCCCTCCCTGCCACCCTGCAGAGAGTTGGCTTCTGCGGTTTTGTGATTATTCGGGCTGTAATGAAGTATTACTCGTAGCAGTTGTCGTGTCACTGCACCACACTTTATAGGAACACTTGCCTCTAGTTATTGTTGAGATGTAACACTATTATTTTCCGAATATATGTAGTATTTAGACAGAGAGGAAGACAGCATAATTCAGAACAAAACTCATCTTATGAAATTCACATTCATAATGATAATAGTGTGGAACTTAAGGGTCAGCACCCAAAAATACATACTTTTGGTTTTCTAGTACAAGCAAACCTACAAATTCTTTATCTGTCAATTCTATACGGGAGAAAAATGTCTAAGGTTTCCAGTGAATACAATTCTTAAAGAGTAATCTTTTAAATTCTTAATCCAAACTGAAATTTTAGGTATAATGTTCAAAATGCCTTTGCTGGTTTTAAAACTGCACCTTTTACTAATATTTCAGCATTTTTTTCATAGAATTAAACAGCCACTTTTTTCATTTCTGCGAGGTGGTAAATACTGTCCTGACGAAAGACCACCATTCAGAATCGAAACGTTGCTTGAAATGGCTTTAGCCCTGTTTGGTGACCCCATCTCCACTGCCTCACAACATACCCCAATTGGGGATGCCACAATCTCACTGGCTTGACGGTTGGTAAGCAGTTGGGACTCTTGTGCGGTATTCACTAGAAGTTTTTGTTTTTTTTTATAACTATGTATATTGACGTACTATGTTAAGCAGATATTGTGCTACGAAAGGCCGATTAATTTATTAATTTATAAATTAACGGACTCAAGTCCAATTACAAAAAAGACATATAAAACACGAAATGGAAAAAAGAGCAACAGAGAAAGAATAGCATATACGAGTACATAATAATAAATGAAGCGATGACAAAAATAGGGCAAAATAAATATAAGAAAGAACATTCAGAAATAAAGTTTTGGTAGAGTCGTAAAGAATGACAAAAATCATTTAGACTGCTACCAAAAAATTTAAGACCATGGCTTGAGTTAACAAGTCTTGACATTCTGGACATTGGAGAATTATACCCAAAATTGGTATTGTGATGATTGAGGAACAGCAATTCATTGTTTCTGAGTCTACGGCAAGGAATGTTGAACTGGATAAGTTGCAACAGAGAAGGTGAGTCAATAAAACAATTAATAATTTTGTAAATGAAAATTAAATCAAAGTCTTTCCTGCGCTTTTCTAATTAAGGCATTTTCAATAATTGTTCAATTTCATCATTTGAATAATCGCCTCTTTCTTAATATTATTAATAACCGATAATTTTGATAAAACCTTTATCTTGTCAATGTTGACAGTCTAAAGGCGGCTGCACTACCTCCCCGAATGGTGATCAGACTGATCAGTGTGGTTAACGTGGTCAGTGGGATCACTCAGGAATATTGATGTCTAAAATTTGAGCTCGGTTGCATTGGACTCGCCCGACTCGACTCGCCGCAATCCTCGCTCCAATCTGCCTGAATTCTATATCCACTTTGAATATTTGGTTATCGTCCAAGATTATTAAAAAAATAAATTTGCCGAGTTGCATCACTGTAAAATGCACGCCGCGTTCTGATTTTATTTTCGTGCGGCCCGTGTTTTTAGCCTCGGAGACACGTGGTTCGGCCCCTGCAGTGTTTGCCAACACGCGGTGACATTTCTGGAAGAATTTTACGCGGCATTCAAATGCGCACACGCGGTCGAGCGGTTAAGATCATCGATCACGAATCCGTGGGTAGCGGGTTCAAATACCGCCGTCGCAAATAAGTTTTACTTCACATTAATTAATATATGCATAGTATATTTCGGGGGTTTAGGATTACAGGGGCTCTATGGTTTTTTAAGCCGCCTATTTGTGGCACGTTCTAGAGGGGTAGATACTCCCAGTATAACGCCCCGGTGGTAGAACTCCATTCACAATCGAAACGTTACTTGAATTGGCCTTAGCCGCGTTTGGTGACCAGCTCTGAATAGCCAGGTACTAATAAACCTTCCTCTTCCCCGTCTTATTCTATTCCCCACTCTCCTCAGTCTCACAACATACCACAATTGGAGATGCCATAGTCTCACTGACTGAATAGTTTGGCGCTGTTAGGACTCTTGGGTAGGTACAACCAGGGGCGGCTCGTGACTTTTTAGGTTGCTAGAGTGCTGAGATTGAAAAATACGACGTTTTTGATGTTGTAGACGAAAATGATTTTTATTTAATTTTAAAAAATACATATTTTGTTTGAAAATTTTTCAGTTTTGGTGGGTCAATGACCCCCCCAAACTGAAAAATCTTGAAAATCTTCATACAATATATATTTATATATGTATTTTTTTAAATTCATTTTCGGCCACAACAACATCAATCATGACGTTTTTTTTCAATCTTAGCACTCTAGCACACTAAAAAGTCACGAGCCGCCACTGGGTACAACTAATGTCTGACTTAAGCCTTATTTAATCTTACTTGATTGGTTAATTATTGCTTAAAGGTAAATTTCAACCAGTGTTTAAATTTATTACTTACATAAAATTTTAACCCTTAAATGCATAAAATTTTAAGCACATATTTTCGCTCAAATTAGAATTAACTTTAAAGCTTTTATGCTTATTATATTTGATATTAATTATTGAAATAATATAAATGATCTGCAACGTAAATATGAAACCGAAAATTGAGTCTCGGTCGCGACCGTTATTCTTTTATTTTCTGGCCTTTTTTGTTTCATATTTACGTTGAAAATTATTTATATTATTTCAATAATCAATATCACATATTTTCGCGTTTAAAAATACTGCCCCATAATTGGCTCAAGCAAATTTGTAATATCACTATTAAAAAATATAAATAAAGTAGACACTGTCTTTTTTACCTCCTCGATGCATAATATCTTCTCTAGGTTCGTTTTATGTTCACCCCCAAAACCATCTCTAATTTATTACTTCTTAAAATCATAAAACAATTTCTATTCCGCTCCCCTTTAAATTCCATGTAGATTTTTTCAGATCAAAAGGAAAACGTGTGCATTTAACGGTCAACTAAACATGTCTTTGATAAGCCCCTACGAGGTGATATTTCACGAAAATGACAAAAAATAATATCATTATACATATCGTAAGAGATGTTCGTCTCGCAGTTACTAGAGCGTTTAATGGACCCCGACTCGTGTCAAGCATTTCAGAAGCCAAGGTAATCTACGATCATTTGAATACTATGTAATCGTCGTCTTATTTATGATGCTTTTAGCCTTCTGTTTGTTGTGAATGCATCAGATTGGAATGCGTCATAAGTCGCAACAAAGTCGTGCAACATTTTTGGAATCAGTTTAGAGCAGTCTGCTATCCTTCGTATTCGCTATTTATTTGGTTGCATTGCGTAACGTTAATCACTCAACGAGAAAAAAACCACTCTGAACTGTAGATGAATCGAATGATTGTTAAAGTCACGTGTGAAAAGGGTCAGCACTCAAGAATGACGCTAAACGTTACTTTGTAGCGTTCTAATACAACCAATACTATAAATAATGTATCTGCTAATCTCTAAGGGTAGTTAGAAAAATGTCTGAGGTTTCCAGTGAATACAATTTGTTAACTGTAATCATTTAAATTCAATGCAAAATATACTAAAATTTCAGTAAAAGATGCAGTGCCCAAAGCCATAGATGTTAACGTCCGATAGCTTGTCAACTCTGTCTAATGTTTTAATTGAAACTACTTTCATTGATTGCCCATCATTGTTGTTAGTGCCGTATCATTCCGTGCATTTGATTCGTTCTGTACAGTTGATTAACGATACGATAACGACACACACATAATGTACATACATACACTCGCATACACTCTTACACACACAGAGACACTTTTCACATTTTTTATTTTTATTTTTTTATATGAATACCGCACAAGAGTCTCAACTGCTCCCAACCGTCTAGAGCCAGTGAGACTATGGCATCCCCAAGTAGAGTATTTTGTGAGGCTGAAGGTAGTGGGGAGGGGAAGGAGATTAGGAAGATGAATGTTGGGAAGTACCTGGCTATTCAGATCTGGTCATTGAACACGGCTAAAGCCATTTCAAGCAAAGTTTCGATTCTGAATGGTGGTCACCAGGGCGATACTTAGAGTATCCACCACTCTGGAACTTGCCGCAAATATACTTTTTATTATTTTTATATGAATTAAATGTGTTATGACACATATTATATTAATTAAATAAAAGTTATTGGCGCACGCCGGGTTTGAACCCGCGACCTTTGGATTAGTAGTCGAGCGTCTTACCACTCGACCATGGAGGCCGTCAATACATACGTATACGTTGCGTAGAAGAATGTTCTCTCCTGCAGTTTCCCGGAGGCACATCTGTGTTGAATCAAGTGACTCCCAATGTCATATGCGTAATCAGCATTTGTAAAGTGAATTTCAGTATTTTTTCTTTGTGATTTATGCATTTATAATCTGTCAATGTATTTATTAAACAACAAAAAAACAATTGTATTTCCCAATTTATATTACATTTTAATGTTTTTAAACTTCAATTTAAGTGAAATATCTGCAATGTGGGTTAGAAAAAATAGAAACCATAAATCTATTGCATTTTAGGCTTGGATGTTTTCAGTAGATAGAAATCTCGTATTAATCTAAAGGAAAACATGTAAAACTCGATTTTGGCAAGTTGTGGGTTGGAAGCTTTCTGCATAACTACGTCCAATTGACTGTCGACGAAGTGAACAATTCTGCGCATGCGGGCCGCGTTCTAAGTTTTCAATAATATTAGTAGTCGGATCTTCGCTGGAAAACGTTAGGTTCATGATAGCCCTTTATTTGAGATTGTGCCGATATTATTATTTAATGCGTTACAGATTCTAATCCGATATGTTTGTTGTGTTGCTCGTGCCCGGGCAGGGGCTTACATCTTCCACCAGGTAACCTGTACTCCCGCATTATGTAAAACTGAGTATTAGTGTTAACTTCCCGCGGCTCAGAGAACCGCTCCGCCAAGAAAACCCTATTTAGCTTTTGTGTGTGGGAAAATATCGCTTTCTTTTTTATGTAAATAATAATACCCAAAATTTACATAGCTACTAATACTGTACTGTATTTATACTAATACATACTGTATTTGAATTATCTTTATAAAACAAAGCTAATTTACCTAGATTTATCGAGATTTTATGAAATAAAATATTAGATATTTGCTTATATTTAGTTATTAAAAATTGTTCTTTTGGAACCATACAAAAAGTTTGGTCAAATTTATTGACAATGTTTGACAGTCATTAGCATTACTTTGAATATTTTCAAATCATCTGAAAAAATTAAAACTTTAACGATTTTGAAAATAGTAAGAACATCGTTCTCAAATAACAAAAAAATAGTATTGGTCCCAAATACGGCTCTTGCGGAACGCCGCTGGTAACTATGAATGTATATGAAATTGTACCATCACTTTTAACAGCCAGTTGTCTGTTTCGTAAATAAACTGTTAAACCTCATTTATAAAGACGCGGCCATACCGAGTTTCTGAAGTTATTCAAAAATAAATTGTGATTAACTCTGGCGAATGCAATTCTGAAATCGGTATAAACAGAATCGACTTGTAACTTCATGGATATCGACTCTGACTCTGATTTTTCTGAAGTAAAGCCATTTATTATTGTCCTGTTTTTAATGATTGGTTAAAAATCTTATGTAGAGGATATGTAAGGTAATGAGAAAAAATTTATTGTAGAATTCTAATATTATTATCATTTATTAATTGTGTAAATTGTCATGTGGTAGTTTATTCCAAGTTTTAAGGCCTAATATTTGAAAAACGCAATTTCAGAAGAAAGTAATAGGGCTGCGCTTTGGTTTCTTCAATGGAATTTCTTCTGATGGAATGACTTCCAAAATGCAACCAAAGCAATATTTCGATTCTGAGTTGTGGTCTCTTACTATGACGATATTAAGAGTAGCATCCTCTCTGGATGCCACTCGCGGGTTGTGAGCGACTTTAGAATCTTGCCCCGAAGGTCTCAGTGCTCCGCCTCGGTGGTCGTCGACAATTTTCAATTAGTCTCTTTATCCCCAAAGCATCTCAGCAGTTTACCCTTTGAACGTTCCGAAATTCTACCGCCAACGAGCCGAGCTTTTTTTGAACGAAACACAGTGAAAAATAACCAAAATAAATAAATAAAACGAATTGCGACCTCAGCAACGAAACTTCACAAATCGTACCGCGCTGTTATTCCCGTTCTCTTTGATCTCATACCTCCGACGAAATAAATACTCTTATTTATGACATGTTTTTAAGAAAACTGTCGTAACTTTGCGAGTTCACACCATTATATGGAAAAACTTTAAATTAATTTTAAGTAAGTATATGTAATATAATATTGCCTAGATATGTTATGTTGGTTGCAGTGATGTAGACAGCCCGAAGTAGTCACCCCAAAGTTAAGTTAAAGGGTCCTGTCTTGTCCAGTTGACCGACTCCAATAACACGGCCTCTTGGGTAGGGGTGATTGTTAGGGGTCGCTCTGTGTAATCTTTGCTCGCTACGAAAGTGCTCCCCATTTAAGCACACATTCCTACTAATTCCATTAAATAATATTAATGACTTCCATATTATAACGAACACTTCATGCGCTCCGTTGCGTGACTTAAAAAGTGATTTGTACAACAACACATCGAACTGTGCCGAAGCAATTATTTACGATTCGGGCCTTATCGTAAAAACTACTCGGAGCAGACTCGAAATAAATTAAATGCATGTATTAGTAGCCAGCTGTTTGCTTCGCTCGGCTGCCCCTCACGCCGTTTCTGCTGTAAAGTTGAAGCGCATTTTTATAAATTTGATTACCTGGCAAAACCGGGCCTTATCGTTAATTCTTCGGCTAATGCGATTATTTGGTTAAGCAACGTACGTAACATAGGGGATAGAGCGCGCTGTGGCGTATGGACTGAAATAGCCGGTGTTGAAGTGTTAACAGCAACACAACCTGCTAGAGAAAGTTATTCTATTTGTTCCGACTCTTTAAAATATTTTTTAATGTGTCTTATCTCTAGCGCACACCCCTCCTTTCGTCGCGAAGCTCTATCTCAAATAGTACAGAGCGAATCGATAGAATGTAATTTCGTGATATTCCGGAGCGGAAATTGAAGATGCGTAACCGATTTGAAAAAATGTTAATGTCGCTCTGAGTTCCTCTCCCAACTCCTCCAATGGGGGCAGGGGGGGGGGTATGCAAATGCAATAAACTTCGTTCACTAGCGATTTGTTGTCGATATCGCTCACAAATTTATTGCCATGTTACTGAATTACGTGGCGCCGCCTGTACATCAAATGGTCCGACGCGTGTTTTCGTGTTTATTTCCGGATCTTATTGACCGGATCGTAAAAAGTACAGATTATGTGATCGTCATAAAGCGGACTCCCTTAAGTTCTTTGCGTTCTCCGCGCGCTGCAAAAGAATGGCAGTGAATCTGCGAACTCCAGATTTCCTCGTTAATTTTAAATTAATTTTGAAGATACTATCTAGTTGAAAGGGCCTGTATCCATATGGACGACATCTCCGAGCAGGAACGGGCCTTGCGTAGGAGCTGGGAGCAGTAGTATCAATAACCCGGGGATTAGGGGTCGCAGCAAGAATTAAAGGTCTAGAATTAAATTGGTAGGGCTTTGTGTAACGCACTCGGACCCTCCCGCACACCCCGGCAATAATGCCGGAGCGAGGCCACGCCCGCCCGGAACTACATGGCGTGAAGCTGCTGGCTAATTAAAGCAAACCATTCCTAAAAACTGCCCCTTCATCCGATTTTCTTTCAACCCTTGCCGCGAAATGCGGAGAAAGTTTTTCTATTGTGTGAGCTTACTCAGCGCTTTTCGCCTCTGTGTGGACGCGGCTTTTCCTTCAACACGTGTTTACTTCCATATTTCCCGATTATTTCCCTTGACACTTTAATTTGGTGTTTGGTTTCTGGGCTTAAACATTATAATATTATATATAAATGCACAGCAAAGATCTTCTGGGGTAACCTAATTGCTTTTAAGCACTTTTATTCCACCCAAATTTTTAGTCCAATGAAATAAAAACGTATAAAGTAGTTACTCGAGTCTTTTTAGCACCGTGGCTTTTTCAATTTCGACGTTAGTATAAAATTAAACACAGTGTTTTTGCTGTGAATTTTATTTGTATGGCTCTGATATCCATCAGAAGAACATAATATCCCATCGTGAAATAGTTGGAAGTCGTATTGTGTTCACTTGCTAAGTCTGTTCCACTCGTAGTGTTGATACAATGCATTATTATTCCGTCGGAGGCGAGTCGTGCCCGAAAGCTAGAAATTGAATTTATGTTTTAAAAGAGCTTATTATTTTCGACGAGGAGGAAAATAGCTTTTCGTATTCTTTTGTTCTCTCGGCTCGCGGAGCTGACCCCTTAAAGTACCGCTCTTCACAAAATCGGTTTTCATCTTCACTCTTTATTGTAATCCTTTTTGGAAAATGTAAATTTCTATTTCTTTACGGGTTTCTAAGTTGGTACACACTCGCATATTTATGAAGAATACTTCCATTAACTTTTACCCACTCTTCTTGGGTAAGGGCCTTTTTATTTAAATGTTTTATAGAACACTCAGGACGCGTTCGTTGTTTCTGTAACGATCCTTATTCTTTAATATGGTATCATGGCGGATCATAGGGACTTAGGGAACATAGGGACTGGAGTCCAGAGCTCCAGTTAGCCTCCACGGCCGGGAGAACTCTTTATTTTCGTCCCCTTATGTATTGAGTTTTATTAAAAATAAACATTTCTATCCAACTCTTGCCAACAAACAATACAAATTGCATCTATGGTGTCAAAGAATTTGTCATATTTTCCATAGAGCCAGAATGTTGCTAATGCACGTCTCAATTTCACTACCTACGGGATTCGGACAGCAAAAACATCCACACACGCTGATTTAATTGCGCCAATTTTAGACTTCCTAAAGTTTGTTTATGAGCACTAGTCCGTGGTCAGTGGCATGAATGCTATTGCACGCCTTTGCACATTTATTAAAGCTGTAATGATTGCATGTTTTTAAGGTGCCAACAATAATAATTAAACACAGTTGTTTGAAAATAAAAACAATTACTCTATCAAAAATCATGATATTTTTAGACAGGAGCTTAGATTTCAGCTTTGTAATTGAGATAATTATTAATAAAAATAAGAATTTTGTTTAGTTTGATTCACCGAAGTGTTCTGTCGCGAATGTGTAGTCTTTTATTACGCCTTTTTTATTTATGAAATATATGAAACAAATATGTAATGTAGCGTCTTGTTTCTTTTTTGAGAGCTGGATGAAAAATTTTCTCTGTGCAATTTTCCTGACGCCAGTAGTTGATTAGAGTTGTTTTTCGACAAACAAAAAGATTCTCTACTTTATATTTAAGATTTGAAGTATTTTCAAACTACTGCTGGTGACTAAGTCGACAGAATTCAGAACTAAGCGTTATCACGAAAATCCATTGTAAATAATAATAAAAAAATGTATTTATGTTGTACTCGGTAATAATTCTGGTGAAGTGTGACGCCTCTAATTGCGGATGAATGCTGGCTCCGCGACACCCTTGATGCCGTGATCCAGCCTATAAAGGATTTATGCTTTTGGCATTCAGCCTCTCAGACTCTGCTACCCTGCTCCCTGCGCCCGCTAGGGGTGGCGGCAGTGGCCGGGTAGGTTCTGTCTGAAGTGCCTGCCGGTCTGGGGTAGCTGGAGGGGGTTCCCGGCCTTTTTGTCTTTACATTTTGACCGTTTTCTCTATACCGTGAAGCCGAACAGACTACCGGACCACCAAGATACCGTATTTGATGGGGAATCTGTGAAGCTTGCCTACTTCAAAGCATCTCCAGAAAGCAGTATAATCTTATGGGAAAAAAATGTTTGAAATCCTTTTCGAGCTTTTAAGGCTGATGTAATTGGATTCAAAGCTTACAAATACCATCGTCATGCAAGTATTTCTGATTTAAGTACTTTATATTTACAAAGTAGATATATCGATACGCTATTTCAAGACAGAAACAAGTCCAAATAAGGGTTATTGAATTTTTCATATTTTAACGTTTTCAAATAAAATACACACGACAGTTGCACAAAATGTATGTTTTTAGCTCTATTAATAAATAAATAACATGTGATAAGCCTAACATATCAACTGTGTTTAGGTGAAATGCGTTACTCTACATTTGTTTGCAAGCAAACGTAGGCCTAGTGGTTTTGACCACTGTCACACTTTACACTGTCGCAAAGTTATTATTTAATTTTCACAATATATTTAAAGTCTTGAAGTAGTATGATATTCTTAAAACTGACAGTGAATTAAGTGGTTGGGATGGCAGCGTTGGTTAATGCAATGCTCACGTAGAGGTCCCGAGTCACAACCTAATCTTTTTATTTTCGTATTATTTGAAGATTGTCAATATTCTTTCGATGATCAATCATTAATAAGTATCTTAACCCTGCTAAATTGTATTTTTACCTTTTTTATTCGGCTAGCCATCTTGGTAATATGACTGTTGTTGTTTTCGTGTCGACTATTCCCACTCAATGAACTGCACTGTGGATAATACATATTACTGTATTTTTTGGCTTCGTTCGATCGCAGTTCGTATTACACTACGCGGTCACGGAAAGCGTGACAGTCCGCTTTATAATCCGGCAAATTTACTGCTATTTGGTTATGAATCATTTCTGTTGTCAAACGGTAAGGTCGCCAGCGGAATACAAACACCCGAGCGAAGTTGTTACGCGATATCCACACTGAACTAATGGACGAGGGACTTTAAACCGGACACAAATAGAGCCTCAGTTTGTATAGTATAATAATGTTTCGTGATGCGGTTAATTGGCTGTTTTTAATGGCCATCCACACTTACGAAAATGCGTGTAAAATCAGTGCGAAATCCATGATTCAATCGAAGATGTAAGCGGCAACTCGCCATAAATAAATGAATGAAGAATGTGCAGTAATAATAATAATAACAATGAACTTAAATAGCGCAGTCTTGTAATATTTCACCTCAATTACGCTTCTTACTAAATTAACCAAACTAATATAACAAGAAGAAAATAATATATAATATGTTTACAAATTAAAACTATAATTTTTTTATTTTTTATTCTTTGTTACTTACATTTTTCAAAAAAAAAGCGATGATCGTTATCATAACTCACAAAAAAAAAAGTTTCAGATATGGTTATAACAGTGCATGTGTTCATCAACAGATTGAATTTACTAGAAGATAAGGTTCTAAAAATCCAGATGAAACGTATGAATTCATATTAACGAATTTGTTAGAGCAAAGAAAAAGAAATTATATCGAGGACAGTTAACATGTTGGTATTTAAAAACATTAATATTCATTAGTATTATAAGTTAACAATTCGAAAAATGCAAACAGTGTTAATATAACAAGTAACAAAAGAACAATAAAATATTTTATGACTATAAGTATAGGGTTTTCAGTATACATTAAGGATATTGAACAGCCCTGATGATACATAACCTAACATAAATATATTGTTCTAACTATTTTCATGTTTTAATTTCCTAGTTGTACTCGCTCAATACTATAAATAGATAATACTGGAAAAACCCCTCATAAATTCATCGATTCTAATCTTAAACATCATTTTCACCATCTGAAAATCGAATGAGAAAAATGCCGAAGAATATTCTTAATTATAAACTCTTGAAGATTATGCAATAAGTCTCTACCCTCGTCAAAATAAAACGGAAGGTAGATCTCGGGAAAGCCGACGAAGGGGGGTTTCTCCGCGATGCGAGGGGGAGGCAGGCGTTGGTGGCAGGTCGGGGGGAGGGAGTGGGTGGGAGTGGGAGGGACTTCCCCGGGCCTCTGTAAACACGTGGCAATTCCAGTCTCCCGGATACATCTCTATTCAATACAAAATCTAGAAAGTTTGACATTGGATTCTTTTGGCCAATCTGTTGAATTTTTTGTTTTTTGATTTGGTCTTTCAGATTTAAACAAGTGTACGAGTATAATTTGGTTTCAATAATTATTGAACGATAATAAATTATCTTGTTTTCATTTAATTGTTGTCGTTATTTTTTTATTCCAAATGTTGTCGTTATTTTTTTCTTTCAAATGCTGTCGTTATTTTTTTCATTCAAATGTTGCCGTTATTTTTTTCTTTTAAATGCTGTCGTATTTTTTTCTTTCAAATGTTGTCGTTATTCTTTTCTTTCAAATGTTGTCGTTATTTTTTTTCTGACATCAATTTATGTTCTTGGTTCACTGTGTTAACTTTGAACTTATTTAAATATACAAAATAGATTTTTCGACTTATTCTGCGTACTTATTATCTGTTTTAACTTATTAACGCACGTCACCGTCATCATTTTTTTTAAATTTACTTAACTTCATGTTTATTTACAATATTTTATATACATTGTCCACCACGCTGGGAGTTCGCCTGTGATGAGGAGGAGAATACTTTGACAATCGCCACATACGAGTATTAGCTTAATGTTTACAGTTCACGCGCGTCAACTTATGCCCCTAGACAGTTGACTAGAATCAAACCATTATCAATTATTTTCTACGTTTATGAGATCTCTGAGGCGTATGTGCGGTAAAATCATGTATGACCGTGTTAAAAATGTGGATATCCGGAAAGAATGCAAGGCTGATGTAAGCGTAATGAATAAGATCAAGAATGGGACACTTAGATGGATTGGGCATGTAGAGCGAATGAGCGAAGAAAGAAGTGTGAACATAATATACTATGCGAAAGTGAATGGAAGAAGAAGTCGGGTACGCCCAAGGAAGACATGACACGATCAAGTGAATCAAATACTGAGTCAGAATAACAGAAGAGATGTATGATAGAATATGTATGAAACTATTTATGAATGTGAATGAAGCAAGGAGTGTGTGCGAAGAAAGGTTGTATGGCGGTCCGTCCTCTCTGCCTACCCCTGCTTTCATCCATTCATTTTTTTCAAAAGTAAAAAATCGTAGAACACACAAAAACGTGACTAACCTTTCCAGTTGTCAAAATCAAACCACTAATCCAAAATGGCTGATAATGCTAACATATGATAAACATACGTGTACCAACATAACAAAAAAAAAAACGATAATCGAATGTACACAGCCCGCGAAAATTTAAAATTCACCTTTTCTTTTGAACAGGCCATGTATAATTAAATAAATAAATATTACTGCTCTGAGGGTAGGGAGTACTCTTTTTAGTCATTTCATAGTCACGAAAATGGGCATAGCACGCTTTTTTTTTGTTATTTCGCGATGAACCTCAAAGGAATACATTTTTGTAGACATTATTGTAATGGGAATTTCTATGAAAAATGTTATTGTAACGAGATCGTGCAGTTTTGCCCGACCGGTCGCGGTGCTGTTATTTGTCAGCGTGAGATTTGGCCGTCACGCCCGTGTTATCGGTTAAATAGCACTCGCGTGCGCGTTAACAGCGCATACTCAACGCTGATAAACTTATAAGCTTAGAGTACATAGAGTGGTACCTATCCAAGGCAGTGTAGTCAGTTTTTGATGATTTTTACCGGACTCGGCAGACTTGGGCGTGGCTAGGACTAGGGATAGGGTATTTATACATCCATTCATAGCACATGTCGACATAATGTTTTTGTTTTTTCGTATAACCACTTTTTCATAGTGTTGTTATCAACAAAACTATAGCATATAACCTAAAAAAACTGTTTGGTTGTGTCCAGTTTAGTCGCATTACAAAACATGCGGGCGGAGTCCCCGGAGACGCGGGAGACCAAGATCGTCCCTACAGTACATAAAAGCGGTTTGTTATTTTGTTGTCTCTTTCTCTCTCACGGTGTACGACGTAAAAACCCGGAGAAAGTGATTTATCGCGAGTTTGTGTTGGGTAAAAGGAATCAGCTATCTCTCCATACATTGTAACTCCAAGCTTATAAGGATTGCACT
The DNA here is from genome assembly GCA_022651775.1 of Drusus annulatus. NCBI lineage: Eukaryota > Metazoa > Arthropoda > Insecta > Trichoptera > Limnephilidae > Drusus > Drusus annulatus. The sequence goes on along the minus strand of JAGWCC010000155.1, from coordinate 53,813 downwards.
TCACGATTCATTCTCAACTGGAATACCAGGATGTCTCCAGAAGCCATTTTTTGTTGGTTTTACTGGGAGGGGCTCTCGTATTGTACGCGGAGTTAGACTTGACCCAAACAACACAAACTTAGGATTGTGTGTATTGGTGCATATGTTTTGACTTCCGACAGTGATGTCTTTGCCAAACGTCACTGAAAAACTGCTTTCAACCGCCTGGAGCCAGTGGGACAGTGGCATCTTATATAGAGGTATGTTGTATGTCTGAAGGTAATGGGGAGGGGAAAGGAGATGGGTAAAAAGAAGGCGGGGTAGTATCTGGCTACTCAGATCTGATCACCAAACGATGGCCTCCATGGTCGAGTGGCAAGACGCTCGACTACGAATCCAAAGGTGACGGGTTCAAACCCGGGGTGCGCCAATAACTTTTATTTAATTAATATGTGTCATTTCATTCATATAAAATAATAAAAAGTACATTTGCGGCACGTTCCAGAGTGGCAGATATTCTAAGTATCGCCCTGGTGAAAAACCACCATTCAGAATCGAAACGTTGCTTGAAATGGCTTTAGCCGTGTTTGGTGACCAGATCTGAATGGCCGGGTACTTCTCACACCTTCATCTTCCCCTTCTCCTTCCCCTCCTCACTGCCTCACAACATATCCCAATAGGGGATGCTGTAGTATCACTGGCTCTAGACGGTTGGGACTCTTGTGCGGTATTCACTATAAAAATAAAAATAAAACACGGCTAAAGCCATTTCAAGCAACGTTTCGTTTCTGAATTGTGGTCTTTTACCAGGGCGATACTGAGAGTATCTTCCACTCACAAGCCCTATGTCTTGCTTACGCCTACTAACTGTTATAAGAAAAAGGAACAACTTGACTATCCAAGTTTTTACAGTAATTAGAAAAGTTTTACAGTGTGTTCTTTGTATTATATTCAAAATGATTTTGTATATTTTTCACTGTAATTTTCTTTTATGAAGTAGAATAATATTTTATATTTTAATTGCTGTATCCAAGCAATGAATCTGTGTAAGTACTGTGTTCGACTCAACATCTCAATACCTACGAACCCCGTCAACCCATTTTTTCACAAGTTCCACTCTTTATTCCACTCCGTCCTTTTATCCTTCCTGTGGTAATCAGATGTTTTAATCAATTTTATTGAATCTCTCTACTAATTCCTGTTTGTTTATTTGCCATCGTATTTTTTATATTTAACTTCCGAACTTGTCTGAAATATTAATATCGAACATTAAGTCGGCTATTGACTTGGAAACTTACCAATTTTTCTTACCATTTTTGTTTTTCATTTATCTTAATTTATCGAATAAAACAGGTTCCCCAAACATAAATAGCTTGACATTGCCAGGTTAGCGCATGAGCCATTCCCAACCAGCAAACATGTTGATACATAATTGGAGATTAATGAGAATGTCCGAATATAATAATATAGCCGCAATCGATTTCATACACTTTATTTTACCCTTTTGACTGCAAAATTATTTATTTGCTAGTTAGGAATAGGTCGCGTGCGTTGCCGCGAACTGTCTGGACGAAGCTAACAATGCTATTTAATTTATATGGCAGTTTGAACGTTTTAACAACTAGCGATAACATTTTATTTGTAAATATTGGCTTGGAAAAGTCTGATTGAAAGGGGTTACGATGCACGTAATAAATTGGTAGAACCAAATGAGACCTCATTGTTTGGTAATCGCAAAAATTACATTAAACCATGACAACTACTAATCAGATACCTGAGAGAATTCGATAAACTAACTACTAAATCAAGGGATGGGAGATATGGTGTATATGTTACATCGGTAGGGCCAAATGAGTATTTATCTAAAGAAATTTAAAAAACAGCTTTGTATAACACCTTCCATATTATTTTTAATTTTATGACCGACCGGTTTCGCTTAGCCTAAGCATCACCAGGGTACAAGATAAAACTAAACTAAAAATACAAAGTGTTATAAATACAGAGGAAGAACAAATTACAAAATAAAATAACACGACAATGAGAAAACAATAGAATAAAATTTAAATTATAACAAAGGAATAGAGAGAAAGAAACAGATAATATGCAATAACTGAGAAGGTAATTAAATAATAATGATAAATTTTACGAGTTTACAGGAAATATACCTAATATTGGACCACTGGACAAATTTACCTGATTATTAAAAATATCTCTATTAATTTTAATGGCTTTCTTTATTTCTAGTGCTGAAAGCGGTCGGTCATAATTTTTTGAATAATATTCGTGGTCTTATACAAACTTATTTTTTTTATTTCTTAAAAAAAAACTAACTAACCATCACGTCGTTTCCCGAAGGGGTAGGCAAAGAGGACGGACCGCCATATAACTCTGTCTTGGCACACACTACTTGCTTCATTTACATTCATACACCGTCTCATACATACTCTTATGTTATTCTGACTCTTCACATGACTTTATTTTTTTATTTCTTTAATTATGTCAAACCACAAAGTGATTGCTTTCTACGAAAATATGAGTATTAATCGTTTTATGATCCCAGATTTTGACAGAATGTATGATTTCATGGGGTGGAAGATTTGGCTGCTTCTATACATTTGGCTATTCTAAATACGGCTAATTAGTTTCGGAATGCAGTCGCAGCATTCAGCTTCCCTCTGTGGAGCGATGCCGGCTTTCCGATCGCTGTGTCTATTTCCTTTGTCTAGTGGTGCAGGCAACCGGCGGCGCCACGTGCTCCACCTCTCCCGCCACGTGGGTCCCCCCCCTTCGAGCTGTCCCCGCCCTAGTCCGATCGATAGGCCGCCTCCCACCCTCCGCCCTGCCGAGCCGCCCTCGATCCTAGGAACATAGCCAAAAGATGCATCTATCAAAATAGAATCAACAAACAAGCACATTGCTTCATACGCCCTTTTTTCACGGAACTCTGTTTACTCCCCCCGATGTCACATAGTCAAAAGTTCCAATTTTCGTTCTTTGTTTGTTTCGGCACAGCGTATTGAATAAATTGCGGATTACTACGTGCCTTTACTACTGAAACCTTCAACAAAAACTTATTATGCAAACTTGCATTTTATTTATTTGACAGCTGTTCATGTTTTGTTTTAATTATTTCGCTTAACATATTTTAAATTTGATGCAATTTAAAAAATTAAAGCAAACAATAAGTGCAATTAAGAACATGGTCGTGATTATTATCATTAATTGGTTGAGTGTGAATTCATTTATTGCTTGTGAAATGTTTGCCCTGCAATCCGGAGGAGTCGGCAATACTCGTATATTAATTTGTTTTCGTTTGATGTTTTTATTCCCCTTAAAGTTGATAAATATTAATGTCTTGTTAACTGTGCGCAAATTGAAAATAATATTTGTGCGGTTTCGTTTGTATTGTTATGTTTTTTTTAAATTTTATACGGCTTCTCGCGAGGTGTTCCAAACTTCTTGTCCAATTATAATATTTCAGCATGTTTATTTTATTACCCTGTATTATTTTGATTCGGTGCAATGAATCCACTTTGAGATTTAACCTCGCCGAACAATCGGAATTGTTTTCAGTTTTATGACTACTTGCCGAATTTCAGGAACGAATCATGGCACGGTATTGCAGGAACACGTACTTCTTTTCGTTGGAGTTCGAATTCAATTTTCAATACGTTTCTTTGTGTTGTTCTTTGTTTTCTGGGTACGATATGATACGATCATTGATCGGCTAGATGGTCGACCAAAGCGTTTGGTTCCCACCCAGGCATCGCGGGTTCAACCCAGTGCTAGCTAGTCTTCCAGCCTTGCACAAACAACATTTTCCGCTTATAATAATGGCAGTAGGAGGTAATTCAAAATGTACTAATATTTTAGGGATTAGATATTCGACGAATTTTGATCCCTCGACTCAATATTGGCGGTCCGACTAGAGACAAGCTAAACAACTGAATGAAGAAGATTCTTGAAAGAAACGAGGAACTTGAGCTAGGAGCGAGAGCCCGAGTGGTAGATACTTTTATTATCGCCCTGGTGAATTTGGTAATAAGATCTGACCTTCCTCTTCCCCATCTCCTTCCCCTCCCCACTACCTTCAGTCTCACAACATAGTCTCACTGGCTCCAGACGGTTGGGAGCAGTTGAGACTCTTGTGCGGTAAAAGCTATAAAAAAATAAAAATTTAATATTCAACATTTAAATTTCATTGTTTATTTAAAAAAAAATTTGGTGGTCATCATATATGAAATAGGATATATATCTATATCTGCTATATCCTATATTATAGGATAGAGCAGATGGGAACCAGTCTTTTTAGATCTTGTCACTAATAACAATTTCAAACAATGCTTCATTTCTGAATTTATAAATTTTACTAAAGCGAAACTGAAACTTTCTTCTCTCTGAAAATCAAATAACCTTCCAACAGTAGGTACACACAACATTTTGAACATTTCACATATGCATGTAAATGTAGATATACTTACAGTTTAGAGAGGAGAGATCATTCGGCACTCAAATGGGAGGAGTTAATTAGCGAGGTCACTCCAATGACATGCTTGAGAAGGAGTAGTTCTGGATTCGCCATGAAATGCACCCCTTTACTGAAAAGTTTGAGCCTACGCGAGTCAGTGAATGCGGTAGTAGGGTTGATGTTTGACTTTTTACGTATTTCACTCTTGCTCTTTGCGCTTTCCGCGTTTTGAAACCGCGCAAGCGGGTACTAGTTGTTCATCACTGTGATAAAAGAATGAAGATTTGTTGTTTTGGTCTGTCATATAATTATTAATTAATGTAAAACGTTTTTAATATTTATCGCCGTGAAATCGCTTTAACCCCTAATATTTTTCATTCGAAAACACGGTGTGAACGGTGAATCCATGGAAAAAGCGAATGAATCGTGAAGTCTTGAGGGTTTATATGTGAAGAGATTTCGAGTTCAGGTCTTGGTCGCACCTGAAAATCAAATTTTTTGACGAACTCTTCTATTTAAAATGTTTTCTTTTTTTGTATGTGTTTCTAATACAAATTGTTTGAATATTATCAATATTTCTTTTTTTTTTTTTAAAGAAAGACAAAAAATTTTGGGTTACGAATAACCTGATAATATTTGGAAAATTCTAGTCCCACGACTAGTAACCGGTCAATATTGTTTGTAATAATTAATGAGTTGCCTTTATCGTCTTGCTGCATCCAAGTTATACAATCCCACCCTCCTTGGTTGGCGGCGGGTGGATGTTTTCTGTTACTGCGAAGTTTGGAGAGGCCCCGTCTGCGGGAGTGGAGAATCGCGGCCCGTGGCCCGTGGCCTGTCAGCCGCCCCCACAAAGGGCCGACCGCTGGACATTTCCACAAACGTCTGACCTTTTTGTCAGTCCAACGTTTCCTTTGTGATGTTTACCCGTTTCACTGACTCTTTTTTTGTCATCCCTTTGTTTATAAAATGCTCTAATGACGGGATGTTATTTAATGAAACGCCAGACTTTTGCTCGCTACAAAAAGCTTTTACAAACAGCAATATTTTAGATTCATATTTGTATCATTTTTATAACGTCGTTTTGGTAACTAAATACATATACATCCTATACGAAAGTGGATATGAAAATCCTTTTTATAAAATACTAATTTAACCCATTTTTAAATATTTTTTCCAATTTAACATCAATATTTTATATCAATATCGACGCTGGAAAGACAAAATGGCCACCTTGGGACTTAAAAAAAATGTTAAATCAACTTTTTTTTTCAAAATCCAATGAGCCTACTGAAGACTTAACTTTTTATTTTATTTTGAAATAAAAAAAACAACTTTTAAGTGCTCTGGTGTAAACCTCCCAAAATGACGCTTCAGCCCTTTTGCCTTTCCGACGTCAGTGTGGCGGCTAGATGTTTCGAATAGACTTTCTGGACAGCTGTGCAAATTTCTTAACGCCAGAACTTACTATTCGAGAGTTTTTGGTTCTCTAGAAAACAGACACCATAGAATGATGAAATAATGTATGTTGGTTATTTCTTTTTTGCCGACCTAGATAAGCCACAACATGTTGCTGTGTTCTTACATAAATATAAAATCGTAAACGTTAAATGAAACAATTATTAAGAAATGTAGATTTTCTATTTACCTGATTACATAATACTGAATTACTAAAATAAACAATAAATATTATAAACATTGAAATTCCGTTGAAATCAAATAATAAATAATAAGCTCTTTCGTTTGAAATTGTCATAAAAAAAGGATATTCTTTTTTAAACGTGTCTCGCAAACAAACTCCATTCTCATAGTAAGACATTTAATGATTCCTAGGTATTCGGTATAATTTAATATCCGGTATTATCCATACATCGTTGTATGTATAGTCGTAAACAGCTACCTACCCAAACAGCAGTGAGGATAAACTGGTTTTGTTTTTATCACCCTGGCCGAACTAATGAAGGGGTTGTGAAGAATTTGAGCATAGCTGATAATATCGTAGTTAAAAACATCTGGGTAATGTGTCATTTATTTTGGAGAATAATAGAATTCAGACTTAGCGAAATATTTTTGATTAAATGTTTACAATATTATAAGTAGAAAAGAGTGTCAACTTTTGAAGCGCAGATGGTAGAAGAATTTGCAGAAGCTTCAAGAAGGCACGTCACGACGAAGTGAATCGAATATAAGTGAGTGGGGTCATGTCTTAAGTAGGCATAACAGAACGGTATGTATAAGACAATGCATCTGGTTAAAGCAAGGAGTGTGTGTACTATTCACTCTGCCTACCCTTACAGATAGCGTGCTACTTAGCTTCAAAACGGTCGTTCTCACCACTGGAAAAATGGAAAAGTTAGTGTTTTTTTTTTAATATGCCATTTTTGTTCGGCGTAACATAAATAGAATGAGCCATATTTTGCAAATTGAATGCCCTATATATATAGATATGTATATAAATATATATATATATATATATAAAAAAAAATATATATATATATATATAAAAATATATATATACCAAAGTGGGTAGATACTCTCACTATCGCTCTGGTGAAAGAATACCATTCAGAGTAGAAACATTGCTCAAAATATCTTTAGTGACCAGATATGAATAGCCAGGTACCTCCCAATATTCCTCTTAATTATCTTATTCCTCTCCTCACTCTCTCTAGTCTCTTAACGTACTTTACCCAATATACCCAATTGAGTTTTTCAATTGAAGTAGTTACAGATAGTTTTGGATTTGTCGGATAAACTGTCAGCGAAAAAATATTTATAGAAATATACAAATTTGAATAACTGTGCACAAAGAAACAATTACATATATTACTAAAGCTATCTTTGAAAATGAAGTTTTCAACTCCTTATGAGTTTTGATTTTCGTTCTGAATTCTGTGACCCTTTTATCAGTCTTAGTTCATGTGGTAGACACTATACACCATGTACCGAAATGGCTATGGTTCTACGGTGTTTCATAAAGCCGTTAAGGTAAAAGCTTTTAAGCTCATGTCTGCTTAAACAAATCAAGCTTACAAAAACACAATGGAACGTGAATCAATTATTTTTTAAATTAAATAATTCATCTATTTTCGATTGTATTTTGTAAACCTTTAATGTGACCTGTGTATTATCAACATTTTAAACGACACGAAGTATTGTGTATTCAAGCTTTCGGGGAAGGAGCGTCGATCGATAAGCGTTCGCACCCCGCGGCGGTCGCTGATTTGGATCTAGTTTTATTTTATAAATTGTAAAGTTGCGTGAAGTAGATAAGTTTGTCACCGAGGGGGCTTCCTGCGCCCCGGGCCCCCTTGCCTCCTTGCCCCCAGCACCGCGGGGCGAGGGGTGGAGCAAGCACCCCTTCACTCCCTCCCAACCACCCTCTTGGGAGTCCCTGTTATTGGCCTGTCGTTTCACTTTCCGAATTTACCCCGCTACGGGATCAGAGAATTGGAAACATAACAGCGCGGAAGTTGGGAACTGTATCTCATAACTATCTGCGGAAATAAGATCAAAATAAAGAAATCGTTTTATACAGGAACTGAATTACATTTATCGCAGGCAGTGTGTATTATTAGAGGAAAGTCGGACGGTAGAAAGCTTCTTATAGTCTTAAGATAATTGAAGATGGGGAAATGCGGGATTACCGTGGAGGTTACCGCTATTCCGGGAAAAATTGCGAAATTCACTAAGGGTAGGGTGTTTACAACTTTCGACATCGTCACAATTCATCGATAGTTTGTTTGTTTTGAGATTTGAACGGTCCCCGTGAAAGGTTAATTTTCCGTTTCAGTTTTTAATCAAACTGTGAACAGCTGTCCAACATAGCAGCATTACCTGTATACTTTACACCTGATCACAATTTGATAAAAAAAATAGCTGGAACGGGCCTAGAATCGGCGTTTAATAGGGACCATTCAAATGTCATAAAAACAAAATGGTACTAATCGATGAATTGTGACGATGTCAAATGTGACGAAAGTTTAAACACCCCAACCTTAGTTTCTCATTGGATATCTTAATTTGTAAAATGTCATAAGCGCTTTTAGGTAGTTAAATTTCAAATTTAAAAAATATCTTCGTGGTTTTTTAGTGTCGTGTTTAACGTCGTGTATATAGTAATGGACTGTATTTTTTGTGTTCCGGCACAGAAAGGAAATACTGGTTGGGGATGGGTGTCGACGGACTGCGGCGAGTCCGGTGGAGTCTCTGGAAGCCGCTACGCACAAAAAGAATCTTTTTGACGAGGAATTTCGAACACTAAATTAGTCAGCGGATTATTTGAAATGAGTTTTTTTTGGGTAATATCACTAACACAATAATTATAATTAGATTTCGTTATAAATGAAGATATTTAAATTCGGTTTATACATGTTATTAATTTAGCTATATATATTATAGATACCTAAGAAATGAACGACCAGCACCATTGTGTGCTTTCGCCCAAGTTTGGCGGTAAATAATCTATTATCCGACACCTTTGAATAAATTAACTGACTGAAATGAATATTCAAAACATTGCTTATATTCTGAATGAAACTTTCCTAATATGAAATTCCAGGACTCGTGGTAGAGCCTGTACGAGTATATAGCACGTAATAATAGGCCATTCGTATGCTGAGTGTTTTTCTCCTTTTAAAATCTTCCCGCTGTGATATAACACTGCATAAATATTACCCCCTTCTGTGTTACCAAACTCATTGTGCAGCTGTTGGATTTGACCAGAAATTGCAACGAATAAATAATAGGCGGCTCTATATTATGTTTCTACGTCTACAAACAATTATTTTGATAATTCGCCCATTCAAAGGCTCCATAGACTTGGTAATAAATATGGTTCAATAGATGTTTACCGTTACAACACTGTTTCCAAATTAAAATCTAGCTTACTTGAATGTTTTCAATAGAACTCAAAGGTTATTGTTACTTATAGTTATAATTATAAAACCTACGCTATATTTATATACTTGCAGTTAAATACTAACTTTTCTCTTAATGTTATATTCTACCCATCTATTGTACTCCTTTATTTAAATAAATGTATTTATGTAAAAGCCTTAAAGGCGTTAATAAAAATAAAAAAAATAATAAATGCACGACGCCATACAAAATAGTGAAATATCAGGCAATATGACGAGCTGTGTACGTTTTGCAGGTTTTTTTGCTAGATACTTAGATTTATGAAAGTCAAAAATCTAAGTACCAATAAACTCCAATTTATAACAAGATAACTGTTACCTTGTTATAAATCTGTGTCTATTCTGGGAACGTCGTGATCTTGTTTTGTCGTAAATATATATTTTTGTCTACTGCTGCCATTGAATTCGTGTGATACTCGACACGCAAATTTATTTGACGTTTTCTCACCTTGTACTTGTCTTTGTAAAATTTCATTGCCTTTGAAATAAGGGAGTGCTCGGGAGAAGGCGGGGGAATGAGGGGGAGGGGGGATGAAACATAACCTCATTGTTCCTTGATCGGTGCTAGGTGTCAGAGGGAGCGACCGGGAACAATTTAATAAGCCCCATGAATATTTAGGCTGTCATATCCTAACAAGATCTTACCCGAAACTCGAAACATATCACAAAACGAGCACTACATTCTGAAAACAGTTTTACTTGAACACATTACATAGTACATTTCATTCTCTTTACAATATTACGTTATATCGTTTTACTTTGCTCTCGTCGTACCACGTTTGAAACCTACTCCTAATTATTATTACAATACTATCAAGGTATTTGCTAGGCAAACATTAATAACCCTTAATTAAAGATTCGGTATGACTACCCAGACAACCTGTCAAATAATTTACAACGCAGGTCCATTATTTCGCTTGCTCGCACAAGGACAACGCCGCGCGTAAAAAGCTTTTTGTCATAAATTAACAGGCGTCGCCATTAGGAATGAATGCCCTAATTCCCGTTGCCTCTGGGCCCTATATTTGTTCCTTTAATTGTTCGGTTAGTGACACCCTTTCACCGTCGCCCTGTAGGTAATAAAGCAATAGTCCTGATACCCTAAACCTATTCCAGCGGTTCATGCCTCTTGAATAATATCATTTTGGCTATTCAATTTGACACAGGTTCTTCGCTATACAATATTGATCATGTGTTGTGTTTGCCATTTAGAATAGATTAACTATATGTACAGTTATAGAACGAGACTCTCGATGTAAGACGATAACACTGATTACGACATTATCTTCTAAGAAGATTCTGCGGAGACTGTAGGGTATTGGAATTATCGACTGTAACAACCGCCTATAAAGCGTAATAAGCTACTATTTAGTAGTCTCCGCTCTGCCGATGTGCAATAAACCTCTCGGCGAACTCTAAATCTCCGTTCGAAGCAACCCATCGCAAGACATTACTCGTCGCGTCTGATAATGGAATCATATTTCATAGCCGTAGTTTGCCACCGGTTTTACGAGTTTGACTAGATCTTGGCAGCCGTTGATCGCCTACCCTTGAGCGATGTACGTCGATGTTGTAAATGCTAGATACGTTAAACTGCCTCTAAACATCTGTAACAAAGAGAGATGACTGGTGTTGGCTACTGGCTATTGGACGGCATTCGGCGCTAACTAACAAACGATTTGTTACTTTAAATAAGGTGTACTTTTAACAACCACATGCTGTGCAAGAAAACAAACCACTTCCAGATTAGCTATAATGGAAGTTTTTCCCCAACAAAATTACGGCTATTTCCCGATTCCTTTATCTCAGTTAACATTTCGTTGTAGTCTAACAATGCTCTTGTAGTCTCCAGATTGGACTACTGTAATGGTTTGTATGCTGGTCTGCTTAGTGTAGATTTGAACAGACTGCAAGGGGTATTCAACACAGCGATTTGTCTAATATGCGGTGCACACAAATACTGTCATATAGCTCCTCTTTTACGTGATTACCTACCCTGGCTTCGAGTCACGGAAAGAGTTCGGTTCGAAATTTGTCTTTTGGTGTATAAGGCACTGAACGGGCTGGCACTACCTTACTTGACTGATCTCTGCGTGAGGGACAATCTTACTCAGAAGCAACTCACGCTCAAAATACACTGATTAAACCATCGTATAAATGTTGCAAAGTTTAGAGACAGAGCATTCAGCGCACTGGGTGCACATTCTTGGAACATATCATTTAGTCAAAGGTCGGAAACTGCTTTTTGTATTCTACGATTTAATTCAGATAAGAATATTTTTTTAATGAAACACTGTACCTGTGTGTACGTCACCTTCGTTTAAAACAATACGTCAACCGTCACAAACCAAGTACAGTTTTTTTTTTAAACTGGTTGGCGTGTTATGAAAACAAACTGGCAGAGTTTCATTTTAATAAAGTTTCACCAAAAAGTTACAAATTTCCAAAATATATATTTTTACTCCGACTGTTTGTCTTGTAGACATGTTAGTTAATTATATTTTTTAGGACTGGTGGATTTTTACAAACTTTCAATTACGCTCGCGCGGAGCTAAAATATTAGCACCGAAGTGCGATACAAAAAAGAGAACCAAAAGTATCCGTAACCTGCCGCCATCTTTGACGTAGTAGGGCAGTTGGAATCAACTTTCCGACGTAGAGAGACGTACTAATTAAAAGTTAGTTAGCTTTAGGAAAACTGTCGACGGCAAATGTTTGCAAGTCCCTGTTCCATGTACATCATTCTTTCTGGGTGTAGCCGCTGCCTCCGCGTCGTATAAATTTTCCATCTCGAGGCGTATGCTCCCTCCCCCACCCCCCGAACTCCTCCACCCCTGGCATCGAGAGTAATTCTACACAGCTTTTGACGTCCCTTTGTTACGAAAAATCAAATGTAGGTGTCTGCTTATGCATCGTCCTGTTAAAAGAAAAGTTTATCCAACCGTTTCTGGCACGATTTACAACCAGTCGAGCTTTTGTGATGGACCGTTTTTTTGTAAATTCCCTTTCTTTGTTCTCAAATTGCTTCCCATTAATTTCATCATTCCGCCTTTGCAGTTGATCCTCGAAATCGCGTCGATAAAATACAGCCTCGTTTGGGCCGTGGCCGTTGGTTCGTTTCTACCCTCGCTAGTTGTAGTAGAGTCTAGTAAATATCCTAGTTTAGTAGCCACCCCGCGCCCGCACCGCCCCGTGCACTGGCTGAGGTAGAAACACGGAAAGTGCAGCCACACCAACGTACATAAATACTCGTACATATTGTACACCGCCGAGAGGTTGCTGTATATTTTCTCCTCTTCCACCTTATTTATTTTAGCTATCCGCGATATGGTTAGTTCAGGTTGTTTGTTTTGCTTTGCTGCAGTCCTTCACCGTAATTTCCTGGCAGGAGGGAAGCGAAAGTTACTGCGAAAAGATAAGCGTACACATTTATTGAACCCGAATTATCCTCGTGCTCATCTTAAGTTATTTTCATTTAGATTTGCAATACAAACAGGTTTTCGGAATAAAAATGCTCGTTTCTGTTTCTGAAAGTTCTGTTGAAATTAAACATCGCCCCGAGGCATGATTCATATCTTCTGTTGTGCTGTTCTGCTGTTCCGCTGTCACCTATCTCAGCCGGTCTTCCATTGTTATGGATGTCTCCATTTAGAGTGTAAGAGCAACAAACGCGCTTCGGAAGTGTTTTTATAAGGCGAGCTTCGTATCTGTAACTTTGATATTTGTATGAAGACAGAAAACGTATTCTCTTCAACGTTTTGTTTTATTCTTTCGCTTTATTCGTTCGGGGCTATTTGTCTTGCCAGCGTTTCTTTTCGCCCTCCTTAACACCAGCCGAGTCTTATCGCTCTTATTTCATTTCTTTCTTTGTTCTTACGAGCTACAAATATTTTATACATCCATTATTTTGCAGGCTTTTTCGGGCTTAGCGTTAATCAACTGTTATTGAATTTAAAATCTAATTTTCAACTTTATATTTTTTTCATTTGTCCCAGGAGATTGAATCATAATTATTGTAAGAACAATAACAGTGAATTTATATAGCGCAGTTTTTTAATAGTTGCGGTGCAAGTGCGCAATCATTTTATTAACCGCTTCATTCTTTTGAACGAACATTGCTTGCAGGCGGCGCATGTGTCGTTTTGTCGTAAGTATTATATTAAAAAATTGGTGATAGTTTTTTGTAAAATAATAATTTTGTTTGAAATTGCTTCTGTTTTGTATTTTTGAACTTGACCACTTTTAAATGATGTAAACTCTTTAAATAAAAAATGAAATAACCAAATGGTTTTAGTTCTATTTTTGTGAAAAAAAAGCGGAGCATGAAGTGGTTTTAATGTAAAATACTCGTGTAGAAAATATAATATCGACAAGTTATTCAGACTGTAAAAGTGTAGATAAATGTTGTGTCTAGTTTATTAACGCTTCGTTAATAAGAATAATTGTCTTTAGCAATACAGAATGATTTAATGAGATTTTAATTAACATTCGTCACTTAATTTACAAGTCTTCTAGTAGAGTGAATACAATTCAAGTAATAATTTATGTAGGAAGGGAAAGAGGGAGAGGACCTAAGCTATTTTACTATCGTATTTTAAAAAGGTATTCCGAGTGGCATTCTCTTTTTGAGCTTCCCGGAAACAAACAAAAAAATTCTACACAAACTACCAAATAAAATATGATTCTAGCGGATAAGACATTCAAAGAAAATGATGTCGGAGTTCCTTGTATTTTCCGGCGTTCATTACCACGGTTCTAGGAAAGCTCGCCGGGCGCTTAGGGGATTTGCTTCTGATAGATGGAATCCCTAATATTTATGAATGTATAATGAGCCTGTAGAGCTAAGTGTGTCCCGCACCTTCCCGGCCTTCCAGCCCTCCAACCCTCTAGCTCCCCCGAACCCCTTCTCCTTCCCCTAGCAATATTCGGAAATACAAAATGTCTAGGTGTGCCATCTCAAAGTCCCCATAATACGCCCATGTTGCAAATTAATACTTATATATCATTTATTCAGTATTCCACTCTACTGACTCAACATTTCCGGATTACGATTAACCTGACAATATTTGAAAAACTCCTACTTCCATCATAATAAGCGAAAGATGTCGCTTGTGCAATGATGGAGGACTGGAATTGAACCCACGACGCCCGGGTGGGAATCCGACGTGTTTGTCCACTCAGCCACTAACCGGCCCATGCAATATGCTGGCAGTTAACAACATTTTTATAAAATTATATGATTTCCGTATAAAAAATAACTTACTGTTTTTCTTGGTTTCCTTGATTATATTTAGAGTTTGCGCGTATTCTATAAATCGATGACGCTCGCAAAACAAATATTGAAGCTGGCATCAAAGGTTTCATTAAACTTTCCGTGTAAACGTAAAAAAGACACCGGTGCCCAGGGGTCGGACTGTGAGAGGGGGGGTAGCTGAATAGAATTACACGTAGAAAAACAATAAAGGATTTGAGCACCTTCGTCCGCTCTAACTCGATTTGCACGTTATATTTTCAAACTTACGAATTTTCATTTTATAGTCTTTCTTCTGGCTTTTACCGTTCTTGATGGTTCATTCTCTCTCTCTCTCGTTTGAGAAATAAAAGAATACATCTCTAATACGATTGCCGGAAAGAGTTTCATTTTATTTATTTTAACTTTGCATCTGGCTCTTTGCATTCATTAGCTTGTTGTACAATTGATCCGGAAAATTTCAACGGAAATTGGAAGTACCTAATTTTTCTCTCGTATTTATTAATCTAGCTACTGTGAATATTGTGTTTTCGCTTCTTTTATTTATTTAATTTAATAAGTGTTCAGATTGGTTTAAAAAATACGTTTTTGGTGATGTTTTTTTCCGCCATGCCAGGAATATCCCTGTATTATATCATCGAGGTGTTAATACTTATATTTTGATCATTTATATAAATCGACGGCCTCCATGGTCGAGTGGTAAGACGCTCGACTACGAATCCAAAGGTCGCGGGTTCGAACCCGGCGTGCGTCAATAGCTTTTATTTAATAAATATGTGTCATAACACATTTAATTCATATAAAACATAATAAAAAGTATATTTGCGGCACGTTCCAGAGTGGTAGATACTCTAAGTATCGCTCTGGAGAAAGACCACCATTCAGAATCGAAACGTTGCTTGAAATGGCTTTAGCCGTGTTTGGTGACCAGATCTGAATAGCCAGGTACTTCTTAACCTTCCTCTTCCCAATCACCTTCCCCTCCCCACTACCTTCAGCCTCACAACATACCCTATTTGGGGATGTCATAGTCTCACTGGCTCCATACGGTTGAGAGCAGTTGAGACTCTTGTGCGGTATTCATATTAAAAAAAAAAAAAAATTTATCAGTTTTCGATTGTACTTGTGGTTTTTGGTCTGGTAACAACTGGGCCAATTTTGTTGAACCTCTTATCAAAGTACATACCTACTACCTACACGTCTTCTTGTATACATATTATGTTGGTTTTTAATGTTTTATGACGGCAGGGTTTGGAGCGTGTGAACATAATTTTTTATAATTTGTCATACTAATCCTCACATTTCAACATGAAAAACAAATAAATGGCTTTCTTTTTGTAATTCTTCTTGCGAAATCCTCTTCTATTGGAAGATGGCCACCATCAGGGCGGATAATTTTCTATTGGCCGCCTATCATGATGTGACCAAGATAGTATAATATTTATCTCAGGTGTGGAACCAAATTATGAAGTATACAAAAACAGAATTCAAAGCCTCCAAAATATTTTTTTAAGTACCTAAACTTCCGCTCTTTTCAAGCTTATGTTAGCAATGAAGACTCCGCACAGTTTTCCAATTTAAATATTAAATTGTCAACAAAATGCAGCGGATTCAGTAATGTTATTTAAAATGTAGTCACGATCTTCTTCAAGGTCTATTATTCCATATTCCAACTCGCAACAGTAGACAGTCACTTACTTTTATCTTTCACATTGCAGCACCAATTCTAAACAAAACTCTTTTAAATTTTTAAATCATTTCAATAATCTAAATTCTAAAACACAAATATGAAACAGAACAAGCGAGAAAATAAAAAAGACCATGTCACAACTGAGACATAATTTTTAACATGTCTCGGTTGTGACCATTGTCTTTTTATTTTCTGGCTTTTTCTGTTTCATATTTGTATTTTAGATTATTAATATTATTTAAATATTATTGATATTATTAAAACATAATCATTAATGCTTTAAAATTATTTCCATTTTCATAACTCTTTTTATCTACAGATCTACATTCATTTAACTTAAATTACTACCATATTGCTATTTTTAACTCGACCATACGCGACATTCAACTAAAATCCATTACACGACCGCACCCAAACTAGATCACTCAAACTCCCTTTCCATCTACTCCCGTCCTTCGTCCCTTTATCCCTATCCTATGTTTCCCTCCACCCTCCCTCTCCACCCAACATAGTTAAGTTAACTGAAATACAACTGTATATTGTCACACTTTACTCATAGCATTTTTCATATGCAGTGGAAAATTTATAATTTGCATAATTCATTATTTTTATTATTATATACATTTAAAGAAATGAACAAAACGACTTTATATTAGATCACGGATATTATTTTATTTTATATGACCGACCGGTTTCGCTAAGCCTAAGCATCATCAGGGTACAAAATGAAACTTAACAAAACACACAAAGTTTGCGGTTATACATACAGAGGTAGAACAAAATATAAAATAAAATAACAAAACAATGAAGAATTGTGGAAGGTATTGCATTGCACTACTCTTGCATACCTTCCGGAATAAAACTTTTTTATTATTATTAATGAGAAAACAATAGAATAATATTTCAATTATAAAAAATAAAATAAAATCCGTGGTCTTAAACAAAGTTATTTTTTCATTTCTCTAAATATGTCAAACCACAAAGTGATTGCTTTCTACGAAAATGTATATTATACTCGTATATATGTTAATTGCTGATTTGTGGTTAATTTTCCCAAAGCTAAATCAAATAAAAATATTGGAATTTTCTTATTTAAGCATTTTTGCATTCAGTACAATTTCGCAATGTTTGGCCGGTCGATGAACTTAAATTAGTTTCCATAATAGGCTGCTCCTATGCGAGTATATCCACTCATCCAAAGCTGACGTCTTTTAGAGTAAATAGCAAATAAATAATTATGTGAATAATTGAAATATATATTTTTGTCATGTATAACTTGCGCAGCAAAAGTAGCAAAAGATAACAAAAGTTACACAAAAGAATCAGTCGCAGTTTCCCAGCCGTTCCTTGGACCAATATCGTCTTACCCTTTGGACGGGGAGCAATTATCGCAGGACTTACGGTCCTGGAAGGTTTAATATTTTTTGCGAACACAAACACGATAAAATGGCCCCCGAATGAATTCTCCCAAACTGTGCCAACCTTTTCGGCATTATGCAATACTTTCAGCCTTAATATCACTATAGGTACGAGTACCTTCATAGATTGATGCTATATGGATATTAAAGTAGGGGCAGTGTAATGTAGTGAAGGTATCTTTAACTTTTAACCAGAAAATCTGTTAGTTCATCTAGAGCGGCCCAAACACTCGAATTAATAGAGCTCTGGCGTAATTTTTTTTTCTGTGGCAGGCATGGCAGGTGATTTCAAAAATGACGGTCATAAATAATGTATATTGATGAGGCTTTCGTTCGTTTGTTATTTACGTTAAAACTCTTGAAACTTGAATCTCATTTGTCTGTGGAGCTTTGAAATACGCATTTAACTCGACAAAAAAAAAACACTTTTTTATTTAATAAAATAAAAAAACGACGGTTTTTTAATTTGTCTGCAGAGCAGTCAGGTAGTAAGGCTAGTTATTGGTAATAACGCAGTTTAGTTTCTGATTTTCCCGGTTTACGATGTCACCCCCTTCCCCTCATTTCGTCGGCCTAAACAAATAATAAGTGAGGCGGTCTATTATCCCAGTAAATATCCGCCACGTTTCCTCGCAACGAGGTTACTACTACTTATCATGTCCCACGGGCGAGCGTACTGCGGTGCCTTCTTCTCTTGCTTTTAGCTTTATCGTATTATGTAGGTTTCCCCCTCGTCTCCCTACTCCACATCCCCCAATCTCCTCTTACCCTCCCGACATCGCCAACTAAAAGTGGCTTAATTCGCTCAAGGCGGATTTCTAAATATGCGAGTACGTAATTTTATATTATCCATCGGGATTAACTTTATCTGACTTTTGATACAATTATATTACGTCTCGTGTTCGTGTGTCATTTTCGTTTTGACTCTTCGGATGAAAAGGTTACCACATACTTTTATTTAAGAGTAAAATAATTAGAGTGGGTACGAAGAGAGGACCGCATAACTTCTGATCTAGTCCGCAGTACCAAAAATCAATAAATAAATTCCACAAATGGATCTTCACCGTCTTTTTAGTTTTGATGATGTCAATTCCACCCACAACTCCGAACCTTTTCACAGTCCGCGAGATTTGTAAATATGTAAATACCAAATAATATTTAATTATTGATATAATGTTAACAATATTAATCATAAAAATACACTCGCTTTCCGAACAGGCGCGTTAACCAACTCCGCCACCTCACCGCTTTCATATTGGGAGGTTTCTGTCAAATACATATTTCCTGAAAATCATTTCTACATTTTCAACGTTTTTCTCGGTCGCTCCCTAATTTTTTATGTTTTCTGTGTGATTTTCTAATTCATATTATTTGAATATTATCATTGTTTTTTTCAATCATTAATATCATATTGCAGTTTTCAGCTCTAGTAAGTTGATTTAAAAATAAAATTACAATCTTTGCCTTATTCATAAAGCCTTGATTACACTGAGTAGAGTGGTTATAGAAATATTTTTAAAGAGTTTTTTAGTACAGTTTAAAGTTATTTCTTAGCTTTCAAAAGCGTCCTTGAGTTGATGATTCACAAAGAATAGCCTAGTGTTATTAATATTACTATCCAAGTAACAATAACTTCTGAGATATTTATGACGATTGTCGACCTTCGGTTAAACTTCCAGTCTAAACCAAAATGCCGTTAGATTTTCATGACCGAATTTTGATCGAAATATTTTATTCATGCCACAAAATATAAACGAAAATTACCTCGTAATTAGATAAAGTTAACTATTTACTCGTCTCAAACATCTTTCACAATTATTCCGCTACTTCAGGAGTTACGTTTATTATAAAACCACATTTACTAACAACCCGATGAATGGAACGTTTTAAAAGTTTCCATCGTCTATTATTTTCATTGTTTTATTCGGATGAAAAAATGTACAGCAGTAAGCATTTTTCTCTATTACCCACATGTCAGCGTTGGCATTTTAAGTTACCTATCTACTCTGCGGTTGAATTTGTTTGCCAAAACGGAGAAGGTAGGAATTGTTTCCGTTCCAGAAATAAATTTCAGCAGATCATAAATCGCAGAAGCATGAGAGTTTGTATGTGTGTGCTTGTTCATTACTCTAAAATATAAAGTACAATGGGAATATTTACACGAGGGATTCCGGCTCGTAACCCGTCGGCCGTCACTCCGGTGCGTGAGTCTCGTGTGCTGGCTGTTGGTATTGCCGGTGCTCGGTTTCATAGAGATTAAATAAAGAAGAGCCGAGTGAACCCCGTCAAATCGCGTGCCATA
Organism: Drusus annulatus; assembly: GCA_022651775.1. Lineage (NCBI taxonomy): Eukaryota > Metazoa > Arthropoda > Insecta > Trichoptera > Limnephilidae > Drusus > Drusus annulatus. The sequence goes on along the minus strand of JAGWCC010000155.1, from coordinate 33,786 downwards.
CTTGTGTGGGTACTTCACCACCCAGTCTATTCATCACCTTCTTCGATGTTGAGAATTCCGTCATGTGGATAAAATAACCCATGCACGTTTTTTCTTTTGATTTTAAGCTTTGATGTTTTTGTTTCTCCTCGCGAATTCGCCGTTATTTTCTTCTCGTTTTGGCAGCCTTCTTTTATGAAATTTCTGCCGTATTATACTGTTGGGTGTAGTGTGAGGGGTGTATGTGTGTGTGTCAAGTGAAGTAACCAACAGTGCACCCGCCTGAGAGTGATGCATAACCCTTGGGACGGCGTTTTGACACGTCTCCGCGGGGTAGCGATTTAAGAATATTCTTGACACGTAGTAGGAAGGAATGTATTAATAGTGACGTGTTGAAGTACAGCGAACATTTTCAAAGGTGCGCTTTTACTGAAGATTTAATTTTGTTTCTAGCTCGCGCAACTGCTGTAGGGGCTGGGATCAGCCCTTTACCCGTGTACTATTACATGCAGCGCGCCAAACAATAGGATAGGTCGGAGCATTTTGCTCGTTTTGGCAGGCCCGTGCATTATTTTAATGAAGTCGAGTGTCTGGGAGTGCGGGGAATATTTTTCGGTGAAAGCTGAACGAGCCTTTCGCGGATTATTTTTTGCAATACCGAAAAGGGAACTTCGCCCGTAGTGCTTTATGTCTAAAGCTCTGATAAATGAATATGCCATCGGGCGTTTCTGTTCAATGAAGCGAGAAATGCGGGGAGCATTTTTTACTTCGATAAAAACAGGAGCTCTTTCGGTTCAGTGAATAAAATTTGAGATTGTAATGATTGTGACGACGTTTCGCATAATGTTGCTCTTGACAAGTATTTCAGACGTAATTCACCTTATTGAGTGCTTCAAAGGACCGAGTGACGCACAGTCTTTAGACACTTATCTGAATCGGTTCGAATGCTGGCAAGTAGCAGGCAGCAAGTAGCTCGTAGCGAGGAGGTAGTCACCCGGCAGATTGCCGCGTTAATTGAACGCCGTAAACGTTAATCGATGAAACCTCCTCCTCTTCGTAATTCCCTATTCATCAGTGTCCCTGTTCACTCTTGGGAAGTTCGTTCTTTCTTCAAAGAATTGTCATATGTTGATACACGTGTCTTTTTCGGATACGTGCCGGGAGATTCAACTGTAAGATAAGAATATTCTCAAAAGGTTATTGAATTAAAGAGTCAAGGCGAGAGGCGGTTTGTTTCATTTTTAGTTTTGTTTGTGCCTGTTGCGAGGCTCGCTTTGTGTACGCTGTATAGCCATAGTCGTAGCAGACCTGATGTGACCGTCCCATTGTGTTTGTTTAGTAAACATACGATGCTATCAGCGCAGCTCAAATGCTTTCAAATAGGTTGGTCTTTTTTATAGCTTTACTCTTGTTTGCACCTTACACTTACAATAATCACGTTAAAAGCTTCAACATCGAAATAAACTCTGTCTTTTTGTTATTTATTTGTCATTCAGATCATTCTGTGATAACTGAGCGAATCTATTAAGTATTTTTTTAGATTATTGTACAAACATAATGTAATTCTTTCTACATCTCAAGGTCGTTGAGTTGGGACTTGAAAATATGTGAAATATGTATGCACATAAATTATCACCTTATTCTAGAAATTTATTAAACCTACGATTTAGTGTTTGCCGTCGCGTTCAACGAATATACGGAATAACAGAATTTCCAGGCCAGACGCCACTGGTTACATTGATAGCCAATTTATTTCTAAAAGGTTTTGTCAGACGTACAAGTCTGTCAGTCTGTTTGTAAATCGTACTTAATATTAATCGGACATAATCGGGAAATACTTGTTGAGAATATCAACTAAAAGCTTTAATATGCCGGTTGGGCAGCCTGCAGCTCAAATAGATAGTACAAGCTTGGGCATATCGAAGTACATACTTTGATAGTTCGTGTTAAAACATAAATTAATTTATAAGATTGTTTGACTTCGCTGCTGGGTTCCTCGACTCTGAGCGTGTTCTAGAAAAAGGGGATTCATACATAGCTTTATAAAGTGATATTAATCTTCTGTAATAATAACTTTTTTTAAATATGTATAGTGAATACCGCACAAGTCTTAATTGCTCCCAACCGTCTGGAGCCAGCGGGACTATGGCATCCCTAATTGGGGTATGGTGTGAGGTTGAACGAAGTGGGGAGTGATAGGAGATGGGGACGAGTAAGGTCGGGAAGTACCTGGCTATTCAGATCTGGTCACCAAACACGGCTAAAGTCATTTTGAACATTTTGATTCTGTATTGTAGACTTTCACCAGGGCGATCCTTAAATTATTTACCACTCTAGAATGAGCCAAAAATATGCTGTATATTATTATACATTAATCAAATAACTCATATTAATTGAATTAAATTTAAGTTTTGTACGCTGGGATTTAAACCCGCGACTTCGGGATTCGTAGTCGAGCGTCTTAACCACGCGATCACGGAAGCTGTCAAATACTTGATTTATATGAACGTGCCAACCGGTTTCGACGCAACCACGTAACTGATAAAATAAAGTACAGTTTATATTATAATGTAAGAGTGCTTTACTTAACATAGTCTGAAGGCTTTCAGTCCTCGCCCCAATAACCTTTTGTTCCTGTGTATTTTTTAATATATCATTACGAAATAACGATGATTATTATTGTTTTAGCACATAATTTTGTCTCATCGTGTAGCTCTACATTTGATTAATAATTTGCTGACAATTTTTTTTCATTGTTTCAGGTAAGCCTTGCCGTGAATTAAAAACATGCTTCAAAAATTGTGATAAAAGGTTGGTAATAAATGTTCGACTATGTCAACTTACTGGAGAGATTATAGACCCTTGTGAAGGAACATTATTATAAAGCACTGTAACTTTGTACACATCACTTTATTTATGTGGGCATGCAAACCGGTTTCGGCACAACCGCGAATTTGAACAGATATTATCTGCAGTTTGTATTCGTCATTTATGGACCCCGTCGGTAGCTGAGTTGACAAACGCGTCGGATTCCCACCCGGGCGTCGTGGGTTCAATTCCTCTGCTGGCTAAGTCCTCCATCATTGCACAAGCAACATCTTCCGCTTATTATGATGGCAGTAAGATTTTTTTTTGTTCAAAGACTGTCAGGTTATTCGTATTTCGGGGATGTTTGTCTTTCTTTTTAAATGAAAAAAATAAATAACAATGATAACCAAATCGTTAGTTGGTTTGGGGAGAGGGAAGTACGAAAATTATCGAAAAAAAACAATTTAAAATAATAACAGAATAGAGACGTCGCGTCGCTAGTACATTTGGTTCCATACAGCAGGCAATCTGCCTATCTAGGAAATAATATCGACTTAAAAAATAAATAAAAATAAGAATATAGTTCTTTTTCACTTTCACTGTTCTTTTTATAGTGATTACAACTCTTTACACCTCACTTTAAATATTGTTATTTGTCATTTACTTTGCTTTTTCTTTTAATTATTTATTTTGTACCTACTTTATTTTTTTCTTTTCGTGTTTTTTGTTATTAACATTGTAAAATTGATGCTTTAATTACTCGCTTTACAATAATTAGACTCAAGTTCATGTTAAGTATTAAAATACCACGCTTTTCTTTATATTATTGGACAATTTAACAAACTCTTGTAAACCATTTGTATTTGCTTAGGAATGAAATCGTTCTTATATTTAATGTTTTTTTGCTGTTGATTTGTTAAAGTTTTGCGTGTGCGCTTTCCTACCCTGGAATTATACAATTGCTTATGATTTATGGTCGACGGCTTTGATGGAAATTTCTATTGTAAACCCACTTTCTTAATTTTCACCTACGTAATTTGCCTCGTGTAATTTTAATGGTAATTTTTAAAAAAAAATTCCGTAATTTTTCTCCTTCGGTCACTTTCCAAAGTAATGTTTAGGTTTCCCAATTTACAGACGTAGGTACTTATTGTAAGACTTCTCAGATAAGAATGTACGTCATTAATTTTGTTTATTTGACAGCCATTTTTTGATTTGTTTTTAAGTTGACGTAATAAGGTTTTTTTATGTTGAATATTCACCGTCGGGCATTAAATTTTATAGAAGTTTTTTTTTTTTATCCCGACAAACAACCCGATAATAATATTTGGATAATTTTTATAGCGCCGTTTTTGTGAAAAATCACCTCAAGGGCGCTGTGATATGCGGTGGGGTGCGTAAAGTCACTATCTAAATCAGTTGTCACTAACCGACGTTGCTAATGGCGTGGGTTCCGATGAAATCAGAACTCGTCAGATCAATAATAAATCGTCTAAAAGTTTTTTTTTAAATATTTTTTAAGTACAAGTATTTAATGTACGTATATTTACGAGTAGATATAATATATGTACAAGAAACCTTATACATAGCCTGTTTAAAAGAAAAGGTGGATTTTGAATTTTCGTGGGCTGTGTACATTCGATTATCGATCTTTTTTGTTGTTGTTATGTTGGTACACATATGTTTATCATATGTTAGCATTATCAGCCATTTTGGATTAGTGGTTTGTTTTTGACAACTGGAAAGTCGATTTAGTCCATTTATGTCGCATATCAAAACGTGTGGGCGGAGTCAACGGAGACGCGAAGAACATCCTTACAATACTTTAAAGCGGTGTGATTATTTGGGAAATTTTGCTGTCTCTTTCTTTCTCATGATGTACGGCGTAAAAATCTGGAGAAAGTAATTTATCCCAAATTTGTATAGGTTGGGTAAAAATAATTAGCTCTCTCTCCATATATTGTTACTCCAAGGTGTCTGGTGATCTGCACCAGTAGTGCACAACCCGCGGCCTAATTTAACGTTTCTTGCGTCCCATTTTATTTAATAAAATAAACAAATGTTTTCACTGGGATATTTTTGGTACTGTAATGGTTTGGTAGTTTTTGCAGTACAGACGCGGTCTATTTTTAATTCTTGTTCAAATACGTGGATTTTTTCTTTCGTACTTGGATTATTTATTTCATTTTATTTAAGCACGTATAAAAGGCATGATGCCCAATACATACACGGGTGGTTTTTTTAATAAGTATATTCAATAACAATATTTAATAGGTAATTATTTTTATCGTAAATTCCCTCACCAAACACAAGAACTTTGTTCTTTATGGTGAGGAACAGCATATGCTTATTTGAAATACACTGTGCAAAAATTGAAACAATTACCTTAAATATTATTGTAAAAAAAAGAAACTTAAATATAAATATTTTTTTAAAATATAATAATAATAATTAAAAGTTAACTAAAACCAAATTCATAATATACAAGGTAGAACATAACTATATTGTTATTGGCGCCTGTGCTAATGAGATACGAATACGTTTGGTACTTCATATTACCAGTCTATAAATAGAGGGCATTTGTTTATTAATACACGGGTTAATTCATGGATACAACGATTACTTCATTAATACATGGAGTAATTAATTAATATATGGATTTATTCGTCAATACACGGAGAAATTCATTAAAACATTGATTAATTCTTTAAAACGTGGATCAATTCATCACAGCACGAATCTCACTCATTACTGACTCCTGAGTATAACAAAATTCATTAATACATAGATTAATTCGTTAATACGTCGATTATTTCATTAATACATGGATGAATTCGTTGATACATGGATTAACTCGTTAATACATTAATTATTTTGTTAATACATTGATTCATTCATTAATATATGGATTAATTTATTAAAATATGGATTAATTCATTCAAATATGAATTAATTCATTCATATATGGATTAATTCATTCATATATGGATTAATTCATTCATATACGGATTAATTAATTAATACATGGATTAATTCATTAATTCACAAACCCCACTCACTTCGTGGTATAGCACAATCTTTGCGGCCTGTGAAAAAATTGTAAAAAATGTTAAATAATTAACTCTAGTGATATAAAAAGTTGTACTTCATTGATCTATTATATATCAAAGTTAAATTTTTTTTTACTGGATTTTCTTTTTTTAATGATTCTAGAGTGGAAGATTATCTCAGTATCGCCCTGGTGAAAGACCACTATTCAAAATCACTTCAAATGACTTAAGCCGTGTTGGTGACCAGATCTAAATTGCCTGTACTTACCCACCTTCCTCTTGTCCATCTAATTTTCCTCCGCACTATCGTCAACCTCACAACATACCCAAATTGAACGTAGTTATGCAGAAAGTATCCAACCCCAAAAATATGAAACTTGGAAGAGGGCGTTTAGAAATAAGACGAAAAAATAATTTACATGCGTAATCGGTATTTGTAAAGTGAATATCAGTTTTTTTTATGAGCATTATTATAATAGGTAATTTATAGTCTATAAATTTGTGTTTATTTTAAAAATTATTACATATTCTACATTTTATAATAGTTTTAAACTTAAATTTAAGTCAAATATCTGTAATGTGCGTTAGTAAAAATATGAATTACCAAAAATGTAGTGCATTCGGAGCTTGGATGTTTACACCAGATATACTCGTACATTTCGTATTTATCTTAAGGAAAATATGTAAAACTCGATTTTGGAAAATTGTGGGTTGGACGCTTTTTGCATAACTACGTCCAATTGGGGATACCATAGTCCCCCTGGCTCCAGACAGTTGGGAGCGGTTTGAACTCTTGTGCGGTATTCAAATAAAAACAAAAACGCCCCAAGTTCAACTCTGTATGTTTTTTTTTTTAATATCGAACAATAAAAAATACGCGTATATAATGCACAAACCACCCTGGCCCCCTTCTTGTGTTACATCTGTATTGAAGCGAATGACTCCCGAGCCTACGACTGGTAGAATAACCTCAGCATCCCGCTTCGACCTCCGCCAACTCTCTTCCGCTCGAAACGAGACAAAAAAGTTCGGTTTCCATGGCGAAGTAATGGAACATGTCATAATATTATTTAATGAAGGCTTCTCGGCCGACGGAAGTGCGTCAGGAGGAGCCTTTCCGTTCGACAAGGCGGGAATCCTCCGGAATTCCGTTATTGTCGGAATATCGATGTTACTTGACGTTTAAAGGGCGGAATTATTCATTAGTCCGGAACGGTGCGGTGCCAAGTGGTTCCGACAGCCATTATAAGCAAGGCCGAAACAAGGTTAAGTTTTGATTGTGTTACCTAATCATTATTTGATTGTACAAGAAGGTTACACTCGATTTAAATTAAACAATCCGATTTCTTTATGCGTACGTACGGTTGTGACAATAACTAAATAGTACCTACCAAAATACATGTAACCTTAGATGAATTAAATAATGTAGATCAATGACGTTACATATATAGACACGTTATAGCCTTAGAATATTAACACAAAATGTGGCAAGCAAAACACACACGTTGCCAATAAATTCATCATTCAAATATCGACCATGTATGACAAAGATAGACATTCATAGAACATATGTGTATGAACGAAACAGATTCGAAGTTCGGACCGCGTTCCATACTTGCTTGAAACGACCTCAAGCGGCGCGTGACCGTTTAGTACTAAATCGGCTTAAACACCGATCACACCAACTAGCGTGATTATTGCTTGCCACTTTGAGAGCGCTACAATGTGTCTATATATATGTAACGTCATTGATGTAGCTACGTTATTGTGGCAACGCGCGTAAATGCACTAAACCGAGTCCATATCTGAGATTTACTGCGTTTAGTATCACAAAAACATTCGTTCGACAGACAAGCTGTCACCAGCTATCACAAACAAGTCGCTGTAGGCTCCTGTCTGAGAAAAAAATGCCTTGAGAGGTGTAAAAATCACTCGGGAGCAAACACATATCTAATGGAGTTTCTTTCCATTCATAATTACCCACAAATCACTTCTTATTATTTAAATAAATTCAATTATGTACAAGATTTTTAGCTTCTCGAAAACGGTTTGAGATATCGAATGCAGAAATACATAAGTGTGTGGAAGACGACCACGGCTAGTGGTGCGATAGCCGATCATAACAGTAGCGTGGGACATTTATATAGCTATCTCATCCGTACACACATATTCTTTGAATAGCTTTCCTTTTCATAAGCGGGTGAAACAGAAAACAAGACGGTACCAGTGGTGCTACAATTTTAGTAAGATTGATATGAATATATATCCATGCATTTTACCAGACTTTTATTTTTACTTTTGCAGGCCTATTTAAAAATAAAACTAATGTAGGAATGCGCAGAGTTAAATTTTTGAGTAACAATTTTTATTTTACTTGAGAATCAATTTTTTTCTGTTTTCATCTTGAAAAGTTAGGTTACAACAGTAAACAACTAGTACACGTATACGTAAATTTTCCTGGCATTTGACAAATAAAATTATTTAGCTACGTTCCCTAATTTTATAACAAATCGTTTACGTGATAGTATGGTATTTGTTTCTTCCTGCGGTCTCTCCTCCTATCGTAAGTTGACTAGCATCAGGTCAATATTAATGCTGCAGTCCGGAACAACTTTGCGTAACAACCTCGTACCGGCCACGTAGATAACGAAGCTACTAAATGCGGCGTCTTTTTCTGCTTCGTCTTCCATCAGTCTTCCCCTAGATTTTCAATTGGGTAATCTTTTGTTTTTTTATGTTGCATTTTTTTTCACTTTTTCCTTCTTCGTATGGTTGAGGAGAGTTGGCGGAGGTCGAATTGGGATGCTGAGGTTATTCAGCCAGTTGACGTCATCGAGATTCACTTGATTCAACACATGTTTCTCCAAGAAACACCGGGCTAAGGGGGTTTGTGCATTATATACGTGTATTTTTTATTGTTCCCTTAAAAACATATAGCGTTGAAACCTGGGTGTCTTTGTTTTTATGCGAATACCGCACAGGAGTCCCAACCGCTCTCAACTGTCTAGAGCTAGTGGAGTTAATTATTTATACTTGACAATAACCAAGCAACCTGTGCAATTACGAATTACCTGGAATCATTTATGAACTGTCAATCTGAAGTTACTCATAGACAGTTGAATAGACTAATCACCAAAGGAGGAACCCTTTGACATTTCCGCCATCTCTGGGGTTTACAGTAGCCGGTCGTTCTTCAATGAGGAAATTCAGTGAACGCGACTTCGATAACAAACATTGATCCTGAATATACAAGTAAAATATATTCGCATGATTATTCGTACAATTTATTAATGAATCGGCGTAAAACCCGCTGACGTAATTCGAACCCGATCGCAGCGCCTTTGTGAAGCATTGTCAACAGATTGACAACGATTGTGATGTCATCTGGTTTTAAATCGTTTGGAGTTCTTTACGCTTCGAATTTGGCCCGCTTTCAGAGGCAAAAAACTTTTATTTATTTATGAAAACGTGCTTTAAAATAATACTGGCATGTATAAGTTAAGACAGTAAAATGAAGAAAAAAATTGAGTGAAGATTATGATTTTTTATTTAACCAATGAAAATTTATCAAACGTCAAGTTAAGTCAGATATTACCCTTAGCGGAAACCTCCTCAATTCTATTTCACTTTTTTTTTTGACTGAGCATTCGCTTAGTGCTAATATAAAATTTCAGTTGAACTTTTATAGATTTAATAGCAAAAATGAATTATAATTGTATTTTTTTTTCCAATATTAGGTATATTTCCTGTAAACTCATAAAATTTATCATTATTCTTCAATCACCTTCTCAGTCGACGTTTTGTCTCTTTCAATTCATATTATCTGTCTCTTTCTCTATGTTCCTTTGTTATAATTTAAATGTTCTTCTTTTGTTTTCTCATTATTTTGTTATTTTATTTTATATTTTGTTCTCTCTCTGTGTGTACATATAACCGCATACTTTGTATTTTTCTTTAGTTTAATTTTGTACCCCGATGATGCTTAGGCCAAGCGAAACCGATCGTTCATAATTTTTTTAATAATTTCCGTGGTCTCATACAAAGTTATTTTTTAATTTATTTTATTATTCTTTTATTTTGCATCTGTTGCCATTGCGGTAAAATTCAAACTGCATATTCTATTTCGATAAAGTATCGACTTTTAGCTTTCCACAAAATAATGAATCACGCGAAACAATCGCATCGGGGCGAAACAACCGCCGCCCCTATTCCCGGGACAAAGAGAGTCGGCTTTAAATTTTCCGTACATTACGTCTAGATAGAGCCGGCATTATTGCATTTATAAAGTTTTTCTGCCTAGATTGTCTCCATTTTACGAGTCCGCGTATCGCGTGACGGTCGTTTCGTCTCTTTTATGACGAGAGGCGGTGTGGCCCACCCACACACGTGCCCCCGCCACCCCCCCCCCCTTAATATTGGCGAAAATGTTTATAGGAAATGGGTTGAGATGAAATGATTGCAGTAAATGTTTATACAATGCAGGCACGATTGCAATCTCCGGAGTGCGACGTTCGTTTGATGTCGTCGGTGTAATGGCTATTCCTTGTCTATATTGTTTAGGCAGAAAAACTCTACAATAATTATTCAGATCATATTATTCAATCGAAGAACCTTAAGTACATAGAGTGGTTCATTTGGAGAGACAATGTATGGAGAGAGAGCTAATTATTTTTACCCAACCTATACAAACATGCTATAAATCACTTTCTCCGGGTTTTTACGTCGTACACCATGAGAGAGAAAGAGACAGCAAATATAGTACTCCGCTTCTACGTACTGTCACAATGATCTTGGGCTCCTGGGTCACTGCGGGACTCCGCCCACATTTTTTTTATTATGCCACTAAACTTGACACAACTAAACGGTTTTTAGGTTATATGCTATATTTTTGATGATATCAATACCAAAAAAGTGGTTATACGAATAAACAAAAACATTATGTCGATATGTGATATGAATGGATGTATAAATACCCTAGTCTTGGTCCTAGCAACGCCCGGGTCCGCCGAGTCAGGTAAAAATTATCAAAAACTGACTACACTGCCTTGGATTGATACCACTCTATATACTCTTAGAGTGGTACCTACCCAAGGCAGTGTATTCAGTTTTTGATGATTTTTGCCGGACTCGGCAGACTTGGGCGTGGCTAGGACTAGGGCCTAAGTATTTATACATCCATTCATAGCACATGGCGGCATAATGTTTTTGTTTATTCGTATAACCACTTTTTCACAGTATTGTTATCAACAAAAATATAGCATATTACCTGAAAAACCGTATCGAGTTTAGTCGCATACGAAAACATGTTGGCGGAGTCCCTGGAGACGAGGGAGACGAAGATCATCCTTACAGGACATAAAAGCGGTGTGTTATTTTTGTTGTCTCTTTCTCTCTCATAGTCTACGACGTAAAAACTAGGATATAGTGATTTATGGCAAGTTTGTATAGGTTTGGTAAAAATAATTAGCTCTCTTTCCATACATTGTTGCTCCAAGCGAAGAACTAATCTATAAATCGCATAAAAATAGACATTGCAGCTCTGTTAACCTAATATTAATTCATTTTTCTATCGACTTCCATGTTTTGATTTCTGATTTATATCATTATAGCTACCGATGTAGCTATAATGATATAAATCAGATATCGACGGCGTGCGTGGTCGAGTCGTAAGATCCTCGACTACGAATCTAGAGGCGGCGGGTTTAAATCTGGCGTGCGCAAATATATTTTACTAAATTAACATGTGCCATAAGTCATTACACATTTAATTCATATAATAGTATATTTGCGTTTCACGTTCCAGAGTGGTAGATACTCTAAGAATCGCCCTGGTGAAATACCAACATTTAGAATCGAAACGTTGCTTGAAATGGCTTTAGCCGTGTTTGGTGACCAGATCTGAATAACCAGGTACCAAACTTTCCTCTTCCCATCTCCTTCCTCTCTCCACTCCCTTCAGCCTCACAACATACCCCAATTGGGGATATCATAGTATCACTGGCTCCAAACGGTAGTCTTGTAGTCACTATAAAATATTTAAAAAAACAATTTATTTATTATTTTACTTAACAAAATATTTTTATTGTTGATTGGTATAATTGCCCATACCACTAGGCACATGCCTTTGTTGGGATGGCAATTTGCAAAAGTGGTTTTTTTAGCTACATAGTAATATGTTAATATCGAAAATATAGTACATACATTATAAAAATAAAAATAATATAAGTAAATGACAAATTTGAAGATATAGAATCTACATAATAAGAACTGAATTAAACTTGGTTTTTATATAAATTAAGTTTTTTATATGTTTTAAATATACAAACAATATAACGAATATCTTAATATTCACCTCATTTTGTTTGCTAAGATGTTCATTATAAGGTATTCAAATGGCTTTAGTCGTGTTTGGTGACCAGATCTGAATATGAATAGCCAGGTATTTTCCACCTTCCTTTTCTCCATCTCCTTTAATTCCCCACTTCCTTCAGCCTCACAACATACCCCAAACGGGGATGCCATAGTCCCAATGACTCCGGACTTATTATTGAATTTATGAGCATTGCTTATTATTGAATCATATAAAAAGTAATGCTCCATAGAATAATTTGGTCGCTGGTGTGGAGGGCCGTTAATGAAGTAATAAATAAAACTATTTTTTACTTGCACGTTAAGATATTAATTAATTTTGCTCAGTTGCAATAAACAAGATTAATTTACATTGAATGCGATACAATCACAATGTTTTTCATATATCTGTATTTTACGGTTGAATGTCTGCCTTTAATTGTATAATAAAATGTTTCATTGCAGGAAAATATCGTACCTCGTATCGTTGGGTGATGAAAAATAATATCGTCCACAAAACAAAAGGTTGACTTAAAATATTATACTTAAGTTATTTGATATTTATGTTTAAGTATAAGGATACAATATTTATTACATTCATTACTAATGATGTAATAATAAAACTAAAACCTACAAATGTTTAGAATTCCTTCTTTCAAAACTGTTAACGATGTTATGTTAGTAAGTCTTTATTGTTTTACGTGAGTACTCCTATTTCTGAAAGAATCTGGACCTGCATATTATGATACTGTGTTTTATTGGTTAATTTTTAATTTCTTAAATTTGTAATTTCCTTCAAGTAATGAAAAGTCAGTGTTCGTTGCAAATACTTGCCCACTGAAATATGTAATGTTTTTAAGGATTATTGTGTCTGGTGAAGCCCCGCTGAATAAATGTTTGGAAGGTGAAAAGTGCGGCGTTCTACCTCCAATAGTACCATCACGTGATACAGTTTCTATTATTTACAATTTTCCCACATTAATTATAGGCGAATGGTACTAGGAAGGCGTTCAAAGCCAGTCCAGTTTCTTTGGAGGAGTTTGTTCGCAGAACCGGTGCGGCTAAGGACCTGTCTCGAGCCCACTGCCCATAAAGACATACCACCGAGAGCTCCGCTGTATTTTCTCCCTCTTTCCCATTAATGACGCACGTAACAATAAGAGAGGTTACGCCTGAGCTCTCAGCAGCAGAACCATTTCTCTGGGTGGCTTATAATGCAGCGTGTAGCGTTGATACAGAGGCATTATGCTATTATTTTATTATCATGGCTTAATGACGCTATCTCGGTAAAAATAATTACACAGTGAGCTCGCGCATGGTTAAATCGCTGAATATTAATACATCGAGTTCCAACTACCAGAAGCCAGTGGGACTATGGCAACCTCATTTGTGGAGTGTTGTGGGAGGAGAATTGGAACCTTTGAAAGAACCTGACAAATATCTGGTTAGATCTGGTCACTAAACAAAGCTAATGCCATTTCTAGCAAATTTTCGATTCCAATGCTGACCGCGCTCTACTCTAGAGCGGGGTGGAAATATGCAATATTTGTGTTTATTTAAATTCTGTTTTCGATTTAGTTAACCCATTTAGTATGTTTGGAATGCCAGAATTTTCACATCCAGTTAAGTTGAAATTCTTGATTAGTTCCGTAGTCCAGGCGGCAGCGGCCATACGTGTAATCTCAAACGAAAATAATTCCCCGGCCCACTCGGAATAAACCGCCTGTTTCATGTCAAAACTATTTCACCGGTGGAGGAGGCTCTCTCTAGTAGGTAGTACCAGGAATACAAAATATTGACGATTGAGAAACGTGTTTTTACTAATATGCACAATTTGTTTTGTGGTTTCATTTAATTGAGTAAAATCGTCCAGTTTACCTAAACGAACACAAATATTTATTTTTTTAAATAAACTAATTAAAATTATTATTCGTTTTCACGGCGTGATTTTTAACCACTTTTATATTTAGAACCTTGTTTTTTTTTTCTCCATAGTAATGTTTGACAAATATCCATTTTAAAAATGTTACTTTGTGATTTTGATACACTTTGACCGTTAATTGTCAAAATGGTTTTTGTGACATGGTCACGTAATGTTCAGATTTTTTCATTTTTTTAGGAGAAAACTCAGATACAGACACTAACAAATAAACAATATTAAACATAGGAAATTCGCCTGTATCCCAACTATTTATTCACAGATAAGCACTTATACATTGATATATTGATACATATAAAAGTAATGATAAGTTTTGTTTAAATACAATAAACAGTAAATCTTATGTTACTATCACTCCTTTACAGAATTAAAGCCTTCATATTTCTAGTTAAGATGAGGGATGAATCAAGGGGTAAAGCTGAGTACAGTACCCGCATAAAAATACATTTAGGGAAAATCTGGAAAAAAGTACACTATTTTAAAATTTGTCATCTACAGGATTTTTTATTTTTTTTTACCGAAAGCAATTAATGAATCAAAGACAATGTCAGAATCTTTGAAATTCTGATTAAATAATTCGCACATTCTTCTAATTGGGTCTCCAATACCAGCATCTGTGCGCGTCCGGCTAATGTGGAATAAGTCGTAAGACCTAGTTGCTCTAGGTAGTACTTTTATTTCGGATGTTCTTCAGCCTGTTTCTATCTAGGCGGCATCAGGAGTACATAATATTGACAGTTAAGTGAAATGTGCCTATGCGAACGTACACACGATTTGTTTTGTATTATCCTTTAATTGTTATTGGCCATAAATCAAACGTGGGGGCAGACAGGCTGGCGACAAATCAATAGGCCGATTCATATTTGAATATCATCAGCGATATTTGCTCAGGATTCATTATTTGTTCAACGGCGCCCGCAAACGGGAAATGCGGAGTTCGCACAAAAATACTGGCTCTATTCTGCTTTCCATTTTGATACAGACAGCTTCACATCCACATGCACATATTTTACGAAACGTGTCCAATGTGTGTCCGTACGTGGGTAGTTCCTGGGTATATCGTATATCTGGAACATGCTGGAACCGTTTGGTTTTCTGTTTCACGTGGGAGAATTTACTTCTGTATTTTGTACATATTTCGCTGACATATTTTAATCAAATTTGACACTGTCTCTGGACATAACAGCATATATATATATAGTTCAATCAACAGTTGAAAATTTATCTTATTTGTTTTGGTTGCATGGTATTTTCACATTATCAAACAGTTTATTTATAAACTAACGAACTATTGTCCAATTACAAAAAAAGAGCAACAGAGAAAGAACACCACATACATAATATTAAATGAAGAAATGACAAAATATACGTAAGAAAGAACATTCAAATAAAATTTTTGGTAGAGTCATAAATAATGAAAAAAAAAATCATTTAGACTGGTAACAAAAATTTCAAGACCATGACTTGAGTTAACAAGTCTCGACATTCTGGACAGTGGATAATGATACCCATAATTAGTGATGATTGAGGAACAGCAATTCATTGTTTTTTTTTGTTCACTGCAAGGAATGTTGAACTGGATGAGTTGCAACAAAGAAGGTGATTCGATTATACAATAAATATATATATATATATATATATATATATATATATATATATATATATATATATATATATATATATATATATATATATATATATATAAATACATATATTTAGTTTAAAAGATAGCTAGATAATTATTTTTTTAAATATTTGGATTTCGCCAACTATCACTCCTTCGTATAAGTTCTCCTACGGTAATAATTCATTCACACGCTAACCCTAAACCTCAAAAAATGCCTACAATGTGCTAGCTACTAATTGTGATGTGTAGGTTCCTTGTCCAATGTTCACATTTCCCCCCAGAACATGTAAAAGTGACCTTACGGGTGTCTCCCCGGAGGCACGTAGCGCACGCCTTCACGGTGTCTAGACATATCCACTCATTCGGTTATACGAGTATCTTAGTTGATCGCCTACTGTTCGTAACTTATGCCATCTTATTAGCTCTCGTGGGTTAAGTTGCATGTGCTCCCAGCCCGCTCCTTCACTTTGTGCCCGTGTATACACAGTCGTCCGTTCTATCCTTGAAGGAACAATATATGGAGGGATAGCTAATTTGTTTTACCCAACCCATCCGAAATTGTAATAAATCACTTTTTTCCGAGTTTTTACATCGTACACCATGAGAGAGAAAGAGACAACAAATTTCTTGAACGGCTTCTATATACTGTCGTAATGATCTTAAGCTGGTTATTTTCGCTGGTTAACGGCGGGACTCCGCCCACATTTTTTATTTTGCCACTAAACTTGACACAACTAAACGGTTTTTTAGGTTAGATGCTATATTTTTGTTGATAAAAATACTGTGAAAAAGTGGCTATACGAATACACAAAAACATTATGTCGATATGTGATATGAATGGATGTATAAATACCGTAGCCTTAGTCTTAGCCACGCCCATTTGCGCCGAGTCATGTTAAAATCATCAAAAACAAGTCCAAAACTGACTTCACTGGCTTTGGCTTGGGCTACCTCTTGTATACTCTAAGGTTCTATCACAGATTATGAAAGTATCTCTTGAAAAAATATTCATAGAGTTGATGTGTTTTTCTAACACCTCATATCATGTACCAAAATTCAGCTTGATCGAAGCAAGACGCATTGCCAAGTACTGGAAATGTAATTTATTTGTATAAAAACATCGACTTTTAAAGTGAACTTTTTATCGGGAAATCGATTGCGCAGCTTATGTACAAAGTTTAAAGGTGATTTTAGTAGTATATTAAGTATTGACTATTTACCGAACAATTAGAAACTGTAATTTAGCATTATTACAGTACATTACTGTATTATTTATTAGTAGTCGAGTGGTAAGACACTCGACTACGAATCGAAATATTGCGGGTTCAAACCCGGCGTGCCCAAATACATTTTATTTAATTGATATGTTTCATAACCTCATAACCCATTTAATTAATATATATTATGAATTTGCGGCACGTTCCAGGGTGGTAGATACTAAATACTACCATTCAGAATTGAAACGTTGCTTAAAATGGCTTTAGCCGTGTTTGGTGACCAGATCTGAATAGCCAGGTACTTACCAACCTTCCTCTTCCCCATCTCCTTCCCCTTCCCACTACCTTCAACCTTACAACATGCCCCAATCGGGGATCCAATAGTCTCACTGGCTCTAGATAGTTGGGAGCAGTTGGGACTCTAGTGCGGTATTCACTATAATTAAAAAGAAAAAAAATAGATGCGAATTACCCCGATCGTTGCATCTATATACGAGTATATATTTGGCATTACGACGTAAGCCGATAAACGCTTTTGTCTTTGGGATAATTTTCACATTATATATATTTTATTGTTTTAAAGTTTATTTTGTAGAAGTCCATTTTAATTTTTAGGTTTTTTAATTTTATTCAAACAATAATTATTATTATTTCAAATTTAAAAAAAAATATTTTTAGTCAAAAGTTCTGCTAGGTAATTATTTTTACGCGTGTCAGCTGTATGACCGACAGGTGTTTGTTGTCACATTGATTTTATATTCCTCTTTAGAATGGGTGACTACATTTGGTATGCGGGTCATTATCCGTTCACATGGTATTTCGTGTGAACAAAATTGATACGCGATAAAATTAATGATAATGACGTCATCTCATCAAAACATATCCATGTTTTTCTTTGCCCTTCTGTAGCCATACTATAAAACTATTCCGTAACGCCACAAATTGAATCAACCGAGCCAAGGATAGGCGAGTGCTCATTTGACCCACTATCTGTTTTATTTATGTCCATTCCACCTCTTCGTTTAAAGTGAGAAATCCTCGTAAGTATTTCCCACCTCTTCTGCCTCTGCTTAATGTGCTTACAGTCTCTAAATTATGGTAATTCCAAGTCTCTCAATTGTCGATTGCTTATCTCAAGTGTTGAACGCAACACGCTTCGCGGGCGGCGAGGGGGCAGTTTCTTCCCTCGAGGGGGTGAAAGTTGTTTCGAAGGGAAGGGAGGGTTTCCCATCCTCGTCCCCTCATACCCCCCCCCTTTTCCCCCGGAGCCATCGATCAACCGTGATACACGACGCGTAATAGAGTTTCCTTTTTCAATTTTTCCTTCACCTAATCCCGTGATTGCCCGTGAAATATTCTTTCCCACGACGCGCGCCGCCGAGGGGGCCTGCGGTAAATTGACGTGCGCGGAATTTAATACGCGCCCAAAAATAAAGCAATCCCCGAAAACTAACTTTGCCCTTAGACCTGGAACCGTATATAATAAACATATGCCTTAATTTCCCCGGAGAAAATCTAAATATTGTATGTATTCAAAATGGTCTCACTGTCAAGAAAGTACCTGCGAGAAGCGTGATACAAATATGTAACTAAATATAAAATAAAACAATCACTTCTTATCAAACCACAATTTTATTGTAATATTTTTGCTTGCCGGATTCGCTTATACACGTATAAGCTTCATTTATTTAATTAATTATACTTTTTTTTTTTTTACTTAATACTAACAGTAGATATAATATAAATTGAATAAATGTACAATGTTTAGTTTCTAGTTAATGTTAATTACATCCCTACTTAAGAAAATTCTCGTGCTTACAGAGGGAGTACTATCATGAATTTCTTGAAATTATTTATGTGTGATTAAAAATGAATATTATATGAAAATAATAAATTCTAGATTATTTTAGTGAAAAGTGTACTTTGAATTTTTTTTTAATATGATAGTGATGTTGTACTGTTGTTGTATTGAGTTTCGGGGTAACTATAAGATACATATATAAGAACAGTAAGTACGGAAATTAAAACATATATATATATATATATATATATATATATATATATATATATATATATATATATATATATATATATATATATATATATATTAATACATACATATATAATGTCAAACCACAACGTGATTTAATTCTATGAGAGTGTTATCAAACTTAACTTCCGAAATTCAATAATATTTATTGTCTCCTTTGTCCTATTCGTTTATCTTGACATTAATTATTTGAGCGTTTCAAAACAATCAATGGTGTGCAAAACATGAACGTGAAATAAAATACACACTTTCTATTCAGTGCGTATTCAATGCGGCGGGCGTAGGAACTTCTGAAGTACCTCCCCGAGTCACAGAATCGGTCCCTTTGTTTCCCCGAGGAAGTTACACCTCCCGGAATGATGGTATGATGAACGACCCAAGTCACCGATGGACTCAGTCGTGTCAATCTCGTTCATTCCTCAGCTATCTGGAAGTTCTGGCGGCGGTATAGAATAACTCCGGAGAAAGCGGAGAGTACACTCCATTAAAGCTCGGCTTTTACGGGAGATCCTTCAACTTCGGACAAGATTCTTGATACCTCGCCTATTGTGTCCTCCAGTCACTGACAAAACCATCTCTCGCCATCTCCTCGAAATGTGGAGAATTTCAAAGGGGTTTTTTTACTCGGATTTCTTTTCGGCCGAATTCGGGGGCTAAGTGGGGGTTTTGTTAATGAAGTTTTCAAGCGCGAGAAAAAACTCCGCTTTTCAGAGTTATGATCCCGCCACCGAGAGCTCCGTTGAATCTTCTCTCTCCGTTACGTGCGTCGTTTATAAGCAAGATAGAGAGCTTACAACGGAGCTATCAAGCGGTTCGCTGACGTTTATATTTATATCAACGATTTCCCTTTTTTAAACTCGCATTTCTACGGTGTGAATAATATGTCTAACGTAAGAATTGCGAGGAACTTTCTGGGACATACGAGTATTATTCACACCAACGGGGACAAGTATACGAGTACAATGTAAATTCTCAGCTTTGCGCGATAGTGGTATTTTGAAATGAGTTCAGCGTTGATAAATAATTGTTCCTCCAAACAATATTATCGCAGGTAGATTATTGTAACGGCGTTAAACAAGTGACGTGTTGTCGTTTATTAGTTCTGAATTCACAATACCCATGTATTAGATAACGTGATATGTATTCATACGCTTAAATCGTGAATTAAAAACACACGTGATTTATTTTGTTTTATAAAATTCCGTTACATTTGTTTGAACGTCAGTTTCACTTTTATATTGCTATTTGTATTTGTGATGGAAGTCTTCAGCGTATCTGAAAGTAAAGCCATATGGACGCTAATTTCGAAGAAAAATATTCGTCTTGTTGAAAAAATACTTGAATGCGTAAAAAAAATCTCCGCCACGGTTTGTGAAAAATACAACGATGTTGGTTTTGCGGTTGCATTATAAGACGAAAATTGACGGAAATTACAAAAAATTAGAGAGTATGATAATTATTTTCATATTTGGAAGAACAGAACATTCATTGAAGGGCTTTCGACAAGTTTTATCAAAATATATTTATGATTTTTTAAAAATAATAGTACCTACCTACACGATAATAATTCCTGTGATTGATGATTATTATGTGCACACTGTGCTTGATAGCATTCACAATGCAGTTTCATTATAATACCATTATTTTGGAGCAATTAAAACATTTAATGATAACGAAACTAGATAATTCTTGCATTGTGATAAATTGATAAGACTTATAATTATTATAGTCGTATACTAATTGTTTCGGTTTCTGTCCTGTATTATGAAAATATTTCTTTATTGTGTGTTGTTATCCAACTGATATGTAATATGAATATATTATTACTTCGATTATTAATAGGAGTCGACGACCTCTGCCACGTGAGTAGGTACTGGCAATCAATGTTTTAACAATAAGAATATTATTTTAAAATATCATATTCATTCTGTTTTCCGGCACGAGCTGTGATAGGTATAAAAACGAACAAAGGTATCGTAATATTATAATTTTCCATCGAAATAATGGAAATAAGGATTATTTTTTTCTGAAAGCGTATCTCTTTCTTGAGTAATTTCCAGTTTTTTTTCCGTTTTGTTGTTTTCAGGCAAATGCGCACCTGAAATATTTTTTTCTGAAAATTCGCAAAACTCGCAGGAAAATTCATTGAACACCGCTGATTGTCTTTTGTGAAATAAAGTTGACG
The DNA here is from genome assembly GCA_022651775.1 of Drusus annulatus. NCBI lineage: Eukaryota > Metazoa > Arthropoda > Insecta > Trichoptera > Limnephilidae > Drusus > Drusus annulatus. The sequence goes on along the minus strand of JAGWCC010000155.1, from coordinate 12,583 downwards.
AAATACTTTTCGAATCCCTTCTTTTTGTACGAATAAAAGGCTGAAATAGGTAATTCGAATGAGGTTATTTTCAGACAACGTTTTTAGTCTTTTAAAGTTGATATTGTAAGAATAACTGAGAATTATTTATTTCTTGAAAACAGTGAAAATCGGAAGAAAAGTAACAGAACGCCACTGAGTGGTTAAAGTATCTATATGCATAGAAAATATTAACTTTATTATGTAGGGAAATGTGTTGTTGTTTTACCCATGTATGAGAAGGGTAGTGTTGGCAAATGGGAGGGGGGGGGGTACATTTTATAATAGGAGTGACACTTCCGAAGCAACCATTTGTAGTGTTAGCAACACTGGTCAAGGTTTCTCCGAATTCACATTGAATGTACCCTCGGAGGATTATTTTCCTAAAGTAAACATTAAATGTTATATTTAGCCTTAATCAATCCACGATTACACGCTTAAAGCGGAATTCGTGAACATTATAATTATTGTTTTTAATTAGGTGGAAAATGATGTAGACAGGTACCTAATTAGTGACTCAGTGGCATCGTTACCTCTTTACAGTGTGTGCCAAGTTGTCGTATTAATGTTCAACTGAATATAAAAATCATTCCGAGGGAGTGAATTGCACAATGCGAGTTCCTTTTGATCAGCGGTCATTTCCATTACCCTGCGCGTTGCGGGAAGTCCTTTTAGTGTATTTCCGCCCAATTATGTTTCAGTTCGGTCCTTATGGAATTTTCCCCCTTTTTGCAAGTACCGGTCATTGACCGCGTTACATAAGGGCGGTTCCTCTCGCCGCCCGCGCCCCTGTCCCCGCCTTCCGACACAACGCCGCCCTAATTGGATTTGCGATTCATTTTTAATTTCAAACATTGTAATTTTAGCTCCGAAGGATATTGGAGGAATACTGATTGTGCGGCGGAGGAAGTTAATCTCTCTCTCGGTGTACGTTTGGTGAGATTAGGAAAAAATACGCCGATCATTGCGGCGGCCGGAGGGCCGAAATTCTTCATTCGTTAGCGCCGACCAAATTTCAAAGTAGACAAATGCAAGTTAATTACCGTACAAACATGTTACACTTAATTATTATGTTATCTTGATTTGATTTTTTTGTTGGTTAGTTAAGCAAAGATATTTGTTATTTTGTTTGACTGTTCTTGTATTGGTCTTGTTACGCTTCCTCTCGCTTCTTGAGCCATCGTGTCAGGCGGCCTCACAGTGTCCATCATCAGAGCAAATATGTAGAGCGTAGAAAAGTGTCACTGCAGAACAATTAAGTTAAAAACGTTGACTAGAGAAGAAGGAGGAAGCAAAGCACAGATTAATACTCCGAATGTCAAACATTGACCATGAGAATTAAAAATAATTGTGTATTACCTGCTATATTACTATAAGTATCGCCCTGGTGAAAGACCACCATTCAGAATCGAAACGTTGCTTGAAATGGCTTAAGCCGTGTTTGGTGACCAGATCTAAATAGCCAGGTACTTCCCAACCTTCCTCTTCCCGATCTCCTTCCCCTCCCCACTACCTTCAGCCTCACAACATACCCAATTTGGGGATGCCATAGTCTCACTGGCTCTAGACGGTTGGGAGCAGTTGAGACTCTTGTGCGGTATTCATGTAAAAAAAAAAAAAAAAATTCAATAATAAAATTAATACTTGGCTAATTTATGTGTGAAATATTACCTTAATAAAAGTAATACTTAAAGTACCAATACAAACACCGACCTCAATCATATTCCAAAAATTTCCAGTGCTTACCATACAAAAAATATTTTTAAAACCTATACTAACTTTTCTTTACAAAAATATAAATTAAAAAATTAAAATACTCGCAACACTAGATCAAGACATACGCATCAACTACAAATACCTAAAACATACACATGCTTTGGTCAAAAGCATTACAGATACCAGGCTATTAAGCTTTATAATTCTCTTCCTACACAAATCAAAACATCTACACTTGCACAATACAATAAACATGTTTGTAACTCCTAATTTATAATTATATACAGTAATAATAATGTGCTACTTAATAATTTTATTTATTTGTATAATTTTTTGTTTGTTTTAAAGTGGCTCTATTTTGTTTCTATTTTGTTTTTATTATATTCTCTTTTCTTTTATATATCTTCTTTAATATATCTTTTTTTTGTATTTTCTTTTTTTTTAATTTTAAATTTTAATTGTTTTATCTATTGTTTTATCATGTAATTCGAAAAATGTCCTCCACATCACAGGTGAACTCCTAGCTTGGAGGACAATGTAAATAAAATATTGTAAATAAACATGAAGTTAAGTAAAAATAATAAAAAAAGGTATTCAGTAGGCAGCTTCTAAAATTATGTGTAGTAATGTTGAATGCCCTTTTTGCGCTATATAAACTCACATCGGTTTACCAAAGAGAAAAGTTGGCTCATTCCAGCGAACATCATAACGCTTAAAAATAAATTCGGAAAACAAAAACACGGAGTTTCTTAACAAGTCTCATCCATAATAATAATAATATGAAAGTTACAGAGGAGATGCGACGCGTTGTATTATATGGCATAACTTGTTGTTCGGGACATCCACGAGTGTATGAAGATGATAATTGGTTTTCCCCAAAAGCATCCAACACATTCCAAAAAGCGGCACTCTGCGGAAAACTTGGAATCTGTTCTTGGATGTTCCGATGGCAGGAAGCGAATGAAACACACGTTGTTCCGGTCACGTCTATTTCCCTCGCCGTTTACTGCGCGGCCGTTTACTTGGTGCGCAACAAAGTATTAATGCCTTTCCTTCGGGAGAGGAGGAATTAAGAGAAGGGCGCGTCACACTCACTCGGGCCCAGATGAAAGTTTGATCGATCGTTATCCTTGTAATTATTCCCCACCTCACATCTGATACTTATTAGCACAGGTTTACAGTGGATTCAACGAGATTACGTATAATTGCTTTGTGCCCTGTATAGGCCCATTAACAGTGTTTTAATTACGTACTAGCGCTATGTGATACGCTAGATCGATAAGTAATTATTGCAAATTTTATAGCTAATCTTGAAAATGTTTCATCTCCGTTGAACGATTGCTCGACTTCCTTTCATTTGAGTTTATGATTACAATCGTTTTTCAATTCCGCTAGGTACACTTTGACAAATAAATGTGGAAAAAATATGGAAATGAAAAAGTAACTTTGTATAAGACCACGAATATTATTTTATTTTTATGACCGAAAAAGCGAAACCGGTCGGTAAAATTTAAATAATATTCGTGGTGTTATACAAAGTTATTTTTTTATTTCTTTAAATATTTCACCACAAAGTGATTGATTCTACGAAAATATGTAGAAAAATTAGTTTGAATGGTAATTTTTTAAATTGCTTTAAATGGCAACACTCAAGGTTCAACGATAAAAGTTGCATCTTAAAAAACACTATGGTCTAGTTGCATATTTTTAATTTGATATACACGGTGTTCAGAAATTAGTAGTACCGTGCGAAATTAAATGATTCCTCATTATAATATTCTAAGACAATGACGTTACATATATATATATAGACACGCTGTAGCGCTCTCAAAGTGGCAAGCAATAATCACGCTAGTTGGTGTGATCGGTGTTTAAGCCGATTTAGTACTAAACGGTCACGCGTCGCTTGAGGTCGTTTCAAGCAAGTATGGAACGCGGTCCGAACTTCGGATCTGTTTCGTTCATACACATATATTCTATGAATGTCTATCTTTGTCATACAATACCGATATTTGAATGATGAATTTCCTGGTAACGTGTGTGTTTTGCTTGCCACATTTTGTGTTAATATTCTAAGGCTATAACGTGTCTAACGTCATGTTCTAAGGTATTTTAATATTTGAACTTTAAAAAAAAAAAAATTGGCACTCTTTGTAAGCGAGATAATTGCATAGAAAAGTATTTTTATGTATAATTTTGTAATGTACGAGTATATATCAAAGAGGTTATTTTTAAACGTTGAATCATTAAAAAAATAAGTTATGCCATTTTTTTCTGTTAAATGTCAATCTGCCAATTTCCTGTATCTATTATAATTGTTCCAAAATCATTTAATGTTGCGATGCCAATTAAAATTATTAGTTTCACTTTATTAATTGTCACACTGTATATTATCTAATAAACTTAATCGTCAGTTATACATGCCCAACTTACGATGTTTTAATGTATTTTTAACCCAAATCTTTGATTGGTAGGAACCTACAGCACGGCCTCAAATTGACCGTGCGGTTTAGTGGTAAATAAAACCTTGGCCCTACTGACTTGCGGTGATTGCTTACAATGCGGTAGCGATAGTTTCATTTAGAAGCCTAACGCTTTAGCGCAAAGCGAAAATTTACACTATTTACCTGGGAAATTTTTGTCTGTAATGTCACATAAAAAATAGTTATTAATCTACCACACAAAATAAATGTTTACTCTGATTAAGTCGATTTTCCTTATCAAAACTGTAAATTAATTTTAACGTATTTTCTCAGAATTTTCATACGGTTAAATGGATATTTTAAAGCTCTATAGCTCATAAATTTAAATTATTTTATAAACGGGCGCCCAACATTTGCACACGGTTGACATTCAATACCTGAGAACGGGTCGCTTTTACGACTCATTCTTATGTTCAACAGCTCTGCTATGGAATGATTTGCTGGCCTCTGTGTTTTCTCCCTCCTTCAACATGCGCCTCTTCAAGACCCAAGTTCACTCCTTCCTTTCCTCAAAAAGACTCTCCACGCAGCATCCCCAAAGATGACATAGGCCCTGAGGGAAATTATTTCCCTCAAGGTCTCATGTGTGGAGTTATTGTAAAAAAAAAATAGTGAGTTAAATATATTTGTGTTGACCTAGAAATTTCAGATAGAGAAGGCTGTGCTAAGTTCTTGCTGAGACATTTTTTCATTATTTATTCTTGAGATAAATAACATGTTTCCATTATAAATCATTATTTATCCAACTAATAACTAACACGAATCTTTGTGTAAACTAATTCACTAGTGATTAAGACAGGCGGTTATTGGTTCAGTGCTTTGTGTTATTAGAGCGATATATTACACTATTCGTGTATTATATAATACTAACTAGATATGTTATACATCGCGTCAGTGTCACGGTCAATAACATGACGTGGCCACGTATTCGACTATTTTTAAACACTGAATAGACTATGCTTCATTGATTGATTGCCGGATGCGCGCTTGACTTGAAACACACGATTAATAATACTAAATTGTACCTTCAAATTATTGAAAATGTAACAAGTGATTCGGCCAAAATACGTAGTATAATCAAAAAGGAATGTAATACCGTATCATTTTAAATCCGATTATTATCCGATTTAAAAAAAAATACAACGCAAATACAGCAGGTGAAATAATTTCATAGCACGAAAATGCTCGAACAATATTGTGTGCCATTTGTTAAATGAATATTGAATTATTCGCCGACTTTGAATTCACGGCCAATGTCATCGGTTTTGATCATTCTATAGTCGAGGTCATACCTGCCTCATTCTGAAACTCGCATTAGTTTGTACCGGTTGAATGCGTAAGCTATCAAATTAATAAACAATCTGCGATGCTCGTACGTACGGACATTATCATAATCAAATACATGCTGTATTAAGCAGTTACACTTTATGTTACGATCTGATAATAGTAATACCATAAGCCGTCTTCTGCCACGTTCGATGGAAAAATTGCTCCTACACACAAAAGTTTGAAATTTTCTTCCGATCACAGTCCTTCACGATTTACTCACTATGTTCTTTTTGATGTGTGTGTCGTGACTGAACCCCGCGGAAGCGGGTTTTTATCTGCTAGTAATCTTAGTTATGGAAAAAATATGAATTAGAAAAACCGGACAAAAGTAAAACAACTCTTAACACCAGGTATTGTGTTTTTTCGACCTTCTTGGTCGAGTGGTTAAGTTTGTTGAATTCGGAGGTCGCGAATTCGAAACCCGACGTACGTTAATAAATTATTTTTTATGACCGACTGGTTTCGCTCAGCCTAAGCATCATCAGGGTACATCAGGGTTGTGTATCACATTATATACAATACTTTTTAATTTAATAAAAAAGTGATTTATACACAGTAATTGGGGTTTCAATATAAAGCATATTTGCGTGATGAGTGGTAGATACTCTTAGTATCGCCCGGGTGAAAGACCACCATTCAGAATCGAAACGTTGTTTGAAATAGCTTTACCCGTGTTTAGTTACGAGATCTGAATAGCCAGGTACTTTCGATCTTTCCCCATCGATTTTCCTTCCCCACTTAATTAACCTTACGACCATACCCCGGTTGAGGGATTGAACCCGCGACGCCTGGGTGGAATACTGGGAACCCGACCCATTTGTCAACTCGGCTAATAACCTGTCAAATAACTTTGTGTACGTCACTTTATATGATGATGAAAAGTGATGTACCCAAAGTTATTGGGTTTTCAATGGAAGATGTATCGTCGCCGGAAAGGCAAAAGGGCTGAAGCGCCATTTTGGGAAGTATACACCAGAACACTTTATTTTTTTGGTTCGTTTTACAATAAAATTTATAAGTCTTCGGTACCTGGTTGGATTTTGAAAAAAATGTTAACTCAGATAATTCAATGCTCTCACTGAGTTACCTAAAGTGGCGAAAAGCTAAAAAGTCCCAAACTTGTGTCACTTGAGTCAAGCCTTCTCCCAAATGGTAAATATATTTTATATGGCTGAAGGGCCACTAAAGTCTTCACCATGAAACGAGAGTCAGAGTATTCGATGCAGGAATAAAAACTGCACGTTCAACTCATTTTTAACTAAAGTGTCGCTTAAGCCCTTTTGCCTTTCCGGTGACAATATGATTCTGACCTCAGAGCAATATTATACAAGAGAGAGCGCTGCCGTAGTCAGTTTTGATGAGTTTTGCCGGACTCGGCTAGACCTGGGCGTGGCTAGGACTAGAGCCAGGGTATTTATACATCCATTCATAGCACATGTCGACATAAGGTTTTTGTTTATTCGTATAACCACTTTTTCACAGTGTTGTTATAAACAAAAATGTAGCATATAACCTAAAAAAACGTTAACTTATGTCCATTTATGTCGCATATTAAAACGTGTGGGCGGAGTCAACGGAGACGCGGGACACGAATAACATACTTCAAAGCGGTGTGATAATTTGGGAAATTTTGCTGTCTCTTTCTTTCTCAAAGTGATTTATCCCAAATTTGTATAGGTTGGGTAAAAAGAATTAGCTCTCTCTCTATATATTGTTACTCCAAGATTCTGACTCTGTTTTTCTCTTCACGTACTTATTTAAGAACACTGGAGGCACTATTAAGGCCCGATTCCGCCGTACGCACCTGCGGCAAATCACGCTTACCATTCTATCGGTGCACTTGAGTCGGAATAAAGTTCAGCAAGTAGTGTGTGTAATCGGTAATCTCAGTCGGAATATTCCACAGCCATTTGTTAACGCTCTCGTACGAACGGTCGACCCATTGTGCTGGCAGCGCTGTTGCCAGGCGCTGGCTTTATTTGTATTTAACACACAGCTACCAATATGAAATGTCGTTTATCTGCTGATGCCTATTTTATGATGTTATCATTAAGCAGCTAAGTGCAGTCCCACTTTTATAAAACGTTAAATCGACGTTCTGAGTACACTAAGCGCTTGATTTATAGAACATATTGCACCGACAGACAGGTCGCAATCTTTTGCTATCTTTGATTTCGAAGCAGAAAAACTGTTTTAATAATAATAACAGTAAACTTATACAGCGCAGTTTTGTGATATTTCACCTCAAGTGCGTTTCATACCAAATCAATTAAGCTAATAGGACTAACTAACAAGGAGAAAATATGTATACAAATCAAAAATATCTAAAATCACGATCGTTATCACGAGAGAAAAAGGTTCAGATAAGGGTAAAACAGTGCATATGTACATCAACAAATTAAAAAAAAAAAAACAATTTACTAAAAATTCCAAAGTCTAAAAATTCAGATGAAACGTATAAATCATTATGAGGAGAAATTCAGAAGTGAAATCCTATTGATTCTTGAAAGAGTTTTTCCTCATTGACCTGATCACTGCCTGAATTTTTTTTTAATATTTATTTTTTGTAAATTGTTTTTTTTTTTTATTTTATTCTCTTGGTTATCTACTCATATATAGTACCTTAATTTGTATTTATTTTACAAAAATAAAAATTCCAATTTCTAATATGTATTAAATTAATAACAGTCAAATTCAATAAAGAAAATTGTTAAATCAAAGAAAAGGAAATTATATTGAGGGCAGTTAACATCTTGGTACTGAAAAACATAAATATTATAATAGACGATTCTAAAAATGCAAACAGTGTAAATATAACAAGTATGAAAAGAACAATATAATATTTTATGACAATGAGTATAGGGTTTTCAGTGGACAGTAAAGACATTGAGTTGAAAGAATACAAGTATGGAGAAAACCTTACCTTTCTAAAGCAGCAAAAACTTCGGGTTGAACGGTGACCTCTGGCGTCATGAAATTAGCGCAGCTTTTTCGGTGCAGACAGTTTACCAAATCGTCAATTTTCATAAGTAATTAACTTTCAAACTGGCAGGGAAAATAACAATTTGTGGGTCTTTATTAAAGAGCAGCAAATCCGTTTGTCTGTGAACAGTAAAAAATATCAAACATTTTAGTCTGGCACATTTTAAAACACTGTGTTTTGCTCCATATTTTCACTTTTTTCTAAAAAGATGTGTGTTTGAACACGGTCAAAACTGCGTTAAAACTTCTGGCTATTTTATAAATATTTTTATTTTTTAAATTTAAATATCCAATTAGACGTAGTTATGCAGAAAGCGCAAACCAACAAGTTTCCAAAATCGAGTTTTTCATATTTTCCTAAAGATAAATACGAGATTTATATCTGGTGAAAACATCCAAGCTCCAAATGCGATAGATTTTTTGTGATTATTTTTTTTATCAACGCACATTGCAGATATTTTCCTTAAATTGAAGTTAAAAACATTATAAAATGTAGGATAAGATTTTTTTTTTTAAATTTACACATTGATAGATTATAAATTATCTATTTATAAAAATGCTCATAAAGAAGAAAAAAACACTATTATTCACTTTACAAATGCCGATTACGTATATGGATGCTTTTTTATCGTCATATTTTCAATCGTCTTTTTCTCAGTTTCATCTTTTGTGGTTGGTCGCTTTCTGCGTAACTGCGTCCAATTGTACCCAAGGGTAAGAAATATGGTATGGTCAAAGTAGCGACAAGATATAGAACAGCATAATAATATTACGTCGGTCCACGATTGATCAAAAAAGTATTGTCGGGGCTTAGTCAAGTGTCACAAAGGAATGGGGATGGCCGAAGATGTAACAAAGCTTTTATTGATCATGGCTCCGCACTCCGAGGGCAGAAGGGGATCCCCGTCGCCGGTATGTAGCCAAACAAGGTCTAAGACCTCAAAGGACATAATGCAATTAATTGTTTCATACCCCCTTTCTCAGTAACGGGATCCACAGCCAGGGGATATCATCATTCAGGAAGGGACTCCAGCGAAATGTGTTATTTCGCAGGTAATAATTATATTTTTGTGTTTGCGGCACGTCCCAGAGTGATGTACATAGCTTGTTCAAATTTTTCGCGGGCTGTGTACATTCGATCGTCGATTTTTTTTTGTTATGTTGGTACACATATGTTTATCATATGTTAACATTATCAGCCATTTTGGATTAGTGGTTTATTTTTGACAACTGGAAAGGTTAGTCACGTTTTTGTGTGTTCTTCGATTTTTTTACTTTTGAAAAAAATAGTCCTACTGGCCCTGGACATTTGGGACTATTGTGCGATATCCCCCGAGCGTCATACCACCGACCTCCGTGGTCGCGTGGTAAGACGCTCGACTACGAATCCAGTAGTCGCGGGTATAAACCCGGCGTGCGAAAATAAATTTTACTCGAATAAAATATGTAAAACACATTTAATTCATATAAAATAAAATATATAGTATATTTGCGGCACGTTCCAGAGTGATAGATACTACAAGTATTGCCCAGGTGAAAGACCAACATTCAGAATCAAAACCCTGCTTGAAATGTTGCTTTAGCCGTGTTTGGTAACCAGATCTGAATATCCAGATAATTCCCGACTTTCCCCATTTCCTTCCCCATTTCCTTCCCCTTCCCACTACCTTCAGCCTCACAGCATACCCCGGTTGGGGTGCCATAGTCTCTAGACGGTTGGGAGCAGTTAGGACTCTTGTGCGGTATTAACTATTAAAAACAAAAAATGTGTATTTTTTAAACACCCGTTCGATCGCTAGAATATCGTGGCTGTCTGTCTTCCGCAGCGGTTCACCCCGTGCAGTTAGTGAGTGCGAACGAAAGTCCGCTCCCCATTCGATACAAAGTGCGGAATGATTGATCAGCTAGACCGGTCTCGTTGGCATGGCTCCCATATGGATTTCATAGATAAAAAGCTGCGACGAGAGGCACTGCACGTTAAAAGCTGGTCTATTGTAGCGCATGGGGAGAGGGCGAGTTGAGTTGGTCTCTTCTTCCCTTCGTTCCCTCATTCCCTCATTCCTTCGTTTCTTGTTTCTTCGCTTTTTGTATCGTGCACCCACTTGTCAAGAGAGTAGCTATACCCACTTGACGGGCCCCGGCCAACAGTTCTGTATCCTTTGGGCATCTGCCACGTTTGTTTTGTATTGCATCAACGGTCGGGTTCGGAACACGTTACTAGTCACTAGCTACTGGCTACTAGCTACTGGCTACTAGCTGCTAGCTACTCGAATAGCCATCCTGGCTGATGCATAAACACTACTTGCAAAACTGCATTCTATGCTAAAAACACGATGGCCTCCTTCCAAAAACGATCCGCTTCCTCATGCGTCCCCGACTTCTTCTGCCATTCAATTTCGAGTCATATATTTTTATCATACTCCTTTCTTCGTCCATCCGCTCTACATGCCCAAATAAGCGTCTTACATCAGCTTTGTATTATTTTCGGATATCCACATTTTTATCACGGTCATCATGGTTTTACCGCACATACACCTCAGCGATTTCATTTCTAGCTTTATTTTAGTATTTCTAAGATAGTTTTAACTTTTGTTACGATCCAAATGGGGGTGACGTAGTTACTGCATTTATTTTGCTTATTAAAGCGTTTTCAAGACGTAATCTTAGGTAATTTGTTTTTGGTAATAATACCTACAGAGAAGTATATTCATAATATTTCAGTAATCTTTATCTAAGATGTTGCAAACATTAGAACCCTCGTTCGGAACGGGAGTGTTTTTTTCAAAGATTTTTGCGCAAGCTGGGTTTGAACCTGTGACCTTTGGATTCATAGTCGAGTGTCTTACCACTGGACCACAGTAATCTAAACCAAATATTCTGTAAAATGTGAATGTTTGTTATTGTTTAATAAATAACTAATGCCTGAAATTTGAATTATTCAAGATTTTTTTTTTGATTCCTTTGCTTAAAACACAGTAATAATACTAAGGAAAAAAAATCTATACGTCGGTTTATTTTTTAAATTATTTCACCTTTGTTTAAATTATTATCTTACAAAAACGAAGTATAATTTTTTGGCGAGTTTGTGGTATTTTTTATTAGAGTTGCATTAACTGTCATATTATCCACCAGAAATTAGCCATTACGACGTGTTTATTGGTTGAAGCAATTATTTGAATACTAGAAATACGCCATCTGGGTTCTGTTTCAACAGAGTTTGTATTCTGTACAAATATTTAGGTAGAACTTCACGTGAAATGGGATGTTTCAACCTCCCTCATATTGGGTTGACGATCAAATCATCAATCAGCGCCATTTCGAAATTTCGACATTATAATGGTTTCCGCTAAACGCCGATTATCAGGCCGTTTCAGCGTTTGATCAAATTTTGATCACCCGTCAAGCAAACTGTCTTGATTCTATGTTAAATGGCGGCTAATCCAAATGGGCGGAGGTTGGAACACCCTTATCTAAAGATGATCTAGAGTTTAAACAATTTGTTAAACAAAAAACATTATAAAGGTAAAATAAAGAAACAAGCATTCATTTTTTTTTAGGTTAAGCCCCGGGTGGAAGATCTGAAAACCCTTTTCCAACTTTTCCTTTCCAACCCCGGGCCCAATTTTTCCCAATAACAAAATTGGGATTTCATATCTAGGCTCGATTTGGGGGGTAACTCCGGGGATTATTAAAAAAAACATTAAATTCTAAAATGAAACTTTAAAAACCCCCAAGAATTGAACCGGCCCCTGGGGAATAGATTTGTAATTTATTTTAAAATTTTTTAATTAATGTTAAAAGGGGTTGCCACAGGGAAAGAGAAATTAATGATCAAAACAAAGGGGAAAACCCCCCTTTTTATTTTAAAAGAAAAGAAATAAATGGGAAATTTTGTTTTTTTTAATTTTTAACGTGTTTCAAAAATTTTGAAAGCGCCGCAAAATGCGCCGCAGAACCCTCGAGCGTTTTTGTGGGCTAAAACCAAATAAAGCATCACATGGTGTTTGAACCTTTGCGAAACACATCCAAATTCCCCCCTCATCCCCGCCATGGTC